>CM051031.1:47693693-48291193 GCA_027627225.1 Congeria kusceri | reverse complement strand
AACAATTTGTGTCTATGAAATCGGTAAATATAAATAATTAGTTACACAATAATAACACTCATTATTTATAACTAGTTTTCTTTACCATGGCCACCAACTTGCTTTTTAAGTAGCCAGAGGGGTAATAGCATTCATGACAGCAAGTTTATGGATAGGATTTATAAGTAATCACGCTTAGACGAACACGATCCCATATGTGGATGGTCCCACTTATGCATGATACAACAGGGTTGATGTATCGCATCTACAGATGTAATCCTAGTCAATTATATCAAACCGTGACAGGCATACATATTTCCAGTATTCCTTATGCATACGATAACACTTTTTTTTATTGTAGCGAGGATTTGATCAACATGTCGATGTTGCAGTGATTTAAACCTGAAACAACTATCTACCCTTTAAATTAAAATATTCTAAGCTATACGGGAATCCGACAGAGTAGCAACTGAATCATGTTTATATTTGTTTATTCGAATGTATTTTGTATTGTTTGCAAATACTAGTAAAAATAGATCCAAGGTCTTCGAAAAGATGTAATAAGCAGTGAAGTGATGTATAATTTAATAAGTATAAACTAACATAAATCAAATGCATTTACAGAAATCAATAAGTTATAAATTCTCAATAACAGATATTCGAAGCAGCAGTTTCATTATAACTAAAGGAAACTAATTTATATAATATTGATTTCTCCGAGTGTGGTTAATTAATGGTTCATCTGTTTTCATTTTACTATGCCAAGTGTGGGGTTTTGGGAGCCACATTGGCATTGATCGTAATAATGGCGTCCCTAGTTTTGTCATGTTTAATAAAATTGGTATTGAATTTTAGTATTGAAATTGACCTTTAACCTTAAATAGAGAACAACTGCTGGTTTAACAGAATTTTACGACAGCTGTTGTAGCTGGAGTCTCACAATTGTCTTCATGTATGACTCAATATTCATACGCCTAAGCATGAAACGGCTCATATGAATCAATATTCATACGCCTAAGCATGAAACGGCTCATATGACTCAATAGTCATACGCCTAAGCATGAAACGGCTCATATGACTCAATATTCATACGCCTAAGCATGAAACGGCTCATATGACTCAATAGTCATACGCCTAAGCATGAAACGGCTCATATGACTCAATATTCATACGCCTAAGCATGAAGCGGCTCATATAACTCAATATTCATACGCCTAAGCATGAAACGGCTCAGCGTTAAGACTTAAGTTCATCCATTTAAGAAATCAAAAAGGAAGTGATTCGAAATGGATCAAAAAAATAAGCAGTAATGTAAATAGTGTTATCAGTGAGCCGATTTAAATGGAAAATAAAATCTTTAAGACATCGGAAAATATCGGTGTGTTCGATTCCCTAGCAGTGTTAGTGAAACGACGTTTGAAATATAAAGACTTTAAATATCTTGAAGGATTCGTAATAAATTTGAAATAGATGTTTATTTATAAAACCATGAATATGAAAGTGTTAGTTAATCGTTTAATATAAACTCAACAGAAAACAAAATTAAAAGATAACAGTCTAATGGTCTGATATCAGCGTCAATTAAACGTACACGTTCTCTGCTAAATATATATAGTTCAATTTTGGTTGTAACCGAATTAATTTTGAGCTTAATGTTTCGTTGTAGATTTGACAGATATGTTAATTTCTAACTGTCTGGGTCTGGAATTGGAAACACATTGTAGACCATCGCAATAATGCAAGCTGTCGAAGCCATACAAAAGAAGCGAATATTTACAAAAGATAATTTAATCTAAGGTGGTTTTTTGCCCATTTTAATCACAATGCATTAAAGGATGTTGTCCACATCTTTTCTTTAAAAAAAAATAATTGAATATCTAAGCTGCAAAAACTACAGTATTTGGACTAAACAACTTAATTATTATACATGTATCAAGACAACTAAAAAAAAAATACCTTCATCAGAGTCCGAGCCCACGACCCCGTATTCAAAAGTATATCACGCTAAATATTCGGCCTGACAGATAAATAAATAAATATATATATATATAACGTTATGTAAGTTAAACGTGTGTTTTCAATAAAATCAAAGAAAAAAAGTGAATTAGTCCCTTAAAGAATGTAAAACCGAACGCTTATCACAGAGTATGCGTTTTCGTCCATGTAATTTAATTCAAAAATCACTTTTTGTATGTGAGATTGTCGCAAGACTGAAGTTATTAAACAATCGGGGGCAGTGCTGGTTCGGTTTGAATTGGAGGAAAGTACAATTTAAACCGCCAGTTGTGCTCAGATATTGCCTTGAGAACGATATGAAGTGCACGGTAAATATCCGCGTGTCTGTTAAGAGATTCATTTGTTTCAGTAATACATGTATGTGCCAATGTACTACAAGTTTAGAAGCCGGCTGTGTTATACATATATGCATGTTTTTTCATTTTAATATAATCTCCTATTTTATGCGTGGTCTATACATATAATCACAAAGACACATTGAGCGTGGTATTGGTGTAAACCACTGTTTTTCAAGAACCCGTTAATGTCATAACATAGAAGCATAGGAACAATGCATAAAATGTACGTTTTATTTTGACATTTTTAAACATTTTGAAATCACAGACAACAATAACAGTAAACCGTGCGATCTTATCACCATTTGTTAGATATTCTATGTCAAAAGCAGTTTGCGATTATTAAAACCTTTGACAGAAATGTTCGCTCTCACTATAATATTGAGCACAGTAAGTACATCGACCATTACTTATTATTGTTTCTAAAAGACCATTAAGTCATTATGCTTCCACAAATCCATTAGCAGCTGTAGTGTTGATAGCTCGTAGCGTTCCAACGTGTTAAAACGAGTTTCACTTAAATCATTTGTTGTTTTATGCTTATTTTGTTTTTGTTCTCGTGGTGTTAGTCTCACCGGTAATATCAAACATGTTTTAACAGTTTCTGACGGACAGTACAATACACATCCATTTAATACATAAAACTGTCATTTTGACCATCGCATTGTTATAATAAGGTAGGATTATCGAATCGGTGGCTTCCCCATGCTAACTTTGGTTTGTGCCGATGCGTTATGTTGAAACACCATTATTACATCTAAGAATGCTTTTTGTATTGTTTCGTGTCAATGCAACAGGTTTTTGCACTTTTGTTCCAAACTAGTTTTCAAGTACGACAGTAGCACACGCACTTCTTGTATATCACCATGCCCATAAGGACAAATCCTACAAATAACACAAACATCGTAAATATGACGTCATACCCATTCGCAGAGTCTTGTTTTTCTTGTAGATCACTCACGGAAATACTCTGAATTTGCTCACGTGCGTTGAATGTGACCGACGGCATGACACGTTGCTTGCAAACAAAATCCACATAAATAATCTAATAGTAAATTCCCATTTGTTTCGTATCCTTACAGTCTGGGTGTCATCTTGAGTTATCATCGTTATTCAACGCTTACTCCTTTTGTTCCATCACAATATAAATAGTTTTGATACGCTTTCTTATTATTAGTATTATCTTAAAATAACATGAAAAGGAATTTCCGGAAGTCAGTTGTTGTCTAGTGCAAATGTTTTCCAATTCAACTTAACAAATTTCAATAGTATTCCAATTCAACTTAACAAATCCATTTGAAATCCAATGTTGATAACCTTCCAAAGAAATCAAATTATTAATTTCATTTCAGATCATGCAATTAATTCACGGCACAAATTTCACTACAATACCATAACAATAAGCGCGCTATGATTATATGCATGTCAATTACAGCTATACATCTGTTCACATCACTCCCCGTACAGCGTTCTGTCAGCCGCGTGCAGCACAATACCTCAATGAGCCACTGATGTCATTGTTAGTTCCCGTGTGGCAAACATTTGCCGCCGTAGGGAGCTGCTTATATACATAACCACTACATCAGCAGCGCAGTGTATTTCAGATTTCCTCATCAGTTCTATGGATTAACAATTATGCTCTTATTGTCATTAAAATGAGAGCTCAAGGTAACCGTTCGAGTCAATTATTGTAAGTGCTTTATCATATTAACTGAATATCTGTCATTTATTAAATTAACGTCATACATTTAATAATGCATTGTATGTCCATGCGATATTTTGTATGTATTTAACGGGAAATGGAATATTGTGATATTTGTGTTAGTTTAAACTTATTATAAGTTACCATTACTCCATAGTTGTCCATTAAAATGTATGCATTTTATAGCTTATTACAATTTGTTTTATTTCACTTCAATGCTTTGTCAGATTTTAACTTGTATAAGCTTACATAGGGTCGTATTCCAGGAACAACTTTACATCAAGTTTATCATAAAATATTTTCATAACATTGTGTAACGTAGTATTTCTAAAAATACATTTATGTATGTATTAATTTGTAAATTCCCAAGATTTATGTAAACAAGAAAAGGGGGAAATGTGGAAAAGGAAATAAAGCCGGATTTTTCAAATTGCTTAAGGGGGTATTTGTACGAGTCGATTTTGATAAAAAAGTTTGGAAGTTGAGGAGACTCACACATACCACTAACAAATTTATTTCCTGGTATGGACTCGCACTTTCCACCCAAGTTCTCATTTTCTAGTATAGACTCACACTTACCACTCAAGATCTAATTTCCCAGTATGTTCTCACACTTTCCACTTAAGATCTCATTTCCCAGTATGGACTGACACTTAGCACTCAAGATCACATTTCCTAGTTTGGACACGTTCTTATCACTTATAATCTCATTTCCTAGTATGGACTCACACTTACCACTCCAGATCTCATTTCCTTGTATAGACTCGCACTTGTCACTCTAGGATTATTTCAGCAACATTAGTAGCAAACCGACTAAGGAACATTTGACTGCAATTATTTCAAAATCTACGCGCCGGTTTGGCTTGACATGTTGTTTGAAGATGTACAGTAAGTATCCATTGCCCTTGTGACCTTATACAGTGGACCCGAACCATTAGACAATATTTGGTAGATAATCATACAAGGAACATACAGTTTCAAAAACTAAGCCGAGTGGTTTAACATGCAATTTCACTTCTATTTTAGCTATGATGGCTTTTTGTGCACTGGACAGGAGCCATTTGCATGGATTTGGTAGAACATCAGCCGATAAACATGCATGTGGGATTATTTCAAAATCTTTGTGACAAGCTTAGAAAAGAATTACACAATTATATTTATCTTATTGTTGCGATTTTAAGCATAAGTGGCCATTATGTTAAATGGACTGGAGCTTTAAAGCAACTTTGGTAGAGGCCCTTTTAATGAACATTTGTGTGGAATTATTGGACACTTGAGCCAATTGTTTAAATGGAGATGTTACTTAAAGATTTTGTTTATATAAGCTTTAGTGTGCAGTTGACCCGAACCATCTGAGCAACTTCGGTAATAAGAACCACATAACGAACATGACCGGCTATTTTTCTCGGAAATGAGATTCGTCCCTGACAAAGAATAATTCATTAAGATTTATTATGAATGCCACTGAGCGACACTACATTGGTAAATTGGCCCGTTATTCTAGCGTTACTTAGATGGATACATTCCAATGTACATGTATGTTATTACACCATAACTGGAAATTTACAACGTGACAGGACTCAACGAGGATGGAATACCAGACTTCCTTTGTTAGTTAATTTCAATAACATATGGATTACTAACAGGTACAGTATTATCGAGAGCACTCCCAGGGAAGGGATCAAACTCCCAATCTTACATTCGCAAAGCGGACACCATGATCACGATTATTGCAATGCTGACCAAGTTTAATATATGAGGCGTGTCGTGGGAAAACCGGACTTAATGCATGTGCGTAAAGTGTCGTCCCGGATTAGCATGTGCAGTCCGCACAGGCTAATCCAGGACGGCACTTTCAGCCTACAGTGAATTTATGATTAGAAGAGTCTTTCTTGAAACAGAAAATACCATAAAAGCGGAAAGTGCCGTCCCGGATTAGCCTGTGCGAACTGCACAGCCGGGACGACACTTTACGCACATGCATTAAGACCGGTTTTCCAACGACGCGCCTCATATATATTTTGTTTTCTGCCACGCATGCTAACGGACATCCCCTTTCAGATTATATCGTATTTAAAGTCTTGCAATGTTCAAATGACCCATTTAGGTATATCCCTTTAATTAATATCACCAATGCACCAAACAGACCGTATTGCAATAAATACCGGTTTTATGTTTTCTTCACTTTGAATTCCTGTAATATACGCATGTACTCTACACGACCGTTCATTTACAGGTCATATGTGAAGCTAAAAGCATTACCTTGTGTATTTGCAAAACACCTTTTCTGGAACTAAGTTTTGCAAAGTTCATCACGACATACTAGATGCAAAATACAGTGTATGGCCTCTTTGCACGGTGCTGTTCTGGGGAAACACTGTCTGCTGTACTAGATTGTCTTGATTATTTAGATACACTATGTACAATGTCAATGTCTACAAGGTGTGACATTGATATTTACGACAAGAGTTGTGTTATTTATATAATTTATTCATATACATGTACCCAAACTCCGTGAAACATTCCAAGTTATTAGACAGTAAATAAGGGTTTGTCGTAAACTAAATCTAACCCATTTTCAATGGAAATGAATGTTTAAAATAATTACATTAAAAAAGTGTGAACTCATTTATGCTCTTCTAAAACATGCTTGCAGCGGTACGAGGATGGTCTGCTGCTTAGGCCACATCAACAAAGCTCCTAAGGGACTAATTCCTTGAAATATGGTAAATAAAATGCATATGTTGATTCTTGACCAGATTAAAACCGTTTAAGACTTGACTATTTTAAATGAGCCAACCACATACGTAAGGAATTTTAAGATTTTAGGACATTTACTTTTCACTAAGGAGCTTTGTGGATGTTAACTTCAATACTACAAATAAAGCATTGTCTGGCACAATGCTGTAATGATGCATCCAAATAAAAATCATGTCTATCATTTTAACAATGAATAATCGCATTGTTATCATTGAAGACTAATACACAACAACTCCTCCGTCTATATAGATACGGTATACAAACGCCGCGTTGCGCAACCAGGGTTAGCCAAGCGTTACTCACAACGTTCGTAAACGTTACGTTGTAAGCACGTAACGGTCGCCGGAACTATGCTAAATCCATGCACACCAAATTGCCTTAAACGGAAGTGATCATTTCACAATCGGAAGCAAATCTTTCATCGTCGTCGTCGTTAGAGTGTTTTTGTTTACGTCGGCGTTTGTTTCGCGCTGCCTTGTCTCGCCGCCGTCGTGGTCGGGGATCCAATGCCAATGTCTCAAGCCGATCCTAAAATAGACGGTTGCAGTATTTCAGTCATAATTTCAGTAACCTATACGAGAGTGCAAACGTTATCAAAATAAAAATTGAAAATGTACATTTCTTGAACGCGCATAGGACAGATGTCGGATGCAACAGATGCGAACGTCATCGGTGTAGTCCCGGTGGCAATGTCTTGCATGTCCAACTTCATTCCACCTGATAAAAGGGAGTCAACTTGAAAAATGTTAGATTTTTAGGCTTTTATATGGGCTAAACTCGATACCCCCTCTTCGTAAATCTACCACACACAGTAATTCCTTAGACCACCAACAATGTATTGCTCCGTGGAAATGTATTATGTTAATAAATGCTTTCAAAATAAATGTTTCAGATGTGAATGTCCGCAATTGTATTATATATTTTGGTTCGAACATTTCTCAAGCGCCATACCGTTTCCACTAGGTTTGAAATATCCGAAATTTAATCAGTTACAAATAACCTTTCTTGTTTTGATTTTTTTGTTTTAACGTACCACTTGTCAAATGTCACACATTTTTATAAGGTTTGGATGTCCGATATGTAATCAGAAAAAATCGAAATTTTTCCCTCACGTGTAACGTATCAGTCACGTGTCATGGGCGTACTTTTTTCCAAAAGGTCTGAAGGTTTATTTTTTAAGAAACAACAACAACAACAACAACAAACAAAACGTTTGTTCTCACGTACCACGTTTCACAGGCCATACCTTTTCCACGAGCTGCGTGGACGCGTGTGAGTCCAGGGAGCGGTCGTCAGCGTCGTCATAGCCGTGCGCGCTGAGCGTCTTTCTCTTCTTCTTAATCTTGAAAATGTTGCGGATCTCCTCGTTCAGCAGTAGGTAGAACACGAAGAAAAACGCCCCCTGTGGAGATATGTAGTTCCAGCAATAAACTATAGAAACCGCTCGGAGAGCGCAGACCTCCGCCAAGATAGGCAGCCATAATTAACAAACATAAAATCGAGCGATGCTACCACCGTCGCCCCATTTCGCATAAATGGTCTTCACCTAATAGGGATCAAAACCCAACCTCCATACAGAGATTTTACTGGTTCTGAGCAAAGCTCGTATCAATTCCCTGCCGACACGAACGTCCACGTGACCATGGTCAGATCACATGGTGTGAATTAAAATGGCGTACACGCTGAAAAAAACAACAACGTGGACACCGTAAAATCCTTGCGTTGTTATGTTTTCTTATTTTATTTATCTCTTTCTTGTTTTTAATTTTCACTCTTAAAGGCACATGCAAGGTGTTGCAAGTAAAGACAAAAACATAAAGAGAATATTGTACATATTTCAGAGGTATTAAATAATTCTGTATGATAGAAGAACTTCAACACATTTTCGTAAAATAAATGGTGTTTGACTAGATTTAATTCCAGTTTATTGTTACATTTTCAACTCGACGAAACTAACCGAGGTTCCTCGTGTTTCGTTTAGAAAAGCGTGCATATCGACGAATGTTAACGGTGAATATTTGGGTTTAATCCACGTCGCCACAATGATCAGCAAATAAATAAAGCTTATGTTTTTAAACAGTTCACTTAAAGGATCAGTGTTTTTGTATCAAACAGTAACCAACAAATGTTTCCAGAAATAGGGCATATAGTACAGTCCGTAAAATTGCAAGTTATATGACCGTTATAAACATGGACTAATCGATACAGGTAAAATAAACGATTTAAATTGCAGACGATTACAGCGTGTTTGTAAACAGAAAACCATGATTCCCCCTATTTACAATAAATGGTTGATCCCCTCATTATCAACAAAATATAAACCGACTTTTTTATAACTTGCAAATAGACGATTTTGCCAGGCTATATGCTGTCTGGTTTAATTGTTCATTCAAATTTAGGCCATTTCTACCTTTTGTGTGGCTTTAATAGATATTCCTGGACCAATAATGCAATATTTCTGAGGGAGTTTTATAATATAATAATAATATAAATACAAATGTTCTAAAATATCTCCTTTTAGATCTGGAAGAATTTCAGTCGTGGCGACGGTGGTTACTGTAAACCGCTTAGGAGGAAGTAAACGCTGCGAGGAGTATGGTCAACTCTTACCTGGAGTCCGTTGAAGAGACCGAAAATGTACTTGAGGATACGGTCGTGCATTTTGAGGGAGCCGAACGCGAACGCCCACGCTACGGTGATGAGAATGATCTGTGTCCATAGGCCTTTCATGAGCAGGCTGGAAAACAGTATAAGAATGTGTGTTGTTTTTGGTTGATCATGTTTTGTAAGATTAATCGACGCACAAACTGATATTTGTATAGAAAATTTTCTAAATCAGAAAACAAATGCCTAGATCCAAAAACAAAAAATCAAACGAATGAAACAGTTGCATTTGAAATATGTCAATTATTTTGTACTAAAAAATTATTAAAATGTCACCTAACTAATGCATTTTTAAAGCAAATGTAACTGATATAATAAAAAAGTCAAATGACTTGTTTAACTGGTAGCAGCGATTTCCATGTTTATAGTATTGTAATATTCTAATATGTTCATAATTATTGCTGTTAACGTAGACAATTTGACTGTATAGATCCACATGTCAATTCGTTGGATCAAAATGAACGGAAATACAAACAACAATGGCAAGATCAATATTTAGTGGTGTGTAGCCCTAAACTCACATGATAGACTTGTTGCTTTTCTCTGACTTTGTGTACGAATTTTCGTTGTGTTCTTTGGCAGTGAATATAAGGACCATTATCGTCACCTGAAAAATATTCAGATTGCAAACTTGTTGAAATTTCTCAGTGAGACGACACCTGTTTTGAACCATTTTATTTTTGTTTAGAACAATCAAATTTCGAATATCAAAATTCATTTGTATATAGATACGGCTACCCAAAACACGTATAGACATGTACAATATAGTTACATAATAATTTATATACTGGCGTATTTATAATGTTTTAAGTGAAACAACAACAACAGCATATTAACGTTTAGTGTTGATGGTTTTTAGTGTGCAGTCAGAACATTAAAAGAGCTCATGTTTTATGAAAGATAAGATGGTTACCCTGTTATGTGTGGCACAAATGATATAGTCGCACGGCACGTGAAGAAAATATAGATTTAATTAGTTTATATACGTTTTCATCAAGCAACATTATAGATGTCGACCTTAGTTATGTAGACTTTATCATGTGTAATGAGATAGAAAGTGTCAAGATGAAAAAAGTGACAGTATAATTAGAATAATTTTTTAATTAAGGCTCCGCGACAAAGAAACAACACCATTAACGCGTTATTCTGATGTAATATTATTATATTAACGACTGAAACAGTAATCCGTTAATCAAGCGACATATAACTATTTTTACTAGAACTATCCCTTGAAATCCATCCAATGAAGCACTTACTATGTCATGATGATTGCAGTTACCATCGTCAAGGTACAGTATTAGAAACAGATGTCATGATGATTGCAGTTACCATCGTCAAGGTACAGTATTAGAAACAGATGTCATGATGATTGCAGTGACCATCGTCAAGGTACAGTATTAGAAACAGATGTCATGATGATTGCAGTTACCATCGTCAAGGTACAGTATTAGAAACAGATGTCATGATGATTGCAGTTACCATCGTCAAGGTACAGTATTAGAAACAGATGTCATGATGATTGCAGTTACCATCGTCAAGGTACAGTATTAGAAACAGATGCATCGTTAAGTCTTAAACATAGACATTGATGAGATATAATTTCTGTTTTCTGATATTCTCGGGAACGATGCACCGAGAATAATTATTTGTATGCGTTTAAGTTCAAACTTCCGTATATTAATATAGTTCGAGCGGATGTTCACAATATTTACAGCATATGCTCTGAAATTAGCTCATTTTGCGAACATCTGTTTGCGCATCTAGATACAGAAAATTACGTCGAGGTATTTATGGGTACAATACTTTGGTCTTTGAGCTAGAATATACGGGCTAACTAGAAATTCAACTTACCGCGATAATTCCAAGGGCTGGTCCGACAAACAACCATAGGTTATCCCATGAAATCCAGCACCTAAACAGGTGACAAAATCATGCGTTTCATGCATCCTTCTATAAGTTGTATCGTTATATAACTTGCAATCTAGCATTCAAGGTCGGAAACTTAATGGATACAGTAAGAGACATATCCTATGCATTCACAAGAGGAAGATGTTTCTGCATGTTAGGTACTCGAACCTGAGTCAATTAATCGACGTCAACAACCGGGCCCTATAGTATTTCGCACTTCAGCGGGGTTTTCCAAACCGAAGCTGTATTATTTGCTTCCTCAGCGCCGCTCGCATTTAGCTGGTTTACTTTATGGGCGAATTTGAATATAAAACAATAAAGAAACATACATATTTAAATTCAAATATGCTAAGTTAATTTTCTTTTTTTTCTATTAAAATTCGGCCAGCGTTTTGCCTATTATTTTCATACACATAATACCTTATTGTACTGGACGTCAATTTCAGACTGTTGCGTAAAACATGTAATGCTTTACAGTTTCTTGATATAATCATTTAACTACCAGATTAACTCACATATCACTGGCATAGTACGTTTTGCCGAGCGACCCTACAAATGAGCCCACTAGTACCGCCGGAAACGCTGCAATATAAATAGGGTGGCATATACTATGAACATCATAATTATGACGGGTTAAGAATGCATAATTCGATGCAAGAATTAAAATTAAGGTACGTACACAGTTGCTTCGTCAAACCTATTATACAGTATTTCGTAGTATCGCTGAATAAAGCAGTAATGCAAATTTTCTTACTAATTAGAAGAATAATGCCCTGAGCTTGTTTTGTAATGTATTTGTAGTTGATCATCGGGTCACGATACTGTATGTACACCGCACTCTTAAGTCAAACGAATAAGTGTTCCCATGTTTGCTGCCATATCCAACTTTATGCTCCATAATCGTATCTAGCCTTATCGCGCTAATCAGCGAAGCGTCTGCTCTGTCAAGCGCTTAAAGGGTCGAGCGAGTATCGATCCATATTTTCGGCGATTTTCAGAACATCATCGGACAATTGCTTGAAGTGATAAGTTTTATAGCAGTCCGTAATTTATTGCCTATACAAGACCGGAAAAGGCCGAACGCCGAGATGAATTTCGTACATTTCCGTGAATGGGTGAAAATTACCATTAGAATCAATTACAAGCGATACTAAAGTTAATAAACGGCAGTCAAAATGCCAACTTTCATTAACACAAGTATATTGTATCGTAAGGAAAACGATTTTCCGAGCTAATTCCACCGGAGCAATTTTGAATTTAAATATAGAAATACTTTTTTGCAGCAGTTTCCTAACCCGTTGTCAGCACATTTTACTGATTTCCCTATTACTTATATTGAAATAAGAACAAAATGACACATATTTTTTTAAAACCTTAAAACGACGGTTCAAACGTTAAGTTATCAAAACGAAAAAAACACACCATTTTTTAGAGAAGATATTATATTCAATGCAACATGTGCAATTTTGATATTTACATTATTAACAAAAATATGAATGTTTGAAGTACACAGTTATTAATTTTCCTATTCAATTCAATGTTAAATCTTATCATCGATTTTGATCGATAGCGACCGCGGGCTTGCATTGAAAGTTGGATATGTTTTTTGCTGCTATGGTGGAAACAGCACAGCATCATTGACGATATTTTTGTTTCTCAAATCTGAACAAAAGCTACATACACATACCCCAGCCAAGTATATAATACCGGAGCATGGAACCCGCCTCGTTGTGGCCGTCGTGGGAATGGGAGGAGTACGTTATCACGATGTACAGATTGAACGCCTCGTTCATCAGCCAGGCGAACGCAGCCAGAAAGAAATAGTGCAAGCACACTGCGAAAACCTGGCACATCACCTGTGGCAGATCAAACGTAATATTTACGTTATATCGTGTAGTATTAGATGTTTCAACTACTTGTTTCTTAGTATTGTATTGAACTCTATACTGGTATACCATATATTTTCTTTCATGATTTTGTAATTGTAAATTTGCTATGTATGTCTTAGATGTAATCCTCTTCATCACAATGTATGTTTTTTTTCTGGTACAAGTTGTTTGGTAGCAAGTTGAAACGGCCCCAAGTTAAAACGGCCCCAAAATGGTTAAAACGGCCACAGTTACTAAATAAATGTGGAAAAACGGCCCCATATTATTTTAGCGATTGTAGTAGTTTCATTTTATGTACAAACAACAAAAAATGGTCATATTTGTTTATTTCAGTTTATTGCCTAACAATTAACATAAAGCAAACCACAAGAATAATACAATACTGAAAATATTTATCGATCACAAAAAATATATATAGTCTTTGGAAGGTTAAGATGTGTACCTGAATATTAAAGTAATTTTGAAATAAATCGATTATAATAAAAAAAACATATATGCTATCCTGAAAAAACCCTTCTGTAGATTAATTTTGAAATTAAGTGATCATAATAAATTAGCATTTAAATATATTTATTTTCTGGATCACATGTGTACCTGAAACAAAAACTACGAATTACTTCATAATATGTACATTATTGTCAGTTTTATAACTCATCATCACTGATAGATCATGATCGTTCATCTTCGCTGAACATCGATCATCATCACTCAATGAAGCTGGTCATCTTCCGTGACTTGACGTACAACTGGACGATACAGGTTGGACAGTTTCTTCAGAAGTCCAGATTTCCAAATAGCGGCTTCAAAGTCACATACTATCTCTTCCACTTGTTCCATGCCATTCCGACCTCGTTGAATGCCCTGTCAATCATGTTTACGGTTAATCAATTCTACATTTTATGTTTTCTCCGTACTACCATACCGTTACAAATGTAAGAGAACATGTGATGACAGGAAAGTAAACTTTATAAAATTTAATACAATAATATGCATTATATCGCGCAAGTCCTTTTACTTAAATACCTTTAAAACACGTTCGTAATCTCTGGCCGTTCTTCCACTCATGCGAACAAATATGAGTGCCACCTGCTTCCAACAGTTTTCTGTTCTGATGAAGGCGTGGATCGTTAGAAGTATGATGAATGGGGCACGCATGATCTGCAAACAGCAATGGAAAAGCGATATACATTCGTTTAACTTGAGTGATTTCCGGTATATATAACTTCGTTATAATCCCGCTTTACAATCAATAAACGTTAAAAGTTAATAATATCCATTTTACTGTTTGAGTTAGGGAGTTGGGTAAATTTATGAACAGATGGTTTTTCATAGTAGTATTTTTTTTTTTATGTTCTAGGGTTAGACAACCATTTACATATTGTAACATAATTTACAGTGTGTCCATTACTCCGCACTTACACAATTTTTCCATTAATACAGATATTTCTGTTTATATGTCACCAGATTGTATAGGTCTTCAATATCTGAAGAGCTGAGGTGAGGGTTTGTAGGTGTCACCAATTAGGCTGTTATCAGTATGTGCTAGATATGGGGGCACTTTAAGGGTGATAGTGACACGTTTATTACACTTGTTGTCGATGATTAATGCCAAAACCAAAAATAAACGGAAAATAATAATTTTAGACAAATATATGAACAGACTGTATATATAGAACATGGTACATGACTAACTTAAGTATGTAACGAACAAGATACATTAAGAAATTGATAAATTTAATTAGGAAATGAAATAATTCATACATAGAATAAAAACAACATAGACAATTAATTTACAATAAAATAAAATAAGGTAAAATAAGATAAAATAAAATATGATCAAATCAATAAATTAATAATTTATAACTATTTAGATATTTAAATATTAAGGAAGCAAGTTTTATGTTGTAACTAAGTTACGTTTGAATCTTCCAACTATTTAAATTAAATAGTCATCCTATTTTTAGAAAAGAGATAAATAAAAACAAATTCATTTCAATTGCCTTAAAATATTACTAATACTAAAAGACGATTTCGGTATTTTTTTCTGCGCATCTTTTTGCGCATCAGTGGAGTTGATTTAAATCTTCATAATGGGAAGTGTTACTAAAATAATTATATATAATATATATATATTTACTTGCATAAGTGTATTGTTATAAGTTATGACTGTCATTCCATCCTGTTTTTGTTTGTTTTTTTACAGAAAAATGTCCAATACGCACATATAAACTACATATTTTTCTCGAAAACAAGCACGGTAACAATCTGTTTTCTTTTATGCAGTTTGTTAAGAATATAATTATGTTATGTAATAAATATCGAAAATTCAGGAATTTTCACGAAACAGATTTTTTCTATAGTAAAAACCAAACTTCTGTATGATTACAAATTGTAGAATGTTTTCGTTAAAAAAGGATGAAAAACATTTTTTGGTAAATATACTATTATTTGTTCACTATGTAACTGATTGCTTTCTTACAATTACTCATTTCAACGAAAAGCATGTCGTTATTTTTTAACAATCAATGGTCAATACTTTTTTTTGCTAAAACAAAAACAGCATCAAAATTTCCTAAAATGCCTTCACGGATAGGTCATTTACATGCAATTTACACAAAATCTAATTCGGCGACCCCCATTTTTTATGGTTTCATTGTATTAGGCATTGAACGATCTGAAAAATATTTAAAAATTTAAAAATTTCACGGAAGGGAAAAAATGTAGAAATCGTCTTTAATATATCGCAATCATATTCATAAAGTAGTACGTACCTGTACGGCATTTATTTTATGTTACAATGATCACAGGAGACAGCCTCCTCTGCATCAGTCACTTCACAACCAGAGTCTATACAAGTGTCCGTCATGTTAAAATGTCTGCACACACACTCACACACCCACACACAAAAATCAACTTAGAAACATCAAAAACACATCAAAAACACATACATCCAAGGAACACACATGTCTCCAAACAATAAATTGATTATTTTCACTGTATTTTCCAAAACAATTATAATCGTAAACTTGGTTATTTGTGAAGCATTTATGATATTATATCACTGCATTCAGCTATATATGCACCACGAAACAATTAAGTTATTTACTCATATCCGAAAGTAAACTACTCAATATACATTCTGAAATTGAATACATTAAAGATGTCGGCTTAAAAATTATATTTTTTTAATTTTTAGTCCGACAAAGATGTTTCAATTAAAACGAAATCTTTATTCAATTTCCAATTAACAGCCATTAGCACATCTTAAAGAGCCCGGCTATTCTTTGAAATCCGACAAATTTAGGAGCACCACTTTATGCTCGAATAGTTTGCCAATTTAGCTAAATTTTACTACTTTTTCAGCAAATTCAAACAGTGAAAATATTTACCAATAATGACAACTAATGGTAATGTTTAATCACATCATTTTATTACAAATCAACAAACCTGTCTATTACAACTTCGAATCGAAAACCGATGCACATGTATTATACAATTTAAAATCCCAACGTAATAACTAATTTTGATTTGTTCACAATTTGATCATAAATGTGAGGCCGTTTTAACCAAATGTGAGGCCGTTTTAACTTTTTACCATATTCGAAAAATGTGTGGCCATTTTGACCACTTTGGGGCCGTTTTAACCATTTTAGGGGCCGTTTTAACTTGGGGCCGTTTTAACTGTAATCCCAGTTGTTTTTTATCATGTGGGCGGGGTACATACCACGTGGTCATACTGGTCTATGCCGATCATGAACACCAGCTGGCCCAACACCACGGACACGCCGAGGTTCTTGTGCAGGGAGGCGGTACCGGAAGAGGTCCTTAAGTTAGAAATGAAAAACATTACTTAAATAAATACATAAATAAGCATGGCATAAAATGTTTCCATGTAAATGCGAAATTTAGTTTGGCACAATTGAAAGAGTAAACTTCAGTTGCGCGTACTGGATTTGTATTTAGAGAGGGCGGAAATATTCTTTGCCTTCCAACATATACCCGCATAAATAATACATTTTGCAAAACAATGACAGCTAATATGCGAGATTAGCTTTATTTAGCTTCTTTCCACAGCTTCTATGTGAAACATAACATGAAAAGAAAGATAAATTTTACGATGGTCCGCCACCTCTAAACCCGCCCTTGAACTTGATATGGAAACGATCAAAACGTTGACATTAACTACGATGAAGATGCTGTTTCCACAGTCAGCAGTCAAATTAAGGATCGCAATAATACATACAACTCTTCAGCACAAGTCGTACCTGTAGTGGATGTGAATGAGCCGCTGGTCGGACAACACGTCGTACCTGTACTGGATGTGCATAAGACACGTGGTCAGACAACAAGTCGTACCTGTAGTAGATGTGCATGAGACGCGTGGTTAGACAACAAGTCGTACCTGTAGTAGATGTGCATGAGACACGTGGTCAGACAACAAGTCGTACCTGTAGTGGATGTGAATGAGCCACTGGTTAGACAACATGTCGTACCTGTACTGGATGTGCATAAGGCACGTGGTCAGACAACAAGTCGTACCTGTAGTAGATGTGCACGAGACACATGGTCAGACAACAAGTCGTACCTGTAGTAGATGTGCATGAGACACGTGGTCAGACAAAAAGTCGTAGCTGTAGTGGATGTGCATCAGACACGTGTCCAGACAACAAGTCGTACATGTAGTAGGCGTGCATGAGACACGTGGTAAGACAACAAGTCGTACCTGTAGTAGATGCACATGAGACACGTGGTCAGACAACAAGTCGTACCTGTAGTGGATGTGCATATGACACGTGGTCAGACAACAAGTCGTACCTGTAGTAGATGTGCATGAGACACGTGGTCAGACAACAATCGGACCTGAAGGGGATGTGCATGAGACACGTGGTCAGACAACAAGTCGTACCTGTAGTAGATATGCCTGAAACACGTGGTCAGACAACAAGTCGTACCTGTAGTAAATGTGCACAAGGCACGTGGTCAGACAGAGGATGGAGAGTACATGTATTAGTGTAACGTACAGGGGGTCTAATGCACGCAAAGTATTAAGATGAGTCTGTACAACTCTATTTCCTTGGGGCTACCTGTCTAATGATTAGACAAATGATTATACTCAATGATTATTAAACAAACCCAATCAACGCATAATCAATAATGTGATCTACTAAAATAATTGGATGGGCAACCAAAATCAGTGAAATGGAATAGCTTATGTACAAGACGGGCGGATGGAACACTGATATCCTTATATATGATGGGGTAGCACAGTATCTTATAGTCTAAACAAGGTATGGAACCAAGCGTGGTACAGCAGATCTCACTATCCTTTTCGCTTTGTAGATTGCATCAAACGCAATGCTTCTTTCCACAGCTTCTATGTGTGTACTAACAATCTGTGAAACATAACATGAAACTTGATATGGAAACGATCAAAACGTTGACATTAACTACGATGAAGATACTGTTTCCACAGTCAGCAGTCAAATTAAGGATCGCTATAATACATACAACTCTTCAGCACAAGTCGTACCTGCAGTGGATGTGAATGAGACACTGGTCGGACAACACGTCGTACCTGTACTGGATGTGCATAAGACACGTGGTCAGACAACAAGTCGTACCTGTAGTAGATGTGCATGAGACGCGTGGTAAGACAAAAAGTCGTACCTGTAGTATATGTGCATGAGACACATGGTCAGACAACAAGTCGTACCTGTAGTAGATGTGCATGAGACACATGGTCAGACAACAAGTCATACCTATTATAGGTGTGCATGAGACACGTGGTCAGACAACAAGTCGCACCTGTAGTAGATGTGCATGAGACACGTGGTCAGACAACAAGTCGTACCTGTAGTGGACGTGCATCAGACACGTGTCCAGACAACAAGTCGTACATGTAGTAGGTGTGCATGAGACACATGGTCAGACAACAAGTCGTACCTGTAGTAGATGCACATGAGACACGTAGTCAGATAACAAGTCGTACCTGCAGTGGATGTGCATGAGACACGTGGTCAGACAACAAGTCATACCTGTTGTGGATCTGCATGAGACACGTGGTCAGACAACAAGTCGTACCTGTAGTAGATGTGCATGAGACACGTGTTCAGACAACAAATCGTACCTGTAGTAGATGTGCATGAGACACGTGGTCAGACAACACGTCGTACCTGTAGTAGATGTGCATGAGACACGTGGTCAGACAACAAGTCGTACCTGTAGTGGATGTGCATCAGACATGTGTCCAGACAACAAGTCGTACATGTAGTAGGTGTGCATGAGACACGTGGTCAGACAACAAGTCGTACCTGTAGTAGATGTGCATGAGACACGTGGTGAGAGAACAAGTCGTACATGTAGTAGGTGTGCATGAGACACATCGTCAGACAACAAGTCGTACCTGTAGTGGATGTGTATGAGACACGTGGTCAGACAACATGTCATACCTGTTGTGGATCTGCATGAGACACGTGGTCAGACAACAAGTCGTACCTGTAGTAGATGTGCATGAGACACGTGTTCAGACAACAAGTCGTACCTGTAGTAGATGTGCATGAGACACATGGTCAGACAACAAGTCGTACCTGTAGTAGATGTTCATGAGACACGTGGTCAGACAACAAGTCGTACCTGTAGTGGATGTGCATGAGACACGTGTCCAGACAACAAGTCGTACATGTAGTAGGTGTGCATGAGACACGTGGTCAGACAACAAGTCTTACCTGTAGTACATGCGCATGAGACACGTGGTCAGACAACAAGTCGTTCCTTTAGTGGATGTGCACGAGACACGTGGTCAGACAACAAGTCGTACCTGTAGTATATGTGCATGATACACGTGTCCAGACAACAAGTCGTACCTGTAGTAGATGTGCATGGGACACGTAGTCAGACAACAAGTCGTACCTGTAGTGGATGTGCATGAGACACGTGGTCAGAGAGCAAGTCGTACCTGTAGTAGATGTGCATGAGACACTTGGTCAGACAACAAGTCATACCTGTTGTAGGTGTGCATGTGGCACGTGGTCAGACAACAATTCGTACCTGTAGAGGATGTGCATAAGACACGTGGTCAGACAACAAGTCGTACCTGTAGTAGATGTGCATGAGACACGTGGTCAGACAACAATCGTACCTGAAGGGAATGTGCATGCGACACGTGGTCAGACAACAAGTCGTACCTGTAGTAGAATGGCCAGAAACACGTGGTCAGAAAACAAGTCTTACCTGTAGTAAATGTGCACAAGGCACGTGGTCAGACAGAGGATGGAGAGTACCTGTAGTAGTGTAACGTGCAGGGGGTCTAAAGCACGCAAAGTATTAAGATGAGTCTGTACAACTCTATATACATTTTCCTTGGGGCTACCTGCCTAATGATTAGACAAATGATTATACTCAATGATTATTAAACAAACCCAATCAACGTATAATCAATAATGTGATCTACTAAAATAATTGGATGGGCAACCAAAATCAGTGGATGGAATAGCTTATGTACAAGATGGAACACTGATATCCTTAGATATGATGGGGTAGCACAGTGGAGATCAGGTACATCGGATCATAGATTCTAATTGCTCAGGCTTACATGTACACACTAACACTAAGAAACAGAGAGAATGGGCCATTGTCGTTACAGTAGATGTGCATGAGACACGAAGTCAGATAACAAGTCGTACCTGTAGTAGATGTGCATGAGGCACTTGTTCAGACACCATGTCGTACCTGTAGAGGATGAGCATGAGACACGTTGTGAGAGAACAAGTCGTACCTGTAGTAGATGTGCATGAGACACGTGGTGAGAGAACAATTCGTACCTGTAGTAGATGTGCATGAGACACGCGGTGAGAGAACAAGTCGTACCTGTAGTAGATGTGCATGAGACACGTGGTGAGAGAACAATTCGTACCTGTAGTAGATGAGCATGAGACACGTGGTGAGAGAACAAGTCGTACCTGTAGTAGATGTGCATGAGACACGTGGTGAGAGAACAAGTCGTACCTGTAGTAGATGTGCATGAGACACGCGGTGAGAGAACAAGTCGTACCTGTAGTAGATGTGCATGAGACACGCGGTGAGAGAACAAGTCGTACCTGTAGTAGATGTGCATGAGACACGTGGTCAGACAGAGGATGATTGAGAGACAACAGCCAATGTAGGAGGCGAAATTCATCAGTATCGGTCGTACCTCACCCTTGTTCCACTGCAGAATAAAATATTTGTTGTTAATTTTGTAATGCTCACTCTGAGACAAAGGTTCACACGTTGTAAACAACTTCATATATGAATTACCGAAACAATAAAAAAAAACAGCAACAAGACAGTGGAAATTCCACGAAAAACAAATATTTCGAAAATACTACAAGTTTCATTACAATATTTCAATTTGTTCTTGAATTATTTAGCAGAAACTGTATTTGTATTTTTAGTAACGGTGACCTTGACCGTGATTCCAACCACCACAAAAGCCATGCCAAGCAATGTCTTAATTTAAGGAATCTATATGTGAAGTGTCATTGAAATATCTTAATTCGTTTTCGAGTTATTGAGCGAAAACCATATTTCTATTTTTATTAATGGTCACATTGACCTTGACTCGAAACACGCCATATGCAATCCCAAGAGAGGTCTTGATATAATGTATCTATATATGAAGTTTCATTACAATATTTCGATTCGTTCTCGAGTTATTGAGCAAAAACCATATATTTAGTTTTAGTAACGGTGACCTTGACATTAACCACACCATCCCATATGCAATCCCAAGCGAGGTCTTGATACAAAGTATCTATATATGAAGTTTCATTTCGATATCTCAATTTGTTATTGAGTTATTGAGCGGAAACCGTTTTCCATTTTTAGTAACGGTGAACCGTGACCTTGACTCCACAAACTCCATATGCAATGCCAAGGAAGTTCTCGATAGAAGGTTAATTTCTGTGTATTAAGTTTCATTTTAATATCTAAAAAAAAATGACAATTCATTCTCGAGTTATTGAACGAAAACCCCAGTTGGACTCTGCACGACTTATGACATACCCAAATCTAACAACCCAAATATTTCAAAGGAAAATTTGGCTAAAAAGAAAACACTCGGAGAGGCTGTCATCCGCCAAAAGCAGCCCATTTGGCCTATCTCAAAATAATAAAGAATATTTTAATAACATTGCGAAACCTAATCATTTGTTCATTGGCCCATTTACCAAACTTTCAAGAAAATTTATTCAAAGCTGTTCATAACTCTTTTGCGTGAAGTATCTAATTAACCAACAAATGGACAAACATGCAACGCGGCGGTACATTTCTGTTTCTTCATGTCTGCGTTTGAAGAGTCATACAATAATCCGTACTCAAAGTCATTCTAAACATAACTACTTCTCAGTGTTGTCATTATTATGTAAAATATATTACGTACGTTATCATTGTACATGTCGGTGGTCACGGCAAATATGCCAGTACTCGCACATGCGCACACTGCCTCATTTCCGCGATCCTCCTTGAGCTCGCAGTCGTCACGTGTCCAGCGCCACTCGCTGATCCTATGTGTATGTATATTATAAACGCTAATTATAACATGATTCGATGTTTTTTGGAATATGACTTTGTAAATGTCAACCTCTGTGCTACACAATAAGCAATGCGAAGGATTGATAAAACTTTTAAACTGCGGTATATATAGCGTATTATTGTAATCTCTTTCTCGCACAGGAAGTCGAATATACGTACGCCACATGTACAATAAGCACTGACAATGGACGATATGGTATCGGATGATATTAGTTTCTGAACTGAATGATCTTATGCTACCCTAAGTATGCTTTGTCATGCTGTGCTGTGATAGGTTATACTTTGCTGTACTATGCTATGCTAGGTTATGCTACGTTACGTTACATTACGGTTTGTTATGCTATGCTATGCTATGCTATGCTATGCTATGCTATGCAATGCTGTGCTATGCTATGCTATGCTAAAGATAGTTACCTTCCGGAGAGTTACGTTACGTTACGCTATGCTATGTGATGTTACGTTATATATATGCTATGTTGTGCTACGCTATAGATAGTTACCTTCCAGATAGTATTGTGCCGTGCTCCAAGCGCACACAGGCCGGGTTTGAAATATTAAATGTCTGAAATAATGGACGAAACCTGCGTGTTGGCGCCGTCAAAACCAAGACATGACCGAAAGCAACCGCCATACAAATGTTTATATTTTAATAAGTTTAAATACCGGTATATCCCTAAAATTCCGGAACACTAGCCATTTACTATTTATTTCATATAGATGTGATACAATTAAAACATACTTTATACACGTACTTATTACTTTAAAAATCAATGGTTAGTAATGCGCATCTGTTCAAAATTTGTAGGATAAACATTATATTTCGTAAAAGTGTTTAAAGCTATTGCTTTATTACTCACGTCTAAGTAGGGCAATGTGAATGTTATAGGTGGGGTAAGGTTCGTTGCAATGTCAACCCCGCCCGTGTAAACGAACAACGCGAGTATCGGCGTGTTTAGGTTATCCTCTTTAGCCTTCTTTCCCGTGCTGCAATAGACGTTCCCTCACATGTCATATGTAGTGTTTTATCCAATCATTTAGCTCGTATGCAAATTTATTAGTTTATTTTTTTATCCCATCACTGGTGGCATATATAAAATTAATATAGTATTTATCCAACCAATGCGAGCATATGTAAATTCATCTAGTATTATCCGACCATTGCGAGCATATGTAAGTTCATCTAGTATTATCCGACCATTGCGAGCATATGTAAGTTCATCTAGTATTTATCCCACCATTGCGAGGATATGTAAGTTCATCTAGTATTTATCCCACCATTGCGAGCATATGTAAGTTCATCTAGTATTTATCCCACCATTGCGAGCATATGTAAGTTCATCTAGTATTCATCCCACCATTGCGAGCATATGTAAGTTCATCTAGTATTTATCCCACCATTGCGAGCATATGTAAATTCATCTAGTATTTATCCCACCATTGCGAGCATATTTAAATTTATCTAATGCTTATCCCACAGGCGTTTATCGAATTATTGCGATCGTATGAAAATTAATATAGTGTTTGGTCTCGTCATTGCGTCCATAGGCAAATAGATCTAGTGTTCTATCAAACCATAGCACTCGAATGTTTAACTGCTAAGCTAGTTCTTGTTTACACCAAACCGCGTAGTAAAGTTTGTGAAGCGATTATTTGAAATACATGGGAATGAATTCTTAAATAAGCATGTGTGATAATTATAAGGGGATAAAATGGAAAGGCATATGAATGCCAACTTATAAGGTATGGCCCAGTAAACGGTCTGATTTACCTATTCAATAGGCCGCATAAACATTTTTTGGATACTTTTCTTCAGTGAAAGAAATAATTCGCCGAATGTCAGCCTATTGTTATAATATTTAAAGCGTTAATACCCGTGCGCAATGCATGTGTCATGTGTGTGTACATGTGCTTGAAATATGAATGTTCAGGCGTGTGCGTATATATACATGTATGGACAGCGCGTGCTTAAGTTGGAAGTTACACATATTAGTTACTTACGCTCTTAGGTCGTGGTTAGGCAACAGGTTGGTCATACCATTGACACGCAGGCCTGCTACTTTGACAAACGCTGAAATTGGTAACAAAAAAAGTATAATTTTGTTTAAAGGGACCTGTTCACATATTGAAAAATTGACAATTTCCAGCACTACTGACATAGAATTGAAAATAACGTTTCTTTAAAGAGAAATCATCAGTTAAAATGGATAAAAAATATAAAACGTTTGCCACGCGAAACGATTGAAACATTTGTTGAGCATCTCTTGCTTTCTATGAAATTGTTAAAACACGTGAATCACTTACATACAATAAAAATTACACTGACATGTACATGTATCGGAATGGGCGAGAGGATAGCGCGCCAGACTCTTGATCCGGAGTTGCTAGGTTCGATCTCCGGTTGCGACACAATTAAAAAAAAATGTTTTTCTTGTTATAATTGTTGAGGTATTTATGCTAAGATGCTTAAGCCTTTTAGTGCAGACATTTAATAGCATATTAAAAAAAAAAACAAACGCCTGTGACCCTTTTAAACCTGAAAATGATTTGTTTTCTTCAATATCAATCAATATCATAAACCTCATGCTGTAAAGAAAATAAACTTATGTTGGTTTAAAAAAGTTCAAAGATGATATGCAGCATATTTTCAGAACTCGCCGCAGCATGTTTAATTAGAGCGGTGCTCAGCGTAGCACTATGTAAATAATATAACGGGTACAAACACAGTCTTCATGTACACGTAAGTGACCGTAAGAAATAAATTTTACAGAGGCCTACGAGGAAGATCGGTGTCGTTGGTAGACGCCAGCACGGCGCCCGGAAGTTCGATACTCCCGTGGCGGAGCTGCATCCCGCCGGCGGCATCCTGACGGGAGGGAAACCTGGCACCCCGGAATATCTGCACCCACTGAGCCTGTACGCTGAACTCTGTAAAGACACAGTTATTCGCTACCTTCTATTACTTTCTGTCATCTTTTCAGCCTTTGTTGTTTTTGTCTCAAATGAGGATCTTCACTTTTCTACATCATAAGCAGGGGTTCGCATTTATCCTTTATGATATATGGTAAGTTAGGCACAAACAACCCTTTAAACTTGGTATGCAATGTAAACAGAACGGAATTTAATATACGGATGAACGGGAGATAATGACACACAGGATATTAAATGTAATATTAATAAAGGTAGACGAATGATCTAGTCGGCAAAGGGAGCTAACTTATTTTATGAGACACCAATCTGATTGAAATTAAATCCTATAAAAGTGGTACGCATTACGAAGATCGTGAATTTTAATCCGATTGGCGATTGTTAGACAAAAAAATATCATTCGCCAAGGGGGCTAACCTATTTTAGTCCTGGCCGTGCTAAGGTACGCCTCCTCGAAGCCGATCCGCCCGCCGATGTGCCCGTCTGTAACGTGATTCTCCAGACTCTGCGCGACCACGTGCGCAAACGTCTCCAGGACCTGGAGCAGGCTATCGCCCTCCGTCCCCGGGGGCTGGGTGGCGTTCCAGCCCGTCTCGTGGCGCTCGTGCAGAACATTGTTAACGATGTCGCCAACAATCTGGAATGACGTTCAAATAAACAGCAGTAATTATTAAAATAATGTTAATGCATACTGATTAGAACTTTAGATTTAAAAGATACTAAAATTCAATGTTTATTAGCCACGCATCAGAACGACAAAGAGTTGTGTATTGGCCGATAAACAATGATAACGCGAACATTATTTCGATTATAATATGATTTGACAACATATTTTTTGCAATTGCTATTGGAACCACTTTTACTATGGTCAGAATCGAAACTTCTTTTTGCGTTGTTTATCTTGGGTAGTTTAACAACGATAATTTTGTTCTTTTCGTATAGAAAAATTAGCGAGTATCATGTTAGAATGACAATTGTACCAAGATACGCAAACAATTTTAACTCGATATGCACGAGTAGTTACCTCTATGAATTCCCTGGTCTCGTTCAGGGTCGGGAATCTCTGCAGCGCCTTGGCGTAGGTCACGTGACCGTCCGACCACTGCTCCACGCGCAGCACGATCACCTGCGCCTGTGTGTGCACGAGCATCTCGAGCATGTCGATCACCGTAGCGACGTCCACCGGGTTGCCGTATGAATGGTTGCGCGTGTGCAGCACGAGCTCCCGACCCAGGCTTAGCAACGTGGTCTCCTCTATGTAGTCGGCTAGCAGGTGGCGCTTGAACTGTACGAGAAATTTCATTGCAATTGCTCAGCGCGCAGTTTTTATGTTACCGATATCATGACCGCAATGGCTCCATAATCTGCCAACAGGCTTGCAACGAATGAGGTTTCAGGTTTGCTGGATCGGCTGGAAGCACGCAATTGGTTTATCCTAAAGAGACCGCAACTGCATGTTATTTGCAGGACATGTGTACGTATACCATGTGCTCCTTGTTTTTTTTCAATGATTTCAACGTTTGATCTTATTCCATATGGTATAATTTCCAAGTCTAGTGCTCAATAGCTCACGTTGAAGTGTTGTTTTTTTAGAGATTGTAAATTTGTAAACTGTTAGAACTGCTGAGGTACATAAAATTATATCCATGAAGTGTTCAACTCACCTTTCTAGTAATACTACATCTTTAATGGGTTTTTTTAAACAGAGATAACATTGAAGATGCAGTACCTTGTATTTGAGGTTCCTTAGCGACTCGGAGATGCAGTTGTCGATGAAGGCGTTGTCCCACTCGCCCTCGTTCTCGGCTGTTAGGTTACAGGGTCTGGTACCGAAAGCTAACAAAAAGATAAATCAGTTGCTTATAAACGAAATCAATGACATTTACTGGCCATCTGCATTCCAAGCTTTACTTTGCATTTTGACAGTTAGTATTCAGAATTCGAACACTAACTTTATTAATGAGCTATTCCACAATTCATATATTACACGCGAATGTCCTACACAATTATAAATATGCAAAAATTCTAGGCATATTTATTCAGAACTGGAACAATATCCTTGTAATTGGCTGAAATAAAATACAACATTTGAATAAACTATAGAACTCCACGAGTCGGATGTGTCGCCTGACGGGGCATAAGTCATGTACCATAAGAGCAATTATACCGAAGTATGCCCAAAACGTTCTTAACCTTCCTTGTATGCATACTACATGCCGACACCGCCGCCGACGCCTTCAAAAGTAACCAATAGGTGTCGCCTTTTCAGGCGACGCAATGAAATGAATATGTGAGAGTTTTTCATAGTTAATCATTGACAACTCGTCGCCTGAACCTTATAGTGAGCTATCTACAAATTTCATGTTTTGAGAAAAATGAGGTTAAAGTTTTGAACATTGTTTTTAAGCTTATATGCCTAATTACCATAATTTCGTGGGTTACCATAATTTCGTGGCCGTTTGAAACTAATAGCATTTTCGCTCGTGCATCCGAAAACATTGTCCGAATTACTATAACTGTTAACTTAATTGTATATTTTGTAGTATCTGAAAAGGAAATCATATTAAATGTCAACCAGTGAGTGACTTTGTCATTTAAATCATCAATTAATGACATTAAATACACAAATTATTCACTACCCAACAACTACTTTGGAATTAAATTCATGACATTTCGTTCTATAAAAGTCGTATATTTAGAACAGTTTTCCAAGGATAATTGCACATGTATGATTATCTCCCTTGTTTTATTTCTCAATAGTATTTTGCTATTTTCAGTAAAAAAAAATCATAAACAATCCCCCTTCCCTAAATTTGACTGACATTTTCAAACTTTTAACTTTAAGTTAGCATTTCTACCCATGAATCGCTGCGTGCAATTTTATCATTTATTTAATAGTTAAGAACAATAAATAACACAATACAGTAGAATATTTATTGATTCATGAAGCCTAAAGTTAAACCTACACAACCAAAATTGAACAAGTGTGTAGATTTCGTTAGGCCTATTTTGTTAACTTTTAAAAAATATGATAAGGACTGTGTATTTATAATGATAAAATTTTCAAAAACGCTAGTTTTCACCAAAATTTTCGTTTGTTGATCAGCACAGGGTTCAGCACATACATAGTGAAACTAAATCGATGCTGTAAACACAACCAAAGTAGGCCGGCCAATCAGAACCCACGAAATTATGAGAAGCGTCCAAACGATACAGATCAGTAGGGTCAGGTACAATAACTTAATATAAACATGAAATAGCAACAAAAATCGGTCTTTTAATTACTTTGTTTGCAAAGAGGACATTGCAAATTGTGTTTTATCCATCTCAGTGGTGAGATAACAGAATGTATTAACGCGCATGCGTCACACTCGTAAATAAGACCCACGAAATTATGGTGACACGGCATAGTTCGTCTTTAGTACGATAACATCTTTCTAAAAGTGAATTAAAGTTTATTTAAAAATTAAACTTGCTGAATTATTCACGATTTTTAGTTTGGAGTTAGCTCAAAATCGTCAAAAAAACAACAACATATTTTATTCTTATATTGCGTTTACTGGCCTTTGCTCACTATGAGCAAAACATATTACAAAATTGGTGGTAAATATTCACAGTTCTGAGGTAACTCACAATAAAATAGGTTTGAAATATAACACATTTTATGTTCAATTTACTGAACATTCATTACAAATGTAATATAAAAACAAATACTTTCTGTGTCATAAAGTTATATCAAAACAATACAGAAACACGTTCAACGGACCCTTTAAAACACTTAATGACACAGTAAGTGTAACTGTAATTTGAAAATTGGAAAATGACAATGTGACTAATAACTAGAAAGATAATCTACGAATTTACAATAAGAAATGTAAATTGCACTTCTGAGACGAATATAAAACAAATAAATGTGTTAATGTTTGGATTTTATAAGCATGCCCTTCTGACAACCAATCGATATGCAATGTATGCAAGTATTCGCTGCAAACCATACTGTACTCCTCCATACATATAATACAATTTTCCATTACTTAGATTTCAGGAAAATGTAAAAAAAAGTGTACTGTTCAATTTCTAATCATTCATCAGATTTATTACGAAAGAAAAACATAACATAATGAACACATCATAGTCTGAAACACTGCTCACATGTTACTCGCATATGTGCATACATATGATTTATGTTTAT
This sequence comes from Congeria kusceri, assembly GCA_027627225.1. NCBI lineage: Eukaryota > Metazoa > Mollusca > Bivalvia > Myida > Dreissenidae > Congeria > Congeria kusceri. The sequence goes on along the minus strand of CM051031.1, from coordinate 48,261,253 downwards.
TTATTATTTTCCATGTGATTATTTTATTAGTAAGAGCAAAAAAATGAAATCTATGTTTCATTAAGTACTTAGGCGTAAAACATATTTCTGGTGCAGGTTACCCGACCTAGCCTAAAAAATGCCCCGACCCTAGAATATTTTATTGACTTTGTCAGATATTTTTTGTTGTATGTACCTTTTTCCAATAATTTTTTTTTTTTAATAAATAAGTGGTTTGGTTTGATAGTATCCACTTCAAAACAATGTTTAAGGATATTATTTGTATGTTTTGAATATTCATTTAGTTTTAGAATCTTTAAGTTGACCTTTACCAAATAACAAAATAAATCCCTACCTACCTACCTACCATACATTTTTGGGGCATGAAACCTGAAACAAACATATTTTCTTTACGCCTTAACTACAATGAAGAAAAGATGGTTGTAATATTGGAATGAATTTAAGTGTATACTTAGTGCTGTGACTAATTTGTTTCACAATTTCAATGTAGACCTTGACTTCCGTTTTAAAGATAATACCTTTGCTCAAAAGTGTGATTCAAATGATTTCTTGAATATTTTAAATAAACCAACACTATTATAGTAATTCTACTGTCTTCTTTGTTGAAAAATTATTATGCCTTCCTGATTTATGGATGATTTGCTCGAACACGCGCACATAAATAACGGTGAAATATATTACTTAATAGTTTATATTTAATGGGACACCTGATGGTTGAATGTTTTGAGAAATTAATTTTTAATCAGACTACTTAAAATATATAGTGGACATTGAACCTCCAGTATTACCTAATTTAATTACGGGTACATACACTGGAAGCAGACAAAATAATACTTTTCTGGACATACCAAAAACATGCACCATGTCTTTAGCAATTATTATTATGAAATCTGATCAGATAATAATTGTTTTAAAAAATCCTTTCAATACTATGCCACGAAGAATGTTTGTGAAACACACGTGATTAAAATATCACATTTCATTGGTTATTTTGGACAAAGCTCATTATATTTTTCATAAATGTTTAGAGATAGCTTAGTATAACATCATGTAAATGCAGATCATATGACAAAAACAAGAATTACGATTGGTTGAAAAAGTACTGCTTATTATAGTGATCTATCTCCATTACTTACCTCAGTATAATGCTAAAATATTGTTGAAAATTGTGGAGTTAGCTCAAAATGTGACTGAGTAATAGTCTAACGGGGGTTTCAAATGCAAAACCAAGGACACCAAATGAAAGATCTCGGCGAGACAATTCAACGATATATATAAGTCAATATCTTCAAACAGTGAGTTAGCTCACTATATGACTCATGCGACGAACTCTATGGATATGCCATTATTTTGTTAGCCCTTAATCCGAACCCTTACCGGAAGTGTTCGTTTCGGTTCCTTTCCGAAGCCTGTCCGCGGGGCAGGCGACGGCAATGGTGTGGAGGGCGGGGGTCCGAGTCCACCGGATGTTCTCCACGATCTGCTCATTGCACTGAGCCCCTATCGTGTTGCTGCAGTACTTGTTGCACGTGTAGCCTAGCTCCTCCTCGCTGTAGCACACGCCCCCTGATGTGCACGTGACAAGGTGGTAAACATTGCGTCACGTGTGTCATATACCAATATTTATGTGGGTATTAATTTATGGTTTGTTTGTCACATGATGCGCTCATTTAGTAACTCGATATAGACATGCCTTACCTATGTATAGTAACTCGATATAGACATGCCTTACCTATGTATAGTAACTCGATATAGACATGCCTTACCTATGTATAGTAACTCGATATAGACATGCCTTACCTATGTATAGTAACTCGATATAGACATGCCTTACCTATGTATAGTAACTCGATATAGACATGCCTTACCTATGTATAGTAACTCGATATAGACATGCCTTACCTATGTATAGTAACTCGATATAGACATGCCTTACCTATGTATAGTAACTCGATATAGACATGCCTTACCTATGTATAGTAACTCGATATAGACATGCCTTACCTATGTATAGTAACTCGATATAGACATGCCTTACCTATGTATAGTAACTCGATATAGACATGCCTTACCTATGTATAGTAACTCGATATAGACATGCCTTACCTATGTATAGTAACTCGATATAGACATGCCTTACCTATGTATAGTAACTCGATATAGACATGCCTTACCTATGTATAGTAACTCGATATAGACATGCCTTACCTATGTATAGTAACTCGATATAGACATGCCTTACCTATGTATAATAACTCGATATGCATGTATTTCTACTACACCATACTAAGGATAAACGCTGGCTTCAAGATGCTATACTATTTTATTAACAAGAGGGCCATGATGGCCCAAAGCGCTCAACTGAGAACTGGTACAGATGAAGACCATACTGTTGTGAAAGGTTTGAAAAATTAAGGTATCTGAACAATACGCAGAGGAGTATAGAATCTATTTTGATTTAAAACATCGGTTAGTGCCATGGGCTAACTAAAGTACGAGTTGGGTAGTGGATGTGCGGTTTTTTATTAATTGTTCTCAAATCATTTTTCTCGATATTCTTACCTGACGATTTTTCATTAAGTCAGTGACAATTCTGGAAAATGCAGAAACAATAGATTTTGAATTCTTTTTCGCAAACAGTTTTGGAGAACTAGTTGCAATGCGATAAGGCTTACAAAAAATATGTTTGTTTCAGGTAACATGCCCAAAAAAATTTAGGTAGGTAGATCGGGATTTTTTTCTTTTTTTTTTCTTTTTTTGGTAAATGGTCAACTTGAAGATTCTAAAACTGAATAAATATTCAAAACAAATCAGTAATATCCTCAAACATTGTTTATAAGTGGATACTATCAAAACAAAACACTTATTTATTCAAAACGCATTAAATTATTGAAAAAGGTAAATAAAACAAAAATCAATCTGACAAACCCAATAAAATGTTCTAGGGTCGGGGCATTTTTTTAGGGTAGGTCGGGTTACCTGAAACAAATAAAGTTTTTTACGCCTAATTGCGATGGCTGTGCTATAAGGTCAAGTTCTGCTTTTTCTTTGATAAATAATATGTCCAGTGATGATAAATAATGTGAATGCAGGCTCTGAAGACATCAATGTTGCATATACACATAACTGCATGCAAGTCTTGCAACTGTTGGAAATCAAATTTTATCAATCAATTTTTATGGTCATGCGCAAACTGTGTAAGTTTGGTCAACATTGAATTAAAAATCGTGTGTGCAAGCCAATCATTGATAATTTGTTGATGTTTTTTTCATAACACAAGGGGCAATAACTCTGGTGTTTCTGGCCCGATCATGCTTATAATCGACGTCACCTGTAGTCATACGTTCATAGACAAACTGAACACGACTGGTGAAGATTGGATGAAAAATGAAGATTCTATCCTGAATAATGTCCATTTTTTGCATATTGTTTTCACAAAGGGCAATAACTCTGTTGTTTCTGGCCCGTTCTTGCTTATATTCGACTTCCTATTTAATGTTATCGTCATAGACAAACTGTGCAAGATAGGTGAAGAATGGATATAAAATGAAGTCTCTATCCTGAATAATGTCCATTTTTGCATTTTTTCACAAACAAAGGGCAATAACTCTAGTGTTTGGGATCCGATCTTGCTTATATTCGACTTCAACTGTAACCTCATAGTAATAGACAAACTGTGCGAGATTGGTGAAGATTGGATGAAAAATGAAGTCTCTATCGTGTCCATTTTTGCCGTTTTTTAAATAAACAAAGTGCAATCACTCTGGTGTTTGAAACACGATCCGGCCAATTTTTGGCGTCTGCTGAGATCTGATGGTCAACCATACTGTGAACGATTGGTTAAAATTGGATGGAAAATGAAGTCAATACTTTGGAAAAGGGCATTTTGTACTTTTTTTGCATGAAAAAGGGGCAATAACTCTGGTGTTACTGGTGTGATCTGACCCAATAACAATCCCATCCGAGATATTGTGGTCATACACAAACTGTGCAATAACGGTCCAAATTGTTGACGGCATGGACGAAGGACGACGGACGACGTCAGAAAGGTCCCCTGTACCAATAGCTCACCGAGCACGTCGTGCTCAGGTGAGCTAAAAATAAATTTTAAGGGAATGCAATATCAACAGATATCAACAGTGCAACTAGAACTTCATTCATATTATTCTGACACATTTGTTAACATCACCGAAATATTGTATACATGCCATTTTTGTCTAAGCACCGTAACATGTTCCTCATTCATTAAAGTAAATTTTATGTACTAACGTGTACTTACGTATGGCACCAGAAGGCCAGCGCATGCGCATGGCGCCCCTGGTTCCCCGCCGGAACTCCGTCCACTGCACGGCGTCACCGCAGTACATGACGTCACAGGACGTCTTGATGTATTCTACCTCTTTGTCGCTCATTATGAAACTCCTGCAATACAGCAAACCAGAACGATTACAAAACACGTCTCTGCAATACAGTTTTTTAAGTTATGCATGCAATAATTTGTGTCGGAGAACACACCGCCCGGCATCACCGCAGTACATGACGTCACAGATGTGCAAAAATGGGTTAGATCATAATACTAAATTAATAAGTATTTAAAGATGAATCATTGATTTATTGAATTATTACCGATTACTTACGGTTATGTGTTTTGTCCTAGATAAGAAGGAACTAGTATAGCGACACAATATCAAACTAGTTAAGACGCTTCTATCATGACATTGCATTTAGCTATATATTTAAACTCGGTTGAACGTGCAATTGAATAATACCAGATGTGAAGGTGCGTCAAGTCTCCGACAAACGCAGTGTTCTCGCCGAATTCGTCCATGTCGTCCCTCGAGGCTTGCCCGAGAACGAACTCCCCACCCAGGGGAATCTCGCTAGCCGGACCCCCGGGCACCACTTGTCGGCGCCTGCCATCCATATATAGCACAGATTCCCCGCCTAAAAAATATTATTCATGTAGCTAAACAACTCGGTCATAACACATTACAGTACGGCAATAAGCAAATCATGGGCATGAAATTAGATACACGTCTCGACCAATGGCATTCGATGATCGAAAATGATGTTGCTGTTTATCTTGAAACTGAGGACCAACACTCACTTTCCGAAGACCAAGTCCATGCTATGTGAGTCCATTGATTGGCGGGGATGTAGGCGGAAGTCTTGATATCCTGGTCCCAGATGCGCGCGCCTAACGTAGGTCCACTGCGCATGAGCAGTAGGTCGCGTGTTGCATCATGCTTGTATGAGAGGATGGTACCGTTGTTTATACTACGTGGAACCTGAAAAATTGGGTTTTCAGGTACTGATATATGCCGGCTAATAGTTTAGAAATATACAGGTAAGAGTTCCGACATACATCAAAACTGAAACATTGATAGTGTTTGCTATGAAATCCATCATACTTCGTTCCATACGCTACTTTAGAATGCTACAGTACACTCCTGCTGCTCCGTCAATTATTAAAATTAATATATTTTGTTATTTCAGTCACAGTACTCAAACACACACCTTAATCCAGAATGCTATTGTGAACTGTTGCAGTCTCGGGAACGCCTTTCCGGTCAGCAGGGTGTAACGTAGCGGCCTCTGCTGGGAGAACTCGAGTCGGGAATCTACGGCTGTCGCTGCGTGACGGCCGACATGGAAGAGAATGAAAATGTATGAATGATTGTTTAAAAGCTCTATAGTTTCGATAGTATGCAGACTACTTTATTCACTATACGTCATAGAAAGAAAATACGACATAATAGATATGAAGATAATATCTACATTAATCATGTTCGTGGAATCTAAAGACATTACTAATCGCCCGTTCATTCTAACAAGTTGGTACATTAACTGTACTTACACAATAAGTTGGTACATTGACCGCATACTTACACATGCACACCTCCGTGTTCCAGTGGAAGCCCGCCCCGCAATCACACCCATATCCGTCCGGGTGGTCGATACAGCGGGGAGGAGTGTAGTTCGTGGCGTTCAGGCACGAGGAATACAGGCGCACGCGCACATCTACCAAAGAAGAAAACAACACTTTTTTGAGAGATAAGGTGATTCGCATGCGAATAATACTTCAACAGAAAAGAAAACCACATTTGTACGGAATTCGCGAGTCTGTGAAATTGTACACCGCGATAATTATCGCGTAATGAAATCAATGAAATAAAAATTAAAATGTCGCATCGTCGCAGTCAAATACAGGGCGAATCTAACTAGCGTAATCTGGATTCCATACAATTCAGCGGAATAAATTAATAGACACATCAACATAAAAAATTCTGCAAATAAGCATTGTTTTACTTTGAATATATAATGTAACAGAATTGTCAAGGCAAATTTAGAGCATCAATGTTTACAGCAGTTCTCTATCATACGTCGGAAGTGCCGGTTGGAAAAACACAAATTACTAAACCTGTTGGGCGCATTTTCCACGCGACAGTTCCAGACACCAGCACCAAAACTAACGCCAGGGATAGTCCGAATAAGCTCGGGCGCCTCATTAGGCCGAATGGTAGGTGACGACGTCACCCTAAGGAAAATGAAATCAGCGATATAATTGTGTAGTGGGTTTATTAACTCCGCCAAGGAGGTTATTTGTTTGCCGGAATTGGTGCTTTTTGTTTTTGTTTTGAACGTTGTTTTTAAGGAGCTTTACGAAAAAAAGTATGAATGGATGTTCATACAATGTTCTGGACTTGGGTCTATGAGCCACTAAATTTAGGTGGTGATCCGGTTGAACGTCTGATTCCTGGAATTTTTTAAGGATTCTGTAGTATTGGGACTCAGGGCAAACTGTAACATGAATTCATAATGTACAACTCATTATTGCACAGTGCATGAGGGGAATACACTCCGAGTGCTCAACGCATGAGGGGAATACACTCCGAGTGCTTTCTAGTTAAGTCGGGTTATGATGACTTGATTTAGACGACAAACACATACGATATATACTTGTACTTTCAATAGACTATCGAAACGAACGTCGTTAAAGTCATAAAACCCTGAAGGATTATTTTAGGATTATATATTTTCCCCTGTTATTTTCATTTAAAATTCATTTCTACTACATGTGGAATACTGATTGATTCTTAATATATTATAAATAATTAAATACCGTAACGAAAACTAATACATATCAAATTATGTTTTGCTATAATATTACAATTGATGAAATTAATTTCGCCGTCTAAAACCATTGGCAAATATCAAGATCAATACGGGATCAAATTAATTTGTCAATAATGCAATTTCGCACTATTGAAACAGGGGATATTCAATAACAAGCTCAATGTTAGAATTAATGAATGCAATATGGTGGTAAGGTGTTTACTGAATCAATACGTTAAGCACACAGTGGTCATAGGTTCACGTGATTCTGCTAGAATTAATGTGCACCCAAAACGAGTATATAATGTAACATGTAAATACATGTATTTCCCTACCAAACTATTAAAATACATGTTGCAGCGAGATTTTGAAATTCACTAGAAAAATGGAATAAGCAACGATATTAATTATGAAAAGAAAGCAAATAACAAAATTGCAAAGAAATCCGCATCTAATGTAAATCTTCGATAGATTCTTTACTTGTTCCATCATGAAGAGTATCAAATACCGAAAAGAGCATATAATATACAAAGGGCTGTGATATTTTTACACAACAATTGATGTTATTGCAAAGAAATGCAACACATGCACAATCAAGTCAAAATATCCATAAGATACAGTATTCATGGTGTAAACGATTAAATTAATTCGTTAACGCATATCGTAAACATAACGGTACTACCTTCTCGTCCGCTCAAAACCTCGTATTCCGAACTACTCCCACATCCAGATTATTGTGTCACTACTATTGTTTACTATTTGTATTTCCATGCGTTAGTATGCCGACTTATATCCGTTCGGTGATCCATATGACATTGGCATTATAGATCGTCGTGGGATAGCCGCCATCATGGCTTGGTGGGGTGGGGGGGGGGGGGGAAGACGTAGCAAGACGCCGCGTAGAGTCAAGTAAAGACATTCTCCAGCTCGGTTTATTGATCCGCCATTTCTGCAATGGTTCCATGCGTTAGGCGCGAAAGGAGATCAGCGCGAGCGATCGATCGTCTGTCAATCGCTGGAAGTTTACAGGCAGCAGACGACAACAATAATTTGGAATGCAAATAATGTGTTGTTGCATTCTCGTGATTCAAGCTTGCGTTAGCCATATTTTTGTTCGTATATGTCGCATTTCATTACAATCATCATGGATTGCATTCCAAATGCTTCTTTCAATTGGTATTAAAACTATACAGGACCACAAATAAATCGTTCAAACATGATGTGATGATAAATATATATGATACAAATTTAACTATAATATTATATTATTTAAGCATATATGATAAATATGAAATAAAAAAACAGAAACAATGTTGTACTTGAAACAAATTGATTACCAACGTAGTACATGTACCAATAAACATGAAAAGACGACTATTAAAAAGTCCATGCAAGCCTTTTTCTCTTAACTTATCTAATTTAACCCAATAATTGGTCAACAACGCCCGAAACAAATTCATATCCCCACTTTTACTCAAATGCTATCACCTAAACAATTCCCCTCATTGAGGTTTATCACACAAGAATATGAGATATCAGTGAGATGATACACCCGCGCCAATACGCAATAGTGAGGCAGAACTTCGTCAACTACGAAATACCGCTAGCTTTGTTTTTCGATTCATAACCATTTAAGTAGAACACATCATTCACTTTAAATACCGCTTATCTTTGAACTTTCGGGGTCACATATTTACCGAACGGCCGGCATTTTTGTTGATTTGATAATGCCAAAATGGGACGGTACGTGCGGCACATAGTGTCAGTATTTTTGTTTGGTTTGCTGATTAGTGCTTCCGGATTTATCGTAAATACGGGTTTGTTTTAAGTGTTCACTAATTAATAATTCATTTTGGAAAGGAGACTTATGTTTTGTTCTTTTATACATCAACATTTTACATATTGATAATCATAAAGACAAAGTACACAATTTACCGTTGTTAAATCTCCTATAATATTTCGCTTTGTAATTGCGGGATATGTTGTCAGGTCAATTAGGAATCGACATACTTTTTGCATTATCGTTATTTATCGGCAGATAACATTATTTTTTTTAACGATTTGTCTTTCTGTTGCGCGTATTTTAAACTATTTAATTCCTACACACCAGAATTCCAAATCGTTGTTCATTAACCGATAAATAACTCTAAATCGAAATATATTTCTTAAATGTATATTTAATGTTCACATTTACGCTTTAACAATCTGAACTCGTACGTATTTCGACAGTTAAAAACTTTTCATATCAATTGTTGTCTGTTTAAACTTGTTTGAGCGCAATTTGATTTTCTAGCGTGTACAAAAATGTTCTCTAATTTAAACACAAATCATTGGAAGATGTTTATCATGCGTATAAAGACTAATTAAATTTAGTAATGAAAGTTAGAACAAAATATGAAAGACCACTATTTTGTTCTTAAGATATATACAGGAAATGTAAAGTAATATTTATTGAAAACCTGTATTATTTATTAACATTGTTACTAACCTATTATTTTCATTATACATTACTGTATGTAGAATTTACCGGGCGTGTTAATATAGTTTTAAAAATAACATCAGTCACTTATGGATCCAGGGGTTGGGGGCACACACAGCTCGCGCCCTCCTAAAACTGCCGGACCATACATATACGGGCATTTATAAAACAGTAAAATCTGGATAAATGTGCTAAAAATGTTTCGCTCGCTTCGCTCGCTCAGTTTTGTCAAAGATAGACACATTAACTTCAGTAAAACATACCCGACCTAGCCCGTAGTACCGGCGCAAAAGTTCAGCAAAAACGATAAAGTATAGATTGACAATGGGTATGCATACCTTTATTTATGGATGATATCGTTATATTTATTATTTCATAAATCATATAAATATGTCAGATGCAATACACCGTTAGCACAGGATACCACATAAAAGCCATTTATACTTTTCGAATAAATTTGAATTTAAGTGGAAATTCAAGTCAAATCAATGACTACTTTCTAGTTTAAGCAGTTTTGTCTCAATAAATAGTTTTGTTCCCAAAAATCTAAATCGACACACTTTTGTTCCATTAGCAATCACACCGAATTTCATATTGTTTTATAAAAAAAGATACAACGTGATAAAGTAGCGGGGTTGGTTGTTCGTTTTGATTAAATAAAAGTGCATAGCACAGTTGAAGACAATTGATGAGCATGACTGTGAATGTGTGAGTTATTTAAAGATAGTCACTTCGAAAAGAGTCCATTACGCTTCGGTAAATGAATAATACACATAATTCTCAATGCGTGTGTTTTTTTAATTTAGTCAGCTACGGACTTTACATGTCTTTCGAACATAATAAGGTGGAGTATTAGTTTTATAAAAGAGACACAAAGTGCATCTGGCCCTGTGTTCACAAAACAAGTTAAGCCTGATTTTCAGGTTCAAGATGAACTGGAGCCAAATATTTCAGGATCAGGCTCAACAATGGCGTTCACTAAAAATCTGGATCAATTTTAATTGTTGGCCAAACATCTATTATACATGATTATGAACTCCTCTCAGCGTGTGTTTTCTATCTGATATGAATTTTTTAATCAAAATGTATCATTGAATGCATGTTTATTTAATCTCGAAGAAAAGATATTTCAAAAATAAAATGTTTGAGATTCGGCTCAGTTGAGCTAGAAGATCAAGATCAGCTAAGATTGATCTTGATCCTGCAGTGAATCCTTTGTGAACACAGGGCCATGATGATGATGATGATGATGGTGATGACGATGATGAGAATGCTGCTGATGATGATAATGATGATGATGATGATGTGCACATATTTATTATATATCTTTGACATGGATCTGTAGCTGATCACTGCAGACCAACAACAAAATAAAGGGGTTATAACTGCACAATCAAAAGTTTACGCCCCCCCCCTAACCCGAAATCCTGGAACCGCCCCTGATCAGATACAAATAAACAACGTAAAAGTGGTCAGTATTCTATGTAGGTTACCAACTGAATTTCTGAGTGCCCTAACTGAATCTATCATCATTAAGTTAAGCATCGTATAATTTAAGAAATGTTAAAATGAGACACCCAGTCCTTAGTATTTAATATTTCTATTCATAGAGGACTCACAGCAATGCGGCGTCCCAGTATTTGCGCCCGTGGGTCAGAGGATCATAGGCGGTGAGGAAGCCCGCCCGGGGTCGTGGCCGTGGATGGTAACCTAGCAGTTCCGTGAAAACCATACATAAACAATATGCATGTCCAATGAATTATTATCTTGCTAAACTATAATAAGTAATTTGCATGAACACAAAACAATGTCAATACTTCCTGGAAAAGTAAACTGGGAATCGAGCAATGCCTTATAAGGCCAGAGTTTTTATTTATTTCTTGGTTCTAGGACATTTTTGGAAAAGTGTCCGGTTGGAGGAGGGAAAAAAACACAGACTTGAGTAAATTAATGGCTAGAATTTCACAAATGGAAGTGGGCAGTGCTATTAAACATCTTTATGAATTATTACTTACAAACATCGTTTAACACAACTTAATCACTGCATGATAACCATGACATTGATACCAATAATAGCAACATTAAAAGGCTGTGTTCATCATATAAAAACTACTGTTAAAATATGCTCGCACTTAAACACAGTAGGCCTACGTGAGATATCGCTGGACAGGGGCCATATTATAATGTTTAATGAAGTGAAAACCAACTAAATATATATTATTAATAAATCAATATACACCAATGAAATTTCTTAATTATAGTATTCATATACAATTATAATTGTGTATTAAATACAATGATTCTAAGATCTTAATTTGTTTTACTGAGTATTTCCTTCTGACTTTAAGTATTGCATGATGTATAAATTAACAGAGATCAGATCATATGAATCATACAGCGATCAACCGTCGCAATGCATGTTACATAAACTTTAGTCATTTCTTCGGTGTTTTTTTTTTTTTTTTGTTGCTTTCCAGCCATGTTACAGATTAAAACCCTTGTACAAGGTCATTTTTACGATACCGGTTACATTCTACATATTTTTTTTGTGTTTTTTGGAAAAAATCGGGTCGGCGGATCGGGTCGGCGGATCGGGTCGGCGGATCCGTTTACCATGAAATAAAAAGCTCTCGCCTAATCCATAGCACACATATTATTTCCGGTGATTCATTTTTGTGGAAATACTAGTTTTATTTTCGATATGCATGAACACACAAAACAATAATTCACATCTAGAACAGGTAGGGAAAAATAGCGTATATAAATAGCGCATTATTTCTTTACTAAATGTGTCCTATTTTCAATATGCATGATCACTCCAAAACAATAAACAATTATACAGCGTTCGAACATAAAAAACAATGTGTAACTAATGCATCGTAATCTTTACTTAACATGTGTAATTTTCGATATGCACGAACACACACAAATACAGTGTTTGAACTTTAAAGAGAAACTAAGCAATTGGTAAATAACTCTTCATTGTTTTTTTTTTAACGTGTTCCAATTTTATTATGCAGAAACGCACTTTTGAATATTGATGACTGAAGCAAAAGCAGTATGTAGAGAACGCATACTATGTTATTATGGCAATATTTGTATTCTGTTAAATCACTCTTGGCAGGCTATGCTCGCTAAGCACGAAAAGCCGGCTTGTGGTGGCAGCATCATCAACAGACATCTGATACTGACAGCCGCACACTGCTTTGCAAGGGAGTAAGTCCAGCCTTTTCAAATGCATATATTAACCGTTTTCTTTATGCCATGTTTCAGAGAGTTTTCATTGTTTTGCGGTATTCAATAACTGTGATATCAGATCGGTAAATGTTGGGAGCTAAATATGCAAGCTTACCGTGCAAAATGTAGCGTGCAGTATATTGAAATTTTGTTGTAATTCACACGCACGCTACTTATTGCGCTGAACAATTGCACTGAGTGGACACATTTCGACAGCGCTAAATTTGGAAATGGCACGCATGCCAAGCATGTCAAACATCACGTGACGTCTGCCCATTGGGAATCGGCATCGTAGAAAATTGCGATGTGATTGGTAATTTGGTATAAAACACTTGTAGCACCCTTTGACCTCAATATGTTAATTATTTAATCTTGCCCTGTGCGCTTGTTAAATAACTAACATATTTAGATCAAATTATGCTACAACTATTTTTACTTCATAGTTTAACCGCTGTGTATACTTTACCATCGTTCAATATGTATATCAGGCGCGGTTGCAGACTTTTGTGTTAGAGGGGGCACAATTATACAATAACTGCTAACAAATCGGTGCTGGACCGTCTTACAGTTTCGTCAAAAGGAACCATTAACGAAAATACCACAGAACGGATTTGATTATTGCTACACATTGATTGAAGAACACGTCCTTGCCAACGAAATGCGTATGTTTAAGTTACTGTGAGGTTTAAAAAATCAAATGTTGGACGCCGCTTGCGCCCCCTCTACATAGAAATAGCAGTAGTTTATAACAGTTTATCCAAAACGTCATCAACGTATTGTTACGAAGTCTGTATCCTCTGTTAGAACACTTAACTTCCATTATTTTATACAACGTGTTAGAACAAATACTAACAAGTGTAAGGTGTAGCTGAATTTGTTAAAAAAGTACACTATATGACTCAGTGCAAACCTTTGACCTTTACAATTATTAGATGTGTACAAGTGAATACGAAAACATCTGAGGATAGCAATTATGTACTTCCAAGAATGTTTGATTCTATAACTATATGACTGTTTCTGCCAGTGTTCAATTAAACCATATACGGACATAACGATTTTGTGATCACGATTTGCTGTAGCGTTGATGAAGGCACGTCTCTACGCGACTGGCGGGTGTACGTGGGCAAACACCACGTGGCCAACAGGGACAGCACAGAGCAGAGCTACGACATTCATAGAATCGTCCTTCATCCGGGATTCAACAACAGCACCCTAGAGAGCGACATCGCCATATTGGAATTAGAGGTACAATTCTTGGTTTTTATGATGTCATTTTTTATCAGTTGCGGTCTACAGTTTGAAAACAACAATAGCAACAACAACACATTCTTGCAAAACAAAAACAAACACAAGATTAAACAACAACATCCAACAAAAACAACAATGAAACATTAAACAACTGAAAAACTGACCGATTTAAAATAACCAAATAGTTCCTTTTACAGGGATAAAATATAGTAAAGCTTTTTAACATATCAGATAAAGTACAGTGTATATAGGAATGTACGAATTTTAGGAGGAGTATATGGATGTTGATATATTTTTTACATTAATAATGACATGGGTATGAAAAACTTATAAATATATGTGTACTTGATAGGATCCCATTGTTTACACGAGCTACGTAAGCCCCGTGTGTCTGCCCATGGGCCCCGGTCACGTGGTTCCCACGGGGTCTTACTGCTATATCAGCGGATGGGGAGAGACGCAAGGTAACCCCCGGGTTAGTGCTTGTACAATGATTGGTGTATGTTTACCAAAAAAATACACACTAATTATGCATACTCGGTATTACAAATTTACCAGCAGCTAGTACATTAAGTCACTTGAGGAACCAGGGATACTCAATGTATATGCATTTACATATAATTTAAATTAATATACTGTACCTTGCAATTGTTTATAATGCTATTCATATGAAATTGTACAAACTCTGTTGTGTCTACCTTATGAGTTTGTTTGTAGTTAGTACATTAACTCAAGAGTGTTGTTTTCACATAATTTTTAAGCATTTAAACGTTATATCCAAACATAAGTATTCAGGCTATATATGGGAATATGTTTTCATCGGGCGCGAAGCCGCAAAGTGAGATGCTAGAAGAAATAAAGGGAAACTATACACAGACACCGTACCAGCAGATTTTAATTATATGTGGACTAGTACGTTGATTATTACGTTTCCAGGATCGGCCAACTCCAACGTGCTCAACCAGGCCAGTGTCCCGATCCTTCGCGACTACTGGTGTGCGCGCGCAGACTGGTACGGCTCCAAGTTCCTGTGGCAGACGACATTTTGCGCGGGCTTCAAGAGCGGGGCCCGGGACTCGTGCACGGTAGGAAAGTTTGTGTGGGTTTTTATTTATTAAAAAGGAACACGTTGTGTTTAAGACAGATAAGCTTGTACAAATAAACACGCTTTAGTTACTTATCATATATTTAGATTAAAATGAAAGTTCCTTTGTTAGTATTTTGAACTCTTTCTGAGTTGAGATCTTGTGTCTTTAAATAAGAGATAAATAATGAATATAATTATATTTATGTGCAATGTTCTATGAATAAATAGTATTAAAGTCGGCAGAGAAAACAACACACATAAATACATTCAATGTAGTTTTATTTTACCGTTAGTCCGTCCCATTTTGAAGAACTGTTACAGTGAACTGAACTGAACTTTTGTTTCAACTTTAATGGCATATGAGTTACGTATGTAGCCTTATGTTTCCAAACCCTTTGTCAGGGCGACAGCGGAGGACCACTGGTGTGCAAGGCGGGCGGGAAGTGGTACGTTCAAGGTAAGAGATACGGTCTTGGTACGAGCCGTAATGGAAGTCGGGGATTACGAAGGGTTCATTTATGAAATTGGAAACAAAAACGATAAAATCTAGGTACATGTAGATCAAACAAGAGTGTTGCTAATAGTTTTAAATACGTATTTGTATTAAGATTTAAATTGATTGTAATGATAATGTTGGATAAAGCTAGGCGGAACGCACAATCTCAGGCGTATTTTTTCACAACGTCAGTTCATTTATTTTTATTTTGGTGGTTCAGGTTTTCTAAGCCTTGCTTAATAAATATGTATTTATTGCAAACTAACAATTCTTTATAAAAAAAATATGACAAATAATAGTTATTGCTCGGACTGTCAACGCTTACACAGCATTCTGTATACGAAGAATACTTTAATTCACTTTGATTTGCAGGTGTTACTAGTTGGGGGTACGGATGCGCGCAGCCCATGTTTCCGGGGATCTACACGGACGTCTCGGTCTACGGAGGCTGGATACGGGAAACGGCGGCGAATCTCAGCGCGCCCATCACTGACTAACTCCCGGTTACATTTCCAAAATAGTTTGACCAGTCGGTTATTTTAGATTTCCAGAATAATACCCAAGTCGTTTGTTTTGGATCAGACAAATAAACAGCAACAAACCAACTGAACCAATTTGGTTGCTATTTTCGTTGTTGTTATTAAATCAATTTAATTTTATTTTAATTCAACACGCATAACAAACGATATCACAATTTCTATCCGCCATTTCTATCCGCCGTTGTACATTATTGAAAACGAAAATTCATCTTATGAGGCAGAGGAAAATAACAACAGCAAAAAACAAGAGGAGTCAACAAGACAAAATTTTTAAAATATTTTCATTCGTAACTGAAAATAATACTTCACATTTTTAATACAATTTCAAATTTCAAATACATGTACGAATTTTCCATGAAAACCAAGAAATAAAACAGAAATAACGACTACCTAGCTCGATTAATTCGTGTTACAAAAATACCGCTGAGGCAGAAATAGACCGCCGTAACGCTGAACAATATAACATATCCGAGACCAAGTTCGCAGTTGACGCTCTGGAAATAGTCCAGTATAAATCCGCCAATGGGCGTGGCCAATGCGTTCGGTAGGATGAGAGCCTGGTGCCACACGGCAATGTCCTTGGCCTTGTCCCGGTCCTTTGGCAACACGTCCATCACCAGCGCAAAATCCACCGCCTGGAAAGACCCGAACCCGATACCTGAAAGGGAGAATGCATTTGGATGCCTATTTTTGTTCTCTCACATATGGTGAGCTTTCACGGTGAACTTTGGATCACAAGACATTGGTTACGGCGCATAGAGAAAAGAGGAATAGCCCTACATGTAGCTTACATGTAGCTGCTTGGATCACTAATGATAATTACAGAACGTTGTGTGTCATTGACTTGTATATTGGTTGCTCAAAGCGTCCTACCAAGAAAACGTGTTCGTTGGGTTAACCATTTATAGAGCAAGATATTTAAGACGACAGTTGCGGGACGCGGGTGTTTTCGGTGGGAAGTTACTAACACTCTTACATCTGTTAAATTACATGTCAAAGTGTACCTACGTATGTGTTTGTTGTTCAAAACACGAACGTCACTTGATGTTTATTTTCAATGTAAAATGATTGCCACGGACTTAAGACTGGTTCCAAGACGTACGTGTATAACACACTGACATGGGCGGGTAATCCATACATAGATATGAATGTAACTCCTCACAGTAAGCTCCCCTGCTTTAAGTTTAATTGCAGACGAAACAACTAATGAACATACGTACCGAAACAAAATGCTGTTGCTATGGCAATGTAGAAAGCCCAATTCCCTGAGACGACGATCATTATAGATATGTTGACAGTCATGATGGCGGCTGAAAAGACATGTATACAATATACGTTACGAATGCATATATCTATAGCCTAGAGTCTAATTGTGTCTGTTTGTAAAATAATCATTATCTCTATGAAATTATTGATATGCACTGTAAGACTTAATCAAATAAATGAAATTTGTATGATGCACGTTCAAATGTGTATTATTTGGCAATAATTGACACTATTTGCATTATTTAAGTGAAAGAAATCAACGCTAAGCCAAATAACACAAATATCTAACGGACATAATGATACCAAATAAAATATATTTAAAGTTATATGCAAGACACTACAATTCATAAAAAACATCGTTCAAATACGTCCTATAAATTGGTTATGAACTTAATTATACCAGTAATATTGTAACAAAGTCAATAATGTACACTAAGCCTTATAATTTGTTAGGAAATGACACTAACAATTTAACTAAACATATCTTCTTAACGATTCATCATAAGACAGTCCAGAGCGCGACAGTGCACGCCTAACCTACCGGCGCCTATAACGATGGGTTTCCGGCGGTTGGTTCTGTCGGACAGGATGCCGAACACCACGGAACTGCAGGCGGCCGCGAACAACATCGGCAGCAGCATCAGCGCCACGCAGGTGGCCGCCGTCCAGCAGTTGGGCAGTCGCACCATGTCGTGGAGCCAGTACTGGAGAAACCTGAATGAAGCACCATGAACACGGTTTTAAAACGAAGCGAGAACATTTCCGTTATAATAGCTAATAAGCATGTACAATCTTCGATACAGTTCATGTTCCTCTTCGTTGGAAATCATGGGCCGTGTTTAGCCGAATCTAGCCGTGTTTACACAAATGACTTCATAATGAAGCACGTGTTTAATTTGAATGACTTTATTACAGCGGATGAACTATGTTGTGAAGCCTTGTAGGATCATATTTTTCCCAGATCATATTTTCCCCAAATAATATTTTTCCCAAATCATATTTTCCACACGCTGTGAAGAATATGATCTCATTTGTCACATTTATAAGCGTGAAGAATGTGATTGACCGAAAAGGGGGTATACGTACGGATTTTATTTTTCACATATTTTATGGTGAAATTGTATCGCGACAATCGAAGAAATAATTATTTGGAACACAATTATACAGTAATCACCATCCTCCTCCTCATCATCATCATCATCGTTGTCGTCGCCGTAATAGTCGTCGTCATTATCATCATTACCATCATTGTCACCATAATTATTCTCGTCATCACCATTATTATCAGTATAGAAACTAAACCGTATTTAGAAGCTACTTATGTATGCATGCGCTTAATCGTTAGTCAATACGTGTGTACGGTCTAATTAGGAGATAGAAATGCATACTAGCGTACGTCCATACGAACGTACACCTTATCATTGGGATATTAACCAATGCACGCATCCGAATGTACGTACAAACAAACTTCCTATTTTGGATTATTAAAACCACATAACCATGCATATGTCCGCCCGAACTAGAATATACGTATACACGGACGGTAATATAATGACCTAATTAAAACCTCCGCACATGGTACTTACGTTTGGACAGTAAAGTAGCGTAGCCCTCCGTATCGTGTCGTATCGTATCGTATCGTACCGTATCGTGCCTAACCGTACCGTACCTAACCGTACCGTACCTTTTCATACCATAGCATTACAAACCGTTCCATACATGCCCTGCCCTGCCCTGCTGGCCATGTCCTACCATGCCATGACTTACCATATAAAAAACCGAACCTTACTTATCCGTCCGGTACCGTGCCGTACCATATCGTACCATACCATGCATACCCCACCGTACCGTAAATCACCCCGTTTTTTTCGGGCACATACAGTGTGAAAAACACTTTTTTTCATGTGTAAAAAATATGATTTGAGTGTATATCAAAAACTGGACTCGATCACAAATTTCACAGAACATGTGAAGAATGAGATTGCGATGTGTTAAAAATTAGATCTTATTTTTCACACGTGTGAAAAATATGATTTGTGAAAAATATGGTCCTACAAAGCCTGGTGCAAGGTCAATGTATCATGATCAATGATAATTATGGTTTTAGTTTAAACACGAAGAAAAACATACACGTATAAGTATGCGGTCGACGTAAACTACTTTCTAGTTATTTATCGTTTTACGTTATACATATACGCGTATACATTATTCATATACAGATATGTATATACTTGTACTTAACTTTCATGCAAGAACTGATGGTGACATTGTCAGTAGAAATCTTATTCAAAACGTCTTTTATAGTGGTGGCACTTTTGAAAAGATATAAAACAATTTTCATAAATATGCCTAAAGAATTACATGTAGCTTTGATAACAGCTACATCTCTGAAGCAAGCATGTAATATATGAACGACTTGGAGTTTTGTACTCTAAGAAGCACCACATTACTCCAATGCACAAAATATTTGAAGGCGTAAATACTGTCAAGGTTATTATACAAAAACTTGCCGCTAACCCCGTGACTGTGGACACTCCTTGCTGCATTAGAAACCGGGTAATAAACACCCACCGGAAGTCGTGTTCTACAATGTAGGTTACACATAAGTAATGAGATAATGCACAAGTAATTCAAAGTACATGTAATAACTGCAGTCATTTGCTCATCAATCAAGCAAATTATGTACACCGCTGTTAAATAAAATCATGTTTTTGTTGTGTCTGAAATAAGTTCAGGTTTCGAATGACTATGCAATCAAATATACACACTGCATTTCTGCTTTCTAATAAGCGTTAATAACTATACTTTTTCGCTGATAATGTCGCCAGTGTTGTTTTTATTTTAGGCTATAACACCACAATATTGTTTACACATGTAGTTATTGATGATACATACGCTTTACTAAAGGAAACTGTAGACATACCTTTTAAAGGATCCCAGAAACCACTAAAAATCGCCACGCAGTCTGCAAAGACAAAACTAATTTTGTATATAATTACTATTTCATATTTCCAGATAATTAAAAATACAGGACGTCAAACATTAGTCGTATATATAAGCATCATTAATTTTGTATTTGGATGGCAATACAAATACATACACGAATAAAAACATCTGTAATATTTGCATGACTATTTTGCGCGTATTATACGCATAATATGTTTGAATATCACGGAACGTTATGTTAAGAAAAAAGAGTTTATTAATAGACCCATGCACATGCACAGAGTGTTTCGCGTGTGTATATGCCATTTTCAGCACATCAATCTAATGTATTACTCACCTATTGGTTCCAGCACGTGTTTCCCGTGCTCCTCCTCGATGGTAACTATGGTGATGAGCAGCGTAATCAGTACAATTGTGATGGCGATGGAGTAAGCCCATATAACGCCAATATGCTGAATTACAATTTCAAAAAGGTGTATATGTAGTTTCAATACGTAAGTTCAAATGGGTTGACTGGAAACAAATATTAAACTAAATGCAAACAAGAGTCCCAGGAGGACCAGACGCCCTACTGGCCCACGGGCTACTTTTGAGACCAAAAGCATCACTTGACATTTTTTAAACATGACCACAAGACAAGGCTGCATACCAAATATAAAAGGCTTAGGTCCTTTTTTAGTTTAGGTAGTTTTTTTTAAGATATTTAAAGTCCATATAACAAACTTCGAGCCTCCAATGCGGCCATCTTTTAGCCAAGGGGCACTATTTTAAGAATTTTGGTATAGGAATATATGACAGTGTTCCAAATATTTAAGGACTAGACCCTGTTGTTTCAGACAGGAAGAATTTTAGTTTTTTTTTCCTGACTATACATATAATGTTGAGCCCCGGAGCAAGGCCATTTTTAGCCAAGGAACAACTTCTGACAAATATTGGTACAGAACCACAAGGTGATGCTAACTACCATATCTAAAATGGCATCATTTTAAAATATTTGGTAACGGACAATAAGGCGACGCTACATACCAAATGTCAAGTGCTCAGGCCGTCTAGTTTCATACAAGAATATTTTTACAGTCTTGTTAACAAAATATCTATTGTTATCTCCTGTGACCTAATTATAAAATGGACCGTGACAATATGAACAAACTAATATCTCTATCAGCCAAGAATGATTTATGTACAATTTAATTGAATTATGCCCCGTAGTTTAAAGTGTTAGCGGACGCACTGACGCACGGATCGGCTTTCAGACGCAAACACGACGGACGCAACGCCATCGCATAATCTCCCTGGCGTATTGCGAGTACAGCCAAAACTAGTGTTATTACGAAAACATTAAAACAGCTTTTTTAGGTAAACATTGACAAGCTGTTTTGGTACAAATAAACTCTGAAAAAAGCATGGCTTTATTTTAGTAGTTAGAACTCTTCTTTAAAACAGACACCGGCCAAACACAGATGGTAACCAAACCTACCGTAAACGACGTCCCAACTGCCGCCCCGCTGACGTTGCCGACCAGAATCATGGCGGCCATCACCCCTGAGTTCAGACCTGCAATGTCACATGAACACTTGATACCCGTCGACTAACAAACAGCACGACTGTGAAATCTATTGTACCAGATAGATGAAAAGTGAAAAAGTTTCCAACCACAATAGATATATATCGGCATGTATGACATTATACCTACCTGTCCTACATGGTCTATTTGTTTCTTACAAGCCTATATGTATACCTGTTGGTAATACCAAGACAACACTATTACAAGATTACAATTAATATAGATACAAATATATTACATTACAAATCACATAATTTTAATGCGAGAACTAAAACTGTCGACTTTTTTCTTCATCGTACAATCGAGTACCGTGTGTTCATAAGTAAGTTCAATTAAAGCAAATAACATATTAACATTATGCGAGACTGTCTCATAACAGTCATAAATAAACCTTTGACTTAATGTACGTGTGCATGTTTGTGCATTGTTGTGTGCCTACCTCTCTGGGAGGGGTGTGACTTGTCCGCGATAAGTGCGTTGTATGGCACAGTGACTCCGGCGAACGCTGACGTCACCAGGAGGTAGAATACAATAAACAGAGCTGCAAATATACAAATTTTGTGCACGTCGCAAATACAATCTTAAATTTAATTGCACTGTTTTAGTAAGCATTTTGTTAACATTTACTTAGCAGTTAGAATACAATAATTTTCATTCCAATGAGATTAAAACTCCTTTTTGTCCAAACTGTTATAATCAGAAAGTGTGATAACTCGGGGATGTCTGGACGACTCTACCGCCCGTTCTCCGTCCCCCAAAAGATCAGTGATTTTACATGTACTGAACATAAATTACAAACGTATGTGTTTCGAACACTCCTCATATAAAATTCGGGGTGTTTTAAGTTTTACCGAGGTTTCCGCTTGTTGACTCCACCACGCCCTCCCCGTCGCCGAAAGAGTTGTGCTGCATGACGATGGAGTTGGGCTGCTGAGCGCCGTCCTTGTGCGCGTCCAGGGGGTTGTGGGCGGAACTGTTCCAGTAGGGGGCGCAGCGCAGGGCAACCAGGTCACGTGTACACTGCAACTGTTGGGGCGGGCGGGTTAGTTAGGGGACATGGTACACTGCAACTGATTGGACGGTCCGGGGTTAAGTAAGGGGATGTTGAAAGGAGGTAAAACTGGGCGGTGTAGTTAATGGGAGTGGATAGGCGAAATTGAGGAAGTTAGTTCGTGGCGTGGTACACTTCAACTGAGGTCAAATATGTTTCTTTTAAAAGCAAACTAAACGTTGAACAATATGCCTTTACTGTTTGATATGTTCAATAAACGTGAGTGATAACACCATCCACTATCCTCTGTCAAAAACTTGATATAAATTAAAATTGAATAATTCTATAAGAACAAACTATTATCTTAGTATATGTTTTATTCTTATAGCTAGCATTATGGTGTAAACGCTTACCTTTCCCGAGTAGTTCTTCTTTGAACCTGTGTTAAGTTGTCTTGAGAAAGAAATACAATGTATATAGATATAACGGATCAACTTTATTACATAATACTAAATATTTTATACTGGAATCCAATACATATTTATATCAAAAGGATAATGAGTATTTAAGCTAAGTTGTCTTGAAATAGAGACAAAAAGATGATATGATTTGTTAATTGTTAAATATGGCTATTATTATGATTTAATAATTACTAAATTTATTTACAGCAGTTGATGACTATGTAAATATATTTATCCTGCTTCTAACCCAAACAGTGACCTAATAAAGCGGTGACCGTATAAACTTGTATAAACTTGTTGATATCCGGCAGTAGATCACGTGACTGTGATATACCGTCAATAGGTATTCGTACGCGCCGGATAACAACATTGTCGAGAATGACACAGCATAAAGTCTACTTACCAGAGTTTTTCATCGATACAAAGTTTGTGTTGTCTAGTTTAACAGAGTTAAACAACAAATGAGTTGTTTGTCCTCACATTCCATTTAACTGGTTAGCAACAACTTCCTTCCACTTCCATTCGATTTCAACACGCTTGAATCTGATGCAAGCGGTTTATTCTTTGTGGATAAACTTTATTTGGTCAACCAACAGAGCATATTCATAAAAGAAATAACCTTTTATATAAATTTCCGATGAAAAGAAATGAAAAAAAGTTATCAAATTTTTAACGTAGAACTAAACATTTTATGATTTATTTCACTTTTAGTTACACTGTCCTCCACCCACAACTATCGCAGTATCGAGTAAATCGTACAAAATTGAAAAGGGATCAATCTCGCCGTTCCCATTCAAGGCAAATATTCCATACACTTCTTATCTGAATGCTCTTGCATAATATACTCCATCCAAAACACAGAAGCACTAAATATTTATTCCGATTTCACGTATTTTAAACCGCAAAACACTCGCGTTCACGTTTGACTACATTGTGTAAACTTGCAACTCAAAATGAATGGCGTAGTTGGTGTGACGTAATTTAACTCTTTACAAACCAATATAATCTGGTTTAAAACAAAAACAAATTTATTACGTCATTTTCGTGTCGTACTGACATCAGCAAATAAGATTTATTAATATTTTACTTTTGCTTTTTTTAAAAGGTGATTAAGAAATAGAGAACTATTTTCTCCGGGTAGTACGCATTCATGCAAGCGAGTTATTAGGTCGAGGCCCGTCTAGAATGTTTTTAAATTTAGAACTTTAATTAGTGTTTGGTGTGTTTAAATTTAATTGAATAGATATCAGGATAAATAGAATACACGGTAGGTGCCGGGAAGGAGAAAGTTTATCCGGTTCGGCCCAAAAACAAAAATAGGGCTCGCTAAAGCTCGCCCTATTTTCGTTTTTTAAGCCTCATCGGATAAACTTTCTCCATCCCGGCACCAACCATGTATTCTCTATGTACATATAATTAACCATACTTACTCTACTGATATGTCTGGTGAGCTGATGGCCATACCAATTAAGCCGATGCTGTAAAGGTAATTATACAATTTTCGAATTAAGCCGTCTTTTGACTTGAGAAATCCAGAACAATTTGAATACTATATGTTATATACAATTCAACTGAATGCACACAAAATCATACATCATCTTAATAGACAATAACGTACAATAACGTAAGACATGTTTTGGGATACGTGCGAGAACGTTTCATTCATTATCGTATGCGTACCGCGCTTACACTGGTATTTATTCTATGTGTACGTAATGTTTTACTTAATAAAATAAGTGCCATGTCTCGCCAATGTTGACAGAGGTTCTTACAAGCAATTCCACCATTCCCGTGGTGATTTGTCAGGCTGCACTGAGGACTCGCTTTACAAACATCACTTCAGGTATGAGCTTTTAGGCTATCAACCAAACAGCATTATTTCTGACTTTCTTAGAAATTGCCAATTACATGATGTGCACTCTTATTTCTCATGTACCCATGACCCATCGTATTCGCTGCTCAGATATTGTATAGATTGAATTCACAACTGAAATATCGCCTATCCATCATATAATCTACTTGATCTAACATATTTCCCAATTATTATTTATAAGGCAGCAATCTGTTAAGGAATTACAGGCATTGCGTAAGTCATGTACATGCACCTTGTAAGCCGCTTATCGACCTGACTGTATTTCAAGGAATGTGTGGCGGCATCTGCCTCTGTTGTTCTTTGATGAATTTGCACTTCCCAACGCTTTTGTCATTAGCAAACATGTCACGCGATTTCATTTGTAATTATTTTATGAAAGAAAATGCGTACCGCGTGCATATGTATACACTTTAGGAAATGCTTTCATTCTGATCTCTAGATCCCCTACAAATATCATCAATTTTCTTTTATTTATGGTTTCATATTTGGTTTTAGGAATATGCTAATAAACGTCAATAAATGTGAATAACCGTCTTTTTTCACAAACATATTTATGTTGGACAGTGAAAGCAAATCTAGGTATTTGCGATGTATTAGTTAGCAATATGTCAAATCATGCAAATGCCCCTCAAAAAACAACAACAACAAACTTTACACGTGGATTTTGTCTCCCCCCTGTCACAAATGGTATGCGAAAGTTTTCATCAATATTTACGTAATTCCAAACTGACTGAAATCAAAGCCTTGCTAATATAATTAATACTCCAGGCGAGTTTATATGAGTTTTAAACCTTTTGCAAGCACTTTTAGTAAAGCCTACCAGAGAGCTATGGAGCCCAAGAACATGAGTGGCCGGCGCTTTCCAAACTGGAACGTGGCTCGATCGCTCTGCATACCGATCAGCGGCGAAATAATGAACGTCACAGCTGCAACAACAACAACAACGTCATTATCATCAACAGCAGCAATAGCAGACATCAACATTATTTAGATATTGTTTAGAGAGGGAAGTACGTGTACACCGTATCTCATATACATTTCAGTGGATGTCGATATTCCAAAACCAAATAAAACTCATTTTAGATGTCAGAATAATGTACAAATGTAATACATTTTTTTAAAGTATGTTTTTAAGTCGTTCGTATATTTCATTTATGATTGTTGTTTGAAAAACAGTTTTCATTATAATAAGGGTGTAGGTAACGTTTGTAGATTAAAGAAAATTGCAAGGCAAAATGTTTTAAAATCTCAACAACAGGAAGCGATGATCACCCTTTTAAAACGTTAAGATAATCTTAAAAATGTCTCATACTTATTAAAGCATAAATTTACCTAATTGGGTTACGTTAGCAAATAAGAAGAAAACAAAGGTCGAGGTCGTGGGGATACACTCTTAACTTTGAATGAGGGTTCTCCGTTTCAAGGTCAACTAAGTATCATCTAGATTTACCTGCCCCTGCCGCAACCATGCCACCCAACCATCGACCTTTGGCCGCTGGACCGACCAGTGACTGGATCTGAGATGGAACCACTGAAATAACGTAGGTATTTTGGCTGTAACGCACGCAGACACCAGCCACATTTATTAACGATTTGCGATCTTGACATCCATATATTTGAACTTATGCTCTAAAATGCACTACAGGTATTTCTGTTTTAAAAGAACACTATTGTACCTATCAGCATATGGAGATGAGTTATAACGATTCTTAACTAATACTAACACTTTCACTGTATAAGACAATAGAACGTAAATTATATCAGCTAAGAAAACACGATGCGCTATAGTAGCAATGATACATGTTTTTGTAATACATGTATTAATCGGGTATTTTTTGAAACAAAAAAGATTACAATGATGGCGTACAATAGCTGGTATAGGTTTCCAAAGGACATATTTGATGTGTATGCACATATTTATCAACAAACCATGAAGATCGTACCTTCTACCGATAGCAGTAGGAACATCAGACTGAGGCCGAACCAGGCTATGTTCAAGCACAGGATGCCCCGCTTGCTGAGTACCGGCGCCTGCTCCTCCACAAGCACAATCTCCTCGCACTCTCCGCAACTGCCGGGAGCCAATTAGAAGGCGAATAAAACAAATATTTATATATAAAACTAGATCTTAAATAAACATTACATATTTGTTACCTATGGATTAATGATCCATGTATATTTACAACAGCATTAAGTTGATGTAGAAGTTACACGCGTAGAAGAAGCAATAGTTGTAGTAGTAGTAGTAGTAGTAGTAGTAGTAGTAATAGTAGTAATAGTAGCAGTAGTAGTAGCAGTAGTAGTAGTAGCAGTAGTAGTAGTAGTAGTAGTAGGAGTAGTAGTAGTAGTAGTAGTAGTAATAGTAATAGTATTAGCAACAGTAGTAGTAGTAAAAGTAGTAGAAGTCTACTAGAAGTAGTAGTTGTAGTAGTAATAGCAGTAGCAGCGATAGTAGTAGAAGTAGTACTACTACTAGTAGTAGTAGTAGTAGTAGTGGTAGTAGTAGTAGTAGTAGTAGTAGTAGTAGTAGTAGTAGTAGTAGTAGTAATAGTAGTAGTAGTAGTAGCAGTAGTAGTAGTTTGATGGTGATCCGGCTCACCGCCTGGATGCAGGAATCTTTAAAAAGAATCTTTATTGGTAGGAGACAGGGGAAGAGAGGTAAGCGATTACTGGCAACATCAGTTGTGACGTAGTTACCTTTCTTGGCGGATGCCCGCGCCATCTGACTTCTTTTTTTCTAGTATTGAATTTTCAATTAACTGCACTGTAATACAGTGCTCTGATCAATATCTGATCACTTACCTAATTCCCATATGCGTACATTATATTGCAGCTAATTATTTCTGTAACTCTGCTACATATATACGTAGCTTGTAGCCTTCAGCGATGAATAATTAAATGACTTGTCCATGTTTTAAGATAGACAGTACAAGTGTGTACTTAATGATACTGGTCCGTAATTGCTAAGAGTAATATCGCCGTATAAATCATAGGGACTTTCCGAAGATTTTCAATTTACATAGTATTTAAGTAATGTATTTGGTTACATTAAAACGCATGGGTCCGAGAAAGAGACTACAAACATAAATTAATGTTATTTGTCCAATAATACATTTTGCTTATTTTATGATTTAAGTAAAACATAACTTTATAAGTAACAAAATAATTTTTAAATAATCATACAGTCTAGCATAAGTTGAAATATTAAAGCGACAACACACGACGAGATGCAGGTTTGTTTACCAATTTTGAATAATTTAAAATAATTTACTCCGTGGTTCGCTTGAGCAACAGAAGCGCCACCTTCTGAAGCACATATCTGTCTTCTTTGTAAAGAAATTAAAATACATAGTGCTTTGAAGTTAAAATTCCAGAGCATTGTCATGCATTTAAAGAAGAAGCCATAATACTTTTCTGTGAATATGCCAATGTAACTAATGATTACATAGACTGATAGCTATGTTTCAGAATAATGCATTTAATGACAATGCCAGGTTACATTTGACTAACCTGTTGTCTTCCTCGGTGTATCGTTTCGGTGAATTGACTTTATCGACAATAGCCGTAGTGTTGTCGGCCGACTTTGGGGTCGGGTCTGGATCGGTGAATTCCGTGGTGGTATGCATGGTTGTCATGGCAACTAAAATCTTTAACAAAACAACATTTAGTATAATACACAGTACATACGCGGTTGTGAATAGAGCAGGCAATAACTTTATTTTCGTCTAGACAATATACTATATATGAAATTCTTAAATGTTACAGGTAATGGATATTTGCTTTCATCTACCATCGTATATAGTATTGGAAATTTGTTGTAAATATACCAGATATTTACTAGAGGTAGCTTTATTGGTGTACATTTTCCATAAGTTTTATTTGAAATACGTGTTTGGATAATTGAATTACAATACATGTATATGTTTTGATTTCAATTGTTATCGTATTTAAATATTGTGTATGTATTTCAAGCAGTATCATGTTAGTGGTACCGTATGGATGGTTTTTCTGGCAACTTAAAACTTTAAACATAGTCATTGGTCTTACACATAATACATTAATATATTGTACCCTCTACACCTGCAAGTTCGTGGGTGTTAAGCATTCGACTTTGCGCATGCGCATAAAATCTCACTTGTTTCAACAAAAGCACATCACATTAAATCGATCTGACTGTAAACTAACTATTGCATATGTCAAAATTGCCAATATTTATTCGCAAATCTGTAATTTTACTTGAAAATAAACATGACCCAACAACGACCTTGATCTTTTTCAACTTCCTGTAAGTTCGTGGGAAACTTTTTACGACGTCATAGGCGGAGGCCCTTCCATTGATTTTTGTGTTTTGATATAAATAATACTGATAAAATGTTTTTTTTAACAAGACGTTTGTTGAATTTTTTAAACAATTAATAATTTTAAAACACAAATAACTTAAATAAACTTAACTAACATGGCATATTTATTTGTCGATGTTTACTACGCAACTTTGTGCTCTAGTAAGTCAAGCTGTTCTTCGGCTCACACTTGCATATAATTCGGACACGCGACGTTACGTTACGAACTTACCGGAGGTCACGAACTTACCAGATTAGATGCTACATAGATCTACTATGAGTGACTGTTTTCATCTACAAAACATACCGTCTGAAAGGAGAAGGGATGATAAGGGCCGATTTTTGCCTATAAAATTGACGATTTTTTAAATTTGGATTACAAGCATCATTCATCATGCATATAGCTTAACCATGACATGCGCTTAACGTTGACATGGATATCGAACCATCGCGCTCGCGTACAACGTCACGCGGAACGTTAAAAAACGCGCGTTTCTTCCAAAACAACGATTTTTACTGCTTTTTATCATTTTTGTTGTCAAATTTAACTAACAGAAAACGCGTTAACCAAAATATATTTTTGAAATAAGTATGTAATTTTAACTTGTCTGTTTGAATTCGATAAAACATTTTGGTTAACGCATATGCTGTTGGTAAAAAATACCTTTTTGTCGGTGCTTGTTTTCAAGAAAAGTGCACTCAACACCAGTAGGCTACACACCAGAGTATGTGAGGGTGCACTTAACCGTGTCATTCATCTAATCGCCCGCATGTTCTAAACTGACCGACTGAAATCATTGCTAAAATACTACTATATATTTGTATATAAACGTTTATGGTAAATAGGTAAATAAATCGACTTTCAACAAAAAGCAATAAGGAAATCTTACCTGATATCTAAATAATCCAACATTTATAATATTTCCTATACACTTATACTACAGCCACTTTCAATTAAAGCGATATGGTTGCCTAGCTCCAAATGCTGTATTTACCCACAGGTACTTGTAACAATGATTTTTTAATGTTCCATACGTATATATACTATTATAAGAGAGTGCATATACGTATGGAACATTAAAAAATCATTGTTACCAGTACCTGTGTATTTACCAGCACATTCCAGACTCCATGGCCGTGCTTGAAATACAACATATCGAATCTAGGTCACGCATTTAACTAGTCTTTAAACTAGTTCTAAATTTTACACACATATTTTTAATTATAACATTAAGGAAATCTACATTTGATTAAGCGTTCCTTTTATATATTCCAAAACTCCATGTCACCGTTTCTTCAAATACGTGTTTAACTACATGTAGATCTACACATCCTATCGTTTCCTTAAAACTTTTTTAAACTCAGATGATCTACGTCAGAACTTATTTTCCAATAACTGTGACGATTCTATTACGTCATATAGCTGCAGTGTAATTAGGGGCGTAGCAAGACTTTTTTTCCAGTTATCGGAACTGAATAGGAATTGAATTTCAAATTGAAATAAATCATAATCATAATAATTTAAATAACATTAAGATTTATTTCAAAGTGAAATAAATCACAATCATATAATTTAAATAACATTTTGAAATTACCTATTGAGCATTTTCAAGAACACGTGGGTTGAAACTTCAATACATGTTTGTTATAAACTGTTGGCAGTGAGTTTACAAGAGTCCTTTGTGCTTGTTAGAATATATATCATTTAATATCTTTGCCCTTAACAAACCGCTGATGTTTAATCATGGATGGTTTAAATGTTTTAACAGGTAACAATGAGAAACATGAGTTCATTCAATCCATACCCGTGCCCCGCGTCCGTAATGCTGATCCCTTTGTTTGTTTAGATCTACCTAAAAACTGATGCTCTCGTACGTTTTATCTAGTTCTGTAATGATAGGTTCCCACTATCACGATTCGCGGCACGATTGAAATCGTGGTCCTTATCGTAGTGATCCTATCAGATCTGATCAGATCTTGAGGTCAGTCGTGGCAATCATGATAATCGTATAAAATATTTGAACGGTTCCAAAATTGTTTACGATTAGGCCTAACTCGATCCATCGGGAGCATCGTATGAAATCGTATTGCATCATAACAAAGGTCGACAAATCGTATCTAATCGTGCTTCGAAATTGTTGTGATCGTGGTCGATCTTAGGCAAAACAAACACCAAGCTCTGTTGAAATGTGTTGCAATTGCAAGAATCGATGAACTCAATAGTCAGTCATGCTGTATTTTATATCATGCAGGTCCAGTCGTAGCTCAAATCGTGATCACCATCGATCTTAATCGTGAAAGACAATCGTATCCTATCGTTACTGAGTGCATCGATTCGTGATACACATATCGAAACTTATCTGCATATACTAGAACGTCCCTATTCGGGGAACCAGATCACAACTTATAGACTCTGATCGCATCGTATCCAAGCCTAAAATCTAAGAAAAAGACCACGATTAGCTACAAGTGGCCAATCGTGGCGTTCATTACAGGTCGCACGACAGTGGGAACCTAGCATAAGCATCGTCTAAAAGTTTAAATATCGAAATACTTTTAAATGTAGATAAAATGTATTAATGCATTCCATATCTATATTTGATGTAACATAATCAATGTTATATTGTACATATAAATTGTGAAATGGAGACGTATACATGTTGAACAACGTTAAGCCCTGATTGAAATATAACGTGCCTTTCCCATTTAACCGCAACAGTGTTCGTATCACGGACGAATAAGAACCGACATGTAATGTGCAAAATCAAGCTGTCTGCCTTGTAATACAATTATGAAGATTTGTCATTAAACATTCGTTGTATATAACCGTTCCCGACTAGTGCATTTACATGTAGAACTGAAAATGAATGCCAACAAACTACTTTTGGTATTTTGCATGTTCGGGTAGATATGGAAAATGTGCAATATGGACAAAAAGCATCAATTTAACGACAATACTGAAGAATTGAATTGATTATTAAATGACAGTGATTGAATGACAACCGAATGCATATGTTTTAAGATATTATGAGTTTTAAAAATTCAATACTGGACAAATTTTGAGGTGGCGTACGCTGCTTCCGACCACCTATAAAGCCGCATATGGTATGCGGGTCTTGTTACTCTACTACCGTGAATATGGTCTTACAGAGGTTAACCTTTTATGCAGTTTAACAGCATCTAATAAATATTTACGTTTATTGTGTTTGATTATGGCTCTTTGTCTGTGACCAGTTCGATCTGCTTGACGGAAAATTCTCTGACTGATTAACCATTGTTTTAGCAGATTATTACATTATTTTTACACGTACATCATAATTATAGACCAGTACATTTTAAATCTCACTAGACTCAAACAGTTCAGTTCAATAAAAAGAACAGAATCATTGTGAAGGAGTTTGTTTATGCGTGCTTAATTCATATACGGGTACACGGACAATTCATCATATGGACAACGCAACAACATACTGACGGCTGACGGAATATACAATGCGTTATAATGTTGTTGCTTTTTCACAATAAATGCATAGCTACACGTCATGTCACATGCATGAGACCCACCATATTTTGAAAATAAGCGGACTATCTCACCCAGCATATAGAGAAGCTGGACTATCTCACCCAGTATATAGAGAAGCTGGACTATCTCACCCAGTATATAGAGAAGCTGTGAGGCGTTCTATGATCCTATGTGTTGTGTTCGTAGATCTCGTACCAGCATAGCGGATGTGGTAGCAATTAGTGTGACCAAAATAATTTCATAGATATATGGGTAAACTATACTGAGTTTTTTATTTTATTTTTTTTCTTACCCGTATTGCATACTTTGTAGATATACCAATTGAGGTCCGGTCGGGATAATGAATGCATTATTACGTTAAAAGTATTGTGCTGTAAAGAATAACACTACGTATTCAAATCAAAACAAAACTTTGAAACATATCGTTATTAAACAATAAAAAGAAGAAAAAAGAACACAAAGTTAAATGTACCGTTATAACAAGCGGACCATGCAATAATGCTCGGTCCGCGTCAAAGTGTCTGATACAGCCTCTTAATATTATTTTTTATACTCTCGAGAATTTCACTTATGCGTATTTAAAATTCCGTAAAACATATTGTTCAGAAATCATGTTATTACAATTCCATAAGACATATCGTTTAGAAATAATGTTATTAAAATTTCGTAAGACATATCGTTCAGAAATCATGTTATTAAAATTCCGTAAGACATATCGTTCAGAAATCATGTTATTAACATTCCGTAAGACATATCGTTCAGAAATCATATTATTACAATTCCGTAAGACATATCGTTCAGAATCATGTTATTAAAATTCCGTAAGATTATCGTTCAGAAATCATGTTATTAAAATTCCGTAAGACATATCGTTCAGACATCATGTTATTAAAGAAGCACCGTGCACTTGTTCGTAATGATTCAACCTGCATAAAACCCACACAAGATCAATAGTTTATTTCTTAAGAGCGGGATGCTCTTAACGGCCTGTACTTTTGATACGTAACTGCTGCGCCAACGTTTTCAAAATGTGACAAAAAATAAAATTGTTGTTTTTTTACACGCACATTTTTTAAAGATCTGTTTCTCTAAACCTGAAGTCTTCATTGTCGGACTTGTGATGTTGCCTGGAGGAAGTGTACACATCACACAGAAGTTAAACAAAACGAAACGACGTCAACTTATAACAGTAACGTCAAATGACGTCAAAACGCTTATACAGTCATGTTTGACGATGTGACGTAAACATATTTTTTTTGTTCATGGTTTAAAAATATTCAATCCTTGAAGTGTAAACAACGATATATTTCGATATATAAATTTTGTGCATTTTTAAAAAGAGGCAAAAATGGGCCCTTATCATCCCGAATCCTTTGTTAAATCGATGATCTTGAATATACAGCACGTTTTGGAACTGTGCAAATTTTGATTTAAACAATGAATGACCAAACCTTTAAAAGTGCATTTTGATTTTTGGGGCAGAAATGGCTTTTCAAATATTGTGTATGCTTTTTCAAGTTATGTGTCCCAATTTATCGGTATCTACGCAATCAAAAGAATTGATAACGTTTAATAATAATCTCAATGTAGCTCAGTGATTAGAAAATACGTAACCTTTCTAAGTATGTTTTACGCTATACATTAACTTGCGGCAACATATGTACAGTATTGATTAAAGCAAAAGATTGTCACTGAAGCTGAAAAAGGCGGATGACAGAAGCCAAGAAATGGAAATTTGATTTAGTTCTCGTGGGAGAATATATTGAATTGGACGGCCCTAATTAGTTGCTCTATTGAAATCCTGCTTTATTGTGTCTGTTTTTTTCGGAGTTAATTTACATGTTACTAGTAGTCTTATATCTTAGCATCATATACACATACTTGTCATATATATACATGTATCTGCATTATATATTCGTATTTATTTTATATTTTGAATTATATACACCTGCTTGTCTTATTTTTATTTCAATTTATATATCGACTAGTCTATTATTTTGCATGAAATGTATTTGTCATATACACTATACAATGTTTATAAACATAAACTGTTTCGTTTCTCTGTGTAAAATGCATGACTATTTACAAACTTGAACTCAATTAATACTCCTTATTGCATGAACTACTTTAAGTCCATTCTCGCGCAACTCAGATCGTTTTTTTCCTTTTGCATATTTCCCAAATGCTTTCCAAATTCCTCCATAACAATCGTTTCAGCAGTGTTTGTGTATCTACTATGGTAACCATTATCAAAATTGTATCGTCTTATGTGTTTATTTGACAAATATAATTTAAGTGGATTAGTCTGAAAATGTTTATTCGACAGGGACCAGTATTCAATAGAATTAATATTCGAAACACAGCAGTAATTATACATGTAATATGTATTATTGCATATTATTTATATCAGCAATCAACACTGCATTTATTAAATGTTGAACATCCCGTTTTATGTTTATTGTGCCCTTTATGTTATGCTTATTTCGTAGTATATGTAATATGCAATGTAATATGTGAATGATGTAGTATAACAGACGTAAATTACTTTATATAATTAATACTCTATTATCGATCAATTTTATTCTTCATACTATGTATTTTAATGATATCACTATAATGTATTATTTGCTTATTCAGAAAGCAATGCAACGTACTTCGTTTGAACTTACGAGAGTGTACTTAGATTTCGAAAAAATACTATTCTATTTCCATTAATACACATAATAAATCATGATTTTATTGCCATTCTGCAAATCGCAATAAATAAACACCAAGTTCTTATAAATCTAACATAAGTAAGATCAATAAAAACAACAATAATAAGATCAAAACCTGGTGGGTAAAGATGGTATGATAGGTCCAAAAACTAATCCAAGGAACTGTGCATTGTTGTTGTCAATATCTACTCCAGTTGTACATTACAACATATAAACAATTGCTCGTTCTCTCCCTGAATACAGAATCAGATGCTTCTGCTTTTATGACATCCGATGAACAAAGCAATAAACAACCACACTAGCTAATCAATATCCGTTCAACACATACAAAGCACACACTTCTCACAGTAAAGTCACATATATATCAGAAATCTATACAAAACATTTTTTCTCCAATACTTCAGCCATCTCTATCATTCCCTCGAACAAACTAACGCTGTCTGATGTGTGTCAATGCGAACCGCTGAAGAGACAATTATCTGTATTGATTTGGAAGAAGCGGAAAGGCCGGAAAAGGGTGGTGGTGGTGAGACTAAAGCAACATCAGTTTGTGTTGTTAACATCCATTCAAAGGTTATTGTTAAATAGAACACCAGCATACACGTGATCGGCTGTAGACAGATGGTAGATATCGATTCAAACCAACACCGTTTGCGTGATGCCGCCACCTAGCTACTGAAAGTGTTGTAAGATGGTGTTATAAAGTAGTCTATGTATGTGAAGTTGCGCAATGTCGCTTTTATTAAGTCTAGAGATAGGTTAATTAAACTCGTATATAGTTATGAACATTTTAACATGAAATATGCGTGTCAATTTTAAATTGGTAATCGACATCGCATTTTGTCGATTAATTTGCCAATTAATTCTGATAAGATTTACACGTCGATTATTGCACATTTGTACTGGTCTATTATACAGAATTACCTGTCGATTATATAAAAAAACATTGGTTATGGAATTCTGTACAAATTTACTCGCTTATTACGCATTTGTCTCGAAATTATGTATCTGTCAATTGTCAAATATTGGTCATTGATTTCCTACAGACTTTCCTGTCGATTATTAAACACTGGTCACGAACCTTCTTTGACAAATTTACCTACCGATAACTATACATTGATAATTGAATTATGTAAATACACACGTGTCTGCCGACTATGGTACATATTTCCTGGAATGCCGTACGGAATAAAAATAGTGTTTCCGAACTCTTCTTTCCCCAGCTGTATTTTTCCAGAAGAAGGGTTCTTAGTTTAAAATTATTCATTTTAGCTCGATTGTGTCGAAAGCCAGAGTGTTATTGAGACACTTTCGAGTTCGTTTTGAGTAGAACCAGTACTTGGTGTTTATCTGAGAAAGACCATTCAAACGCTCGCTGAGAAAAGATCGAACTCACGATCTCTCAATGGCAAAGTAGACACCTAATCCATTATATCACTGCGAAACCGGTTGTTAGAAGGTTGAATACGTCAATAGATGCCAGCAAGTGAAATGACAACTGTATCTGGAATCATGTCATTATTACCTGCTACATGTACACATGAATATAAAATAGGGGTTAAATACAAGCTAAGAAAACATCTGAATCACGATTCGTACCACTAATAACTGTGACATAAAAATGCGTTCGAAATGCGAGCTACTGATAAGAGCAGAACTTTATAACGATTTATGCCGCGGCTAACTGCTACATGATACATGGGATCAGGCAATTTTTAGACTTAGTATATAAATATAATTCATTTTTAATGAATTTACCGTTTTTGCATACGTTATATAGTATGCTCCGTATTGCGACATTTGAAATCACGTAACGATTTTAGTTGTTTTATTTGATTCGTTAAAAAGTTTGGAATGGTAATACGCTTTTCATATACTATGTTCTAATTTTAGTAAGATTTGCCAGTAAATGAAGATACCAGATACAACTACAAAACTACAGATTATGCTATTCTCCTGAGATAGGTGCATGGAGGAATAATATTGACAAAAAAAGGCGTAAATTTCACAGGCAAGTAAAAGTTAACGCGCAATGTTATCATATAAATTGCTGACCCTAAACATTTCGTTGGATTTAACCTCGTCCTAAAAGATAACACCAGATTTCAACGATGAAGTTTGATAATATAAAGTTGTCCTCAATTAATACTAACCAATCGGAACACAAAGTTTCCGAAGACAAACTAAATCAGAAATATATTATACGATTTTACTGCGATTATATGTGTAATAATTATTATGTATCGCTTAATTAATTTTATATGTACAGACTCTATGTTGTTATGTACGCAATAAGTAGTTACTAGAATACGACCCGCTCAAGCGCGCAAATGATTATAAATTGTTATTGCAAGGACCCTTTTCCACCATGTTATGCTGTTTTGATCATATATGTTTTACTGCATGTTTGGTATAACACGTTTTGCAGCAATACCAAGATCTATTTAATGATTTCATGAGTTACCTTTATTTCCATGTAGTTCTATACGAATGTCTACAGACTACAACCTTGAAAACAGCGTGACAAAAGGAGGAATATCTCATAATGCTTAAACCTATTTTGCATTTTTCCTTTGATGTGCTCGTATCCTGCCTTTTTTTCCCTTTTCGTGAGGCTTCCTTGTGGGATCTGAGGGTGACTGTCAGATTTACGGATTCACGGACTCCAAGGGCTTTATGGTTTATTTAAAAAATGGAAAACACGTAAGAGCGTAACCCGTCGAATGCCGTATTTGGCACAATCCCATAAGGACGCGCGTGGAGGCCTCGCGATCATCTTCCAGCAAACACACGATATTCAGTAGACAGGTGAGGAACAATAAATCGTATAAAGACTGTCGACTCGTGGGTCAATGGCACGGACCAAGCACGGCGGTCGCACGGTCAACACTTAATCTCGGCGAAGACAGCACGAAAGCCGTACATACTCCGTACAGTTTTCCTGGGGAGACTGTGGAGACCGCACGGCAGTTGCTCTTAATCTGAACTGTTTCCGTACAATCTCCGCGCACCCTCTGTACGGATTTGTCTAAGTCTGCCACCAGAGAACCCTTACTGTGCCCGAAGGCTATTTAAACGAACACGCCGTAGCCTGTAGTTATCAACGATGCCCTAAAAATGCACGGAGAATTAAAGTCCAATTAATGGTACGGCGTCCGTGGCAAATTAGGCATTGATAGTGTTTTGTTTTTGGTTAAAATTGCATCAAATCGTTTGCTTAAATTTTCAACAAGACATATTAACTGCCCAGAAAAAAGGTCTCAGACAAAAGTCAAAGGAGCTTTCGAAATTAATTACTGATTTGTCGCATGAACCTTATGATGTGCGAACTACAAATTTCATGTTTGTGTGTCACTGCAAACCGGGGAAGAGACAATTATCTGTATTGATTCAGAAGTAGGTAAAATGATCGAACAGGAGGGTAGTTGGTGACTAGAGCAACACGAGTTTGTGTTGTTAAAATCTTTTCTAAGGTTATTGTTGTATAGAACACCACGAATGACGATGTTTTGTGATCGTTAGGAGACATATGGTGGATATCAATTCAGGCCAATACCTACCACTGTGTACTGACAGTATTGTTATATGGTGTTATTAAGTGTGCAATAATGTAATTATTGTGACAGGAATAATGTAAAATAAAACTCCTAGATTGTTTTGACGAACATTTTAGCAGAGAACGCGTGTCTATCAATATACATTAATCATTTATTTCTATGCAGATTTAATAATGGTTATGCAATTCCGAACTGTTCTTCATGATATTGTTTCGCTCTTGACATACTATAAGGCTGTTTCTTTCCTTGACATACAATAAGAACTAAAAATATACTTGTTATAATACAATACTATTTTGTTGTTTCTCAATCACGAGCAAATATAAACAACTGGATCACGATTTATGACATTAAAACTGTAATTTAATATGTAAGTACGTGCTAATAACTAAACATCAATCACAACTGCAACTTTTATTTCTTGTGTATATTAATGACATTGTAAATGATATAAGTGCGCACATAAATCTTTTTGCTGATGACACCAGTCTATATATGGCAGTAAACTCGCCAACTGAAACCGCCACTACGATGCAGGCAGATATAAATAAAATATCAAATTGGGCAGATAAATGGCTGGTACATTTTAACCCATCCAAGTCAGAATCTATGATAATTTCTCGTAAATTGAATAAACCACATCATCCGACGCTAAATATGCAGGGTATTGATATCCCAACTGTAAATGTCCATAAACATCTTGGTGTCCAACTATCAAATGACTGTACATGGCATGCGCATATAGCATACATAAAGGACAAAGTATGGCCACGAATCAACATGTTGCGAAAGTTAAAATATATTGTTGATAGAAAAGCTCTCGAAATAATATACTTTTCCTTTATAAGACCTATTCTTGAATATGCTGATGTAACCTTCGATAATTGCACACAATATGAACGCGATGATTTAGATAAAATCCAAAACGAGGCCGCGCGCATCGTATCCGGCTGCACAAAATTAGTTTCACTTGAAAACCTTTATAAAGAACTCGGCTGGGAAACACTTAGCCAAAGGCGACGCAAACATAAATTAATCCTGATGTACAAAATGATAGCTGGCAATGCGCCGCAATATTTAATATCCCTCGTTCCTTCTACGGTAGGCGCGTCTAGCCAATATGCGTTAAGAAGTGCTTCCAACCTTCAAACTACTCAAACGCGTACTGTTAATTATTCAAACTCATTTGTGCCGTCTACGATAATTGAGTGGAATAACCTGCCCAATGAAATAAAAAACGTAGAAACACTTAGTTTATTTAAAACGAAATTAAATTCTGATAGATTTTTACCGAATCCTTTATTTGCATATGGAGACAGACGCCCGCAGATGCTACACACACGAATAAGGACTAACTGTAGCGGGCTTACAGAACATCTTTTTCTTCGAAATATCGTTATGTCCCCACTGTGTGAATGTGGCTCAGTGGAATCATCTTGTCACTTTTTCTTCGATTGTTTGCGCTTTGCCCATATCCGCGATGCATTTATCAATGAAATAAACAATTATAGCATTCCAACGCTAGATGTTATTTTACATGGAGATAGAAATCTCGATTTTGACACCAATAGTAAGATATTTGAAGCAGTTCATAAATATATTTTAATGAGTAAACGGTTTGATACATAGGTTTGCTTTCCAATTTACTTCTCTCTTCGCTCTTTTCTTTTGTGTCTCAACACAATCCACATATAATGTCTAACTGTATCTCTTTTCTTTCTTGTTTCGTCTCTCAGCACTAACCTTAAAATGGCTACCTTATATGGCGCATTTGCTATGCTTATTAAATGTCAATGTTTTATGCTAACATATGTCTACATGCAAAAATAATAAATATATTATGTCCGCACAAACAATGGGTAACTAACAACATCTCAAGGAGAAGAACTCTATAAGATGGTAATCTTTCGTTCTAATCCTATTCAAACTGTGTATTAAATTAACTATCCATAATATTGTTTGAACTGGTATATTGTATATAAATATGCTTGTTTGGAATAAAATATGTTTACACCAACTGCATGCCGGTTTTTGCCATGAATAACTTTTACACATTAAATAGGAAAAGAATCTGTAAAATTAATCTTCGAATACATATACATATTGAAATATATCACTATTAGTTTTGTTTGTTTAATGAT
The DNA here is from genome assembly GCA_027627225.1 of Congeria kusceri. Classification (NCBI taxonomy): domain Eukaryota; kingdom Metazoa; phylum Mollusca; class Bivalvia; order Myida; family Dreissenidae; genus Congeria; species Congeria kusceri. The sequence goes on along the minus strand of CM051031.1, from coordinate 48,219,675 downwards.
CGCTGCATATTGTGTTTTATAATGAAGGTTTGCAGTTTTTAAAAAATACCAAATAAATAGCACATTCATTATGTACCTTACCGTTATGTACACTATAATTCATAGTGTGTAGTAAGAAACCAGGTTATTTTTTTAACAGTTTATTTGCCATATTATTGGTTCTTATTGTATAATTCTAAAAAACAATGCATTTTGTCCAATGCAACAATTATATGTACATATGTGCATTATCCATTCTTCACTCAAGTACGTGATAATACAAATCAAATTGTTAATGAATAATTAAAGAATTAGCAAAAGCAAAAAAAATGTTTATAATGTATTTACCTTTTACATTTTTATAAATCTATTCAGTGTAGAAGAACTGCAATTTCAGTTCCACTGAGTTCTTTTCTATTGTTCCTTTGAAGGAGTTGCATCCCCTTCCGCTCATTCATACAATTCATAGTTAACAATTATATTACACTTATTGTAAACGTCATGTAATTCAATACCAACTCATTGCACTGATATTTACTTCCTACAACATTATTGCTTAGGGCATTGTCCATCCAATAAAACTTGTAACATTGATATCAAGTCATATTAGATTAGACACATATTAGACACATATAAAACAGTGACATAAATACGTATTTATGCAGAAAAGATTTTATAAAAGTCTTTGTTGTAGTGTTTATATGCTTGCATCACAGCCTATTCTTTACAGGTGGGAGGGGCGATGTTTTCTCAATAAACCAGTCAACGAACCATTCCGGTAGGACTTCATTTATTCTGGCACAGAACTGCAACAAAGAAACTTAGCAACTTTTATAACTATAAGATAGCTGAAGAAAGACAGGTAGAACCATGTCCAAAAAGGGATTTTTAGAAGTAAATACATTTTAATCACAGATCAAATAACGGCAAATCGTCTGCTGCATAAATGCAACAACCCAAGTTTCCTCGGTGTTTTAATGATCATATAATAGTTAAATTCAGCTTCTTGTTCTGTCGCAACAGAACAAATAACTTACGCGTGGTGTTTATAGAACAGCAAATATTAAGGTTTTACTATTTAATTTCAAGCACATTATACATACATCGGAGATGTCAAATTCATGTAAAAAGCAATTTTTAGTTTCGTTGTGTTTTACTCAAAATCAACTTGCAATCATGATGCCAGTATACGTTTGATTGTTTTTCTTGGTCATCAATATTAATGTATTAGCTAATTAATATGACTTTAATATCAATAAAACATACACAGACCGTTGTCCAAACGACCCGAGAGTTTTAAGCCTTAAGATATATATGATCTGACACGAGTTGTAATTTCATACCATATTTTATTAAACGAGTTCAGGTATTTTGGCGAGCTTACTAACGAATTTCCTGAACGATTTTAATAAAATATAGTATGAAATGGCAAGAGTGTCAGATCTTTTTTATCGCATGCTTTTAAAAGAAATAAAACCCTTTTAATTTTACCAAAATAAGTTGGACAATCCTCAAAGTTGTGTACTGACGTGACGTCATTTTATGTTGACGACGTCATTTAACTAAAATAACGTCATGCGTTTGATCAGTCAAAGAATATGTAACCGATGAAAACGCTCAAAATGTTATCTTGCACATGTGTAAGATAAAAACATTCGTAATGGAAAACAAGGTATAGCATGTGATAAAATTATTCATAACAACCACGAATCGTTTTTGTGTAGAATAACAACATGCTAAGAAAAGTCATTGTATGTTACATCTTTGCATGATAGCGAATACAACAACTTTTTATTTTGTGTCTTTGCACCTTTCTGAAAATCGTTTGTTGTTCTCTACACTTAAGATGTGTCAACGTGTCAAACCAATGCGACCTTTATATAAGCATTGTTCTTTTGCATTTGGCTACAGTGGCTTCAAATTTAAAGATCTCACTTACACAATACCAGTCCACCATAGGTTTAGTTCCACCATTGATCAGGTACCGATACTCGGGGCGTTCGTTGGCCACGGCGTCATACATGGCGTCAATGACAGGCTCGACAAACGACGCACTGGTTCGACTAGCATTCTTAAGTCCTTCTATCTGATCGTCGATATACTTCCTGCCGTATGCTGCTTTGATATCATCCGAAGCATTTTGCCAACTGTCTTCCATAGCTGTCACCACCCTTTCAATCTATCAATTATTTCTTAAAATAAGTGTTGGTTTTTATAATATGATCAGTTATATTATGATAATGTATGTCATGTAATAACCTTCTGTTAGACTCTCTCACACGGTCGCGTATAAGTTTATTAAATAAGTATGCAAAGCAATAGATCTCAAATATGTACATTTCGGGGTACAATAATATTACTCAAATAGAATTTATACCCACTTCTGCATGTGTTCTTTTCTCAATTTTTCTTTCAGTATATGCATTGAAAATGTGTGTTTTAACCTGAATAAATGCATCTATGAATTGAAAGTGACGTATTAACGACGCCATTGTCTTCAGTTTGTAAACCCGTTATAAACAGGAAAATAAAACTTCCTTTTAATTTAGAAATCGTTAAAGCTATTTATGCTTCATAATAATGCACATTATATATCCATTAAAATTTTATTTTTACCAACTGACGCTAACCGGGAACAACATGATAAACGCTACCACTTACGTTCTTATCGTTCAACATGCCAGTGATCCCGCCAAAATTTCCGGGTTCAACTATAACGACTTTTATTCCAAATCGTTTTATTTCTCGACGCAAGATGTCAGAGAATGCTTCGCCAGCCCATTTGGTTGTAGTATAACAAACGTCTGACGGCAAGGCAATACGGCCTTTGACGCTTGTCACGTTGATAACTCGTCCTAAGGTGCAGAAAATATACTTAACAATATTAATTTAACAACGGAAATGAATTTTGTTAATACGCATGCCAATCCGTTGTTACTCGACGAAGTGTATTGCTTAATATTGATATAGCATTGCTGTAATTACATACCTTACTTACTGTAATGACCCCACCTTATGTATTTATTAATTTTATTTAAGCTAAACTGAGGATTATCATTTCATTTTAGAACTGGACGTGTACAATTTATGACATGAATGTAAGAAATCAAGAGATAATTAATAGTTGCTTCGTTTTTATAATTTTGTACTGACACTTTCCTTTTGGGCACATATATTTTGATATACTTTATCAATAGCCAGCATGTCTTATTCTTAAGATGGCGCGTGTTAAAATAACCTAGTACAATGTGATACGGAATTTGAATTCACTTATCATATTTAATAACAAAAACAGAACTTATATGTGACAATTAATGTTTTACTTTCTAAAAATGGTTATAAAAATACATTTTCATTCTTAACAATTATAACTATTTTTATTACACAATTAGCTTGAATTGAAACAACTAAATACTGTGTACCTTTAGATTTCCTTAAGAGAGGAATGAACGCCTTAGTGACTCGAACCATGCCGTAATAATTGACGTCCTCTACCTTTCTCATTAGGTCCAGCGAACAGAACTCGATGTCGCAAAGATAGTTGATGGCCGCGTTATTCATCACTGCCCACAAGCCTGTACAAATATAAATTTAACCGAGCAAAAAAGATCAATTACATCACACAATATTATTGTCGAGGTCAAAATGATCATAACGTATTTTCAAATTTATGATATAAACAAGATTAAATCATGCAACATTTTCAAAGCATAATGATCATTTAATAAACAAACGCATCTCAGAACATAGACAATTTAATGGTTCTAATAACGGTTAAGCAACAAATCAAATGTTAATATAAAACAGAATGCAGTTGTGCAAACCGATTTTAATTTCGTGGCTATAACTTTTGAAATACCTTGTTGAGGCAGATTCTCCTGCACGTGATTTAACGCCTTCTCAACATGACTGTCTTTGGTCACATCTAATTTTAACACCTAAATTTCACGTCATAGAATTACATGTAAATCGAGAAAATATTATACTATTCTTAGCTTTGTTTTTTTTCACTCGCCAATGATTATATCCTCTAACAAGTATGAGTCCAATTGTGTTGCAAAATGCGTATTCGTTTTAGTGTCTATAGATTGAAAACTGCTGATACGGTGTATAAATATAAAATCAAAACAAACACCGCAGGAGAGTTAACAATAGACGTCATTGTATTTCATTTTCATCGGACATCTAAGATCTCATTCCCCTTGTTGTTAAATGGATTTGATAAATCACGTGTACCTGCTTTCAATAAAAAGTGTTCAAATAAATTTAGCGTGATTTGGATGTTTTTATTCACCAACATGCCTTTAAACATTAACAAAGTACCAAGTTCTGTTTGCATATACGTATGAGGTCAGATACTTTTAAGCCAACCTGCATGGTATTGCTGTTCTTCTTTTCAAGTGACTTCGCCCCTTCGTCGTCAGGAAGATAACAGCCAGCAAAGACGGTGAAACCATGTTGCCATAGCCTCAGTGCCAGATGATGTCCGAAGCCTTTAATAAATGTCGGATCGGTAACATTGGTTAAGCTGATTTTGAGCTTGAAAGAAAATCACACCACATGCCAATCGTCATAATTGCAGTCGGATCGGTAACATTGGTTATGCTGATTTTGAGCTTGAAAGAAAATCACACCACATGCCAATCATCATAATTGTAGTCAATCTACCCAAACATTTTGAGAATACGTTTTAATGTGTTCGCAACATGTGGATTGAAGAGCATAAATGTACAACATGTATTTTGAACAGACTTATAATCAACTTTTATTTGTTTGAGATTGATTAACCTTATCCAACAAAAACGAATTTTAATACTGCAAACAGACACGTACCCGTGTTTCCATTATATGCAAGTACATGTCATTTGCTTTCCTTCGATTATTTTTCTTGAGGGTAAACATATCTTCCCCAAGCGAGCACTATAAATTCTGAATTCTTGGTACTACCATTTTGTTTTGCTTTTAAACACTACAACGTGTAACTCGCATTGATTTTGTTTATGTCAACACTACCAACCTCACCAAAATGTATATACTTGGATACTCGCCGGTGTTTATATAGTTTCAGACAAATACACATTTGACTTGGAAATTACGATCTCGTCAAGGCTGCTTCCAAATACTATTCACTATTGGATCGAGTTCGCAGACTCACATACTCAACGGTGGTCTTTCACGTTGACTCACATACTCAACGGTGGTCTTTCACGTTGGAGTTCACAGACTCACATACTCAACGGTGGTCTTTCGAGTTGGAGCCATTGGTGAGTTTTCTAAGAACTGATACATCGGGGGAACATTGACTTGAAACGACTTCCTAGACTGTATTTTTTCTACTTGCAGTTAAACAGATGTAAACTGATGTACATGAAATAACAGTTCTTTAGTAGTTATAATTCAACAATGTTAATTACGTAGAGAAGATAAATGTGTGTAATATAAGCTCTTGTGGGGTCGCATACGATGCAACATACAGTTGAAACTCATTTTAGAGAATTGTGAGTTTATATTTCTCAAATCCTATTCATTAAGACTGCAACATAAAACACCTGAAGGATGAAGCCTAACATCCGATGGCATCAAACATAAACCATATAGGCTCAAGTACATTTACGGAATAGTTTATCTATTTAGTGTGTAAATGGTATGTACATGTTTGACAACATTTTCACAGTTTCAATTATATTTTTTACTTCATATATGATATTCATTTCAGTATTATTTTTGAGCGTGTCGATCAATGTTATTAAAATAGGCCATGTTTATATAGTGCTATTTTGACAAAAACTAATCAGAAATACATGTAGCTACAAAATTGCCATTTATGAATGGGGAAATAAAGGTGTTTTCTCTGTAGGAACTAAATTAGGACATACACAATACTATTATCACATGCCCTTCCGGTGTCTGGGAGATTAATTATTAGATGAGTTACTTAAATAATTTCTTTGAATAACATGCAATGGTAATTTTAAAGACATTTTAATGTACCCCAGCCTTGACAAATATTCTGCCAAATGTACTAGGAGTAAATAATTAACACATTGTTCAGTAGCTTGTCGTTGGGTAGTGACACCTCGTCTATTTGAAAATAAATATTTATGACTGTTTTATTGTACCTGAAAGTCTACCTGTTTGCCAGTGTTGCTAATTATTACATTTAAAAAGTTCTCTTGTTGCATACTTGTAAATTTATTTATCATCAAAGAAACGCCCGTTTATTTATGGCATGATACATGTACGTATTCTGTAATTCATGTAGAATACATGTATAAAATAAATCCACTCTACAGCCATGTTGACGGCAGGAATTACATAACATACCTGTGTCACATCCTGTTATTAACACACCTCGACCTTTGCCATCAACGTATTTAACGCCGTTCCGAACAATTTTGCTATACGTAACGTATAAAACTGCAAGAACTGCTCCGTACAAGTAAGCATCTAAGATAAGCCAGTACAGGAACAATCCGGCCACAACTACAAAACTGTAGAATAAATAGATTTCCTTATTCTCCTGTGATATTTGCATTGTTGAAAATTGTATTACAAATACGTGAAAACTTCACTGTCAAGTCGAAGTACGCGTACAATTTTAATCAAAATTAATTTATGAATGTCAACACTAATAGGACTATTATCGCAAACTGGAAGATAACGTCCGATTTCAACGATGAAACAAACTTCTACATATCTTAGCATGATAAGATAAAAGTATTCATACTTAATACTAATGCATTCGAAAACAACGTTCAGCGACATACAGTATCATTAATCAAATATAAATTACAACAATATCCATAATACATATATATGGATACAACCGCCCGGAACACCACAGTCATGCAGTATTCCATTTATTATACACCTCCTCACGATCAAAACGCCACTACAAATGTGCTACAAAAATAAAAAAAAAATAAAAAAATAGTACTGTCATGTACATCTATGACGTCATTCGATTCAAATTAGCATGTTGCAACGGCGTCGTCCTGTTTATAAAATAACAAAAACATATTAAACTGAGGTTTTCCCCAATGTCGCGCGAGGCGTTACGGGAATCTACGATACTCAACAGACGTAAAAGTAGTGCAGGTTTTCCAGCCGTTGAAAACGGATTTTTTTAACAGTGTGGAATATTATAATTCTATCTGGTATTTTATATTTTATACCGAAAATACACCAGTATTTGATAAGGTTATCTACAGATATATATTTTATTATGCCACAAGTGCACAATGACGTTGAAGATGCTGACGCACTAGTTTTATGCTCCCCGAAAAATTTCTGGGACGCATATATATAGTCGCCGCTTTGTCCGTCCGTCCTTCCTTCCGTCCTTCCGTCACACTTTCTTGTTCGGAGTATTTCTCAGCAACTACTGGTCGGAATTCAACGAAACTCCATGGGAAGCTTCATTACAAAAAGGAGGTGTGAATATTTCTGAAATAAGTATATAGTGCACAATTCTTGACATTCTTGTCCGGAGTATTTCTCAGAAATTTCTGGCCTGAATTCAACGAAACTTCATTGGAATCTTCATTACCAAGAGGAGGTGTGCATATTACCAGGACGTTCCGCTTTAATGATTTTTCTCAGAGTTATGTGACTTTGAAGATTTCTGAAATCAGTATATAGTGCACTATTCTTGACTTTCTTGCCCGTGCTATTTCTCAGCAACTATTTGCTGGAATTCAACTTTATGGGAAGCTTCATTACCAAAAGAAGGTGTGCATACTGCGAGGACGTTATTTGATTTATCTCAGAGCTATGGGCCTTTGAAAATTTCTGAAATTAGTATGTACTGCATAAATTATTGTCCGGGCTATTTCATCGCAACTACTGGCCTGATTTCAATAAACTTGTATGGGCAGCTTCAATGCAAGGATAAGGTGTGCATACGAGTTTAGTTTAAACCTATTTATTTGAGCTCGATTGCATCGAAAGCCTAAGGCTTATTGAGATACTCGAGTTTCCCCGTTTCCTGGGTAGAACCAGTACTTGGTGTCTTCGGGGAGATATTGAGAACGCTCCTAGAGTGGGGATCGAGTCTGGGACCCCCGATCGCTAGGCGGACACCATATCCACTACGCCACCGCGACCTCATTTAGCATAGTAGCCTATTAGCAGGATGTTCCGCTTCAATGATTTTTCTTGGAGTTATGGAACTTTGAAAATTTATAAAATGAAGTACAAATTTCTATTGATTTTTAGTCATTTTAATATATTTGCTCTTCTCATTGCATTTATATTATTTGACAAAGCGCACTGGGGAGCATCCATCACTTTTACTGATATCCTTGTTTAGTGTTATTATACCACTGACCAATAACAAAAATTAACTCCGCCCACTTTTTGTGATATCATGTCACTGACTGATAACACGAATTAGATAGCCGCGACACCGTCGGTGTATATTGATGTCCCTCGAACAACCCTAGGTGTATAGTGGTGTCCCTCGAACAACCCTCGGTGTATAGTGATGTCCCTCGAACACACCTCGGTGTATAGTGATGTCCCTCGAGCACACCTCGGTGTATAGTGATGTCCCTCGAACAACCCTCGGTGTATAGTGGTGTCCTTCGAACAACCCTCGGTGTATAGTGATGTCCCTCGAACAACCCTCGGTGTATAGTGATGTCCCTCGAACACACCTCGGTGTATAGTGATGTCCCTCGAACAACCCTCGGTGTATAGTGATGTCCCTCGAACAACCCTCGGTGTGTAGTGATGTCCCTCGAACAACCCTCGGTGTATAGTGATGTCCCTCGAACAACCCTCGGTGTATAGTGATGTCCCTCGAACAACCCTCGGTGTATAGTGATGTCCCTTGAACAACCCTCGGTGTATAGTGATGTCCCTTGAACAACCCTCTTTAAATTAGTCCGGTACAGTTGATATTGTAGTGCAGTGGTAATTAAGCACTCAAAGTTTGTAAGCGTGATGTTTTGGGTTCAAATCCCGGAACAGTCACTTTTAATTTAATTATTTTATTTATTTAATTGATCATTTTGCTGACGTCATGACACGGAATCTCATCATCAACCTCGATTCTGACACAGAAGAGATCTGAACCGATACTGTGAGCGAAACAGAGCCTTGTGAATGCATTCATGTCAATACAATGAATAAACTTATATTAAAAAAACGAGAAAAGGAAAAAAAAAGATAAAGTCATGAGGATAATTGATAAAAAAAGATTTTGGCAGGACTCGAACCACAGTCATTTTGTTAATGGGTGATTTTGTTGTATGATTATGAAATCCGTTCTTAAGGCTCTAGATATATTAAATCGAGCGCTACCGGAGATTAAAGAGACTATGGCAACGAAAAATTGGTTTCCTATTGCACTATAAATTATATTTAATTTTAGAAATACGCAATTCTAAGAAATGTACATTAAATCACTAACAAATAAAATAATACATATTGAGATATTTGATAAAAAAATCTGCAACAATGATTGAAAATATTAAAACCCCAAGCGGGCATCGAACTCACGACTTAGAAGCCATACAAAAAAGAGTAAGATTACATCTATAAACTATGGTTACAAAATACTCACAATTGACGTTACAACGGACCGATGATTGACAGGTCGATTAGCCAATCAGATCGCGGCACTTATAAGCATGTGTTCCATCCGCCATTTTGTTCGTCATACTGACCAACATGTCAGATTATCCAATATTATTGTTATATTTTTTTGTAGTCACGCTTTGGTGGCGTCTAACCTTTAAAAAAGTAATAGTGAAAGTCCCTTCAGTTCTACGAAATTCTCTGATTCTAAAAATGGCATGTGTATGACGTGTAATAATGACGTAGATATACGTTACACAGTCACGGGATTTGAACGCTCAAGACTTAGTGGTGTAGACAGAATTCCAGATGAATAGATTCGTAGATCTGCGTTAAGTTGTTGAACTCTCAAAAATGTACTTTGAAAGAGTGTTTGACAAAAATGGATTGCGCATACGTACAAATTTTTTTCTGTATTTGTTATATACGGATTTATCGCCAAAATTTGATTAAAAGTTTACACTTTTTGGGAGCATTTTTTAATGGTTACTGCTCTCTCTATAAAATCGACGTCTTCAACGTCAAGGCTAACCAAGAAAGATTTGAATCTTTGCCGGACGTTCGTTTATAGGCTGATCGCGCACGAAACGACCAACTAAGAATCGAAAAGTGGCAGTAATGTGTAAGAAAAACGTCCGGAAACTGACCGCAAATTAACCATCGAAACAGAATGGCGCGCGGAGAAAGTTCAAGAACGCTGAAATATCTTCAATACTGAAATACTAAGTGTGATTACTGAAAAAAAATACCTAAGAAAACGATATATTATGTTTAATGAACAATTGCTATCTTATATCTGAGGGTAAAATGGATTTATTTTGCTGAGAACCGTCAGACAGCAATAAAATGTAAACAAAGGGAGACCAACATAGACCAACTGAAAGCATGCACTGTACTGAAGTTCTTAAATCCGGACTCCTGAAAACAAATGTGTTTGTACGATCAAGACCCATAATTCTATGGTATCATTTTATGCACACACATGTCTCATCAACGTATGTCAAGTTTAAACAGAATCAATTGAGTATTAATTCATTAACTAACTATTTGAAATCAAAACAGTAGATCCGCTAAATAAAGCTTTACAGAGAAAATGTTAAAGTAAACATCAGAACAATGTAAACAAAGAATAAAACACGATTACTGACGAACAATTTGTAGTTGAATGCTTACTTTTATTTTTTTGTTTTTAATAAAACATATATAAAAAAATGTGCCCGGTACTCTCCAGCTGTATTTTGATACGGGTTACAGGCTTTTTAAACACATCATACTGTTACTTTAAGATAGCGATTCCCTCTAAGATTTCGACCAAAGCTTCAGATTAAACCCAACTTATTATGCTTTATTTTTTATTTTCGTTCGATGCTATTATCCTGAGAAATCGTCTAAAAACCAGCAAAAGTGTCCGGCTTTAGGTACTGCACCAGTATGGGGAATCAATAGAAATGAAGGATAAATAAATATTAAGGATGTGAAATTACGGTTTGGATCTAGATGACCATCTCCAATGCCTTGAAGTTGTGGGTTAAACGTATACCCGCAGACATTGTCTGTTAGTCCTCTTGAAATGTTGGTTTCCTTTACAAAAAAGTGGATATTTTGATAAGAAAGTAGAACATATGGACTCTTCAATAGGTTTTAGCCAACTGGGTATCCACCTTTTTTTCATAACCTTATGTGTATAACGTCAACGTTTGTCTAAGCAATGACTTTTGTTGTGGTTGCAATTGATACTGTGTGTGTGTAATCATCCAAATCATGTGAAATTTCCATGACATGTTTAAATATGGACCGTGATCCACCAGGCTATTGGTATGCTGCGACCAGGACGGAGTGTAACTGAAGTAAGTTAAAACATGATTGCTTGAAGGAGACAATTGATCCTCTTCTCACACGTAACTTCTATGTGATATTGTTACTAAGAATCTAGCTATCAGGCGTATTATCTCCGCAAGGGTGTTATTTTTATTATGTGGTATGTTTCTGTCTGTCTATCTGTCTATCTGTGCTGCTTTCTGGAAAAGGTGTCAATATACATGAACTGGATTACACGAATTCGTATAACAGTACGTTAAATGTTTAATTGAAATCGTATTGTTAGTATGCCATGCATTAAGTATCCGTAGTGTTTATTATGCTAGCATAAATAATGCATGTTTTAGGTCTTACTCCCATTGATACACCATAACTAACCAATGTCATACGTTTTCATCGTATCGACAGTGTAAAATGTTTAACTTAAACTCGCACTATTAGTATATCATGCATTAAGTAACGGTAACTGAATGTTTATTAGAGTTGTCCAAAGCAGAACATGTTTCGGGGTCCTACCACATTGACAAAAATATAGATGGTCCCATATATACCAGGCCAACATTCATTAAAACGGCATACACGATTTAATAAAGTCGAATTTATCCAGTTCTATTTATAAATATAATATTGTACATGCAAACTATTAAACATTAAATGTTACATATTTGTAGAAGACAGTTATTCGAGTAATAGGGTTCACATGTAGTTAGTCTTTTATTTTACTGTCTAGGACCATGTTCGTCGTTCTTTCAAATCGACTCGTCCGGACTGATCTCAACCAAGACAGTCATTGATCGAAATCTCATTCCAGACAATCGTATTTGTAAACTGACAAGTAAGGTAAGGGGTAATGTTATATAAACATACCTGAATAATGTATTTCTTAATCATTAAAGTACGCGAAGGAGGTTTGTAACTACAAACTGGTTAGAAATTATTAAACATTCAAGAACGCTGAAATATCTTCAATACTGAAATACTAAGTGTGATTACTGAAAAAAAATACCTAAGAAAACGATATATTATGTTTAATGAACAATTGCTATCTTATATCTGAGGGTAAAATGGATTTATTTTGCTGAGAACCGTCAGACAGCAATAAAATGTAAACAAAGGGAGACCAACATAGACCAACTGAAAGCATGTACTGTACTGAAGTTCTTAAATCCGGACTCCTGAAAACAAATGTGTTTGTACGATCAAGACCCATAATTCTATGGTATCATTTTATGCACACACATGTCTCATCAACGTATGTCAAGTTTCAACAGAATCAATTGAGTATTAATTCATTAACTAACTATTTGAAATCAAAACAGTAGATCCGCTAAATAAAGCTTTACCGAGAAAATGTTAAAGTAAACACCAGAACAATGTAAACAAAGAATAAAACACGATTACTGACGAACAATTTGTAGTTGAATGCTTACTTTTATTTTTTTGTTTTTAATAAAACATATATAAAAAATGTGCCCGGTACTCTCCAGCTGTATTTTGATACGGGTTACAAGCTTTTTAAACACATCATACTGTTACTTTAAGATAGCGATTCCCTCTAAGATTTTGACCAAAGCTTAAGATTAAACCCAACTTATTATGCTTTACTTTTTATTTTCGTTCGATGCTATTATCCTGAGAAATCGTCTAAAAACCAGCAAAAGTGTCCGGCTTTAGGTACTGCACCAGTATGGGGAATCAATAGAAATGAAGGATAAATAAATATTAAGGATGTGAAATTACGGTTTGGATCTAGATGACCATCTCCAATGCCTTGAAGTTGTGTGTTAAACGTATACCCGCAGACATTGTCTGTTAGTCCTCTTGGACCAATATAACTGTGGACACACAAGACGGTATCGGCGGTAAGGTACGTTCTAATAATGTATGTAACTGAAAAAAAACACACACATCCGTAATGTAATTAAAGAAATTTTCATTGTCTACATTTGCAGAAAGCTTTCTGTAAGACGCGTTGATTTCTGTTGATGTCGATATTATCAAACATCGTCTTTTATCGACAGTGCAACTATTTTAATATTTGACATTTTGGTACTACTGTAGGTTAGATCTCCCCGTGAATTTAACGATTTCTTCAGTGGTCTTGCTTTATTTTTTCAACATAAGTGGTTGACACAAATCTTGTGCATTGTACTTAAAATACGTTATTCCAGAGTCTTCCGGTATATTGGCTAGCGTACCCACTCGTTACGCCATGTTATAGATCTATTTTGGACGGACATAAACAGAGTAGTCTCCCTTGAAATCGGTGGGCATGGTTAGCTCAGCTCTAGCGTTACGTCATTTATGACGTCAAAATGTAAACATGAAAAGGGCCAATCAAACACAACCCATATTATAAATTGATTTTTATCGTAGAATGCGAAAACTCTTTTTCCATGATATTCACCTTATTTCAACAGTTATTAGATGCTAGTTGTAATATTTTAATATCCGATTTTTAAAAAAGAAATTACCCCCTTGAGGCCCTTTTGGGGGACATAGCCCCTTTAAAGAGTGACAGGTCCATAAAGTAGCACAATACATGGTTTACATATTTATAAATAAGAATATTTATACTATTTTGGTGGCTTATAGGCGCACCGTGCCGAGTGCTTTGCTATGTTATTACTATTGTTGTCATCTATCGTTGTTATATGCACATGTCACATTATTAAAGAACTAGTACTACAACACGAAAAAAGAAACAAAGATAACGGATCGAATAGGGCGAGTATAATGTATGTCTGTATTCTGTATTAATTCTTAATATAAATGTACATGCTGAGAGAAAAATCGACTGATTTAATGTGATGAGAGTGTCTGTTCACACCCGAAAACGTATGGCTACACAAACATTTGATAATCAAGATTTAATAACATTCACCACACTTCCAAATATACCAGTTAAAAAATAGTTATGTATCCCACCTGTTAAAAAATAGCTATGTATCGTGAATACAACATATGTTCATCTTATAGCAACCTATCACTAATTGGCACATGTTTGGGCGCAGTACAATTTTCACTATCTTATACGGTATAATCTAAGGAGTCGACTGATTTGGCTTTATCTCCAGCGGTAACTTGTATTCATATTGTGTGACTGTACCTGTCAAGTTACGAATATCCTTAATGTTTAAAAGGTAAACAGTCCTATCTAACAAATCAAGCTAAAATTTAATGTTGCGCATTAATAAATAATGCTTTGTCTAAGTAAGTCAAAATAAATATCATACACCAAATGGGTGTCTACAAAGGGTTGAATGTGCTCAGATGCGGACAGAGTGAATATCTTGTTTTACACAAATTGTTAATATCTCAAATTTACATAAATGATTGATTAAAAATACATGACAGAAATCATGCTTATTGTACCAAAACAGAAATGTTGGTTTCCTTTAAAAAAAAAGGGGATATTTTGATAAGAAAGTAGAAAATATGGACTCTTAAACAGGTTTTAGCCAACTGGGTATCCACCTTTTTTTCATAACTTCCTGTTTATAACGTCAACGTTTGTCTAACAAACGGTTAAATTATGATTCAATTACGATTGATAGCAGTTGTACTAAGACTCAACAAAAAAAGAAAGTATCTATTTAATATTTGGTTGTTTTTCGATACCTATATTTAGTATTTTAACAAAAACTAAAGTCAGTGTAAATGTAATCATATTGCAATAAAATGCTAACATTTGTTTTCTGAATCAGTCCCATATTTGTGGTTAAACACAAAACAAGAAATTAAAAGCTGTAAAAATTAAAAAAAAACACAGAGAAGAGAGTCTAAACAAAACAGAACAATTTTCACATGTGGACCTCTTTAAAACATGAATATTTATCAGTTATTTATACACCATAACTAACCAATGTCATACGTTTTCATTGTATCGACAGTGTAAAATATTTAACTTAAAATCGCATTATTAGTATGTCATGCATTAAGTAACGGTAACTTAATGTTTATTAGAGTTGTCCAAAGCAGAACATGTTTCGGGGTCCTACCACATTGACAAAAATATAGATGGTACCGTATTTAGACTGCCAATCAGTTTAGTGAATTTTTCACGGCATCTCTCCGAAGTTATGAGATGACTTTTTTTTTGTATTTCAGAGCGGATAGTTGCTATGTGGCAAGTCGACTTTTGAACCCAAGGCTCATCATTTTATTGTATCTAATGTTTCAGGAGCTATCTGGACTATGCAGCAAAGGTTTAACCAGTCTGAGTTGGCACAATATCTGTCTGATGTTAGTGTGTTGGGTTTGATTTGTGTGGATTAGGCATTGTGGGCAAGAAGCATTTTCCATTTGCCTTAGTCATATGCACCACTGGGCCTCACGCCATTCTGTGTTGTTTTCTCTTATTTCCAGTAGCAGCTTTGAGGCCTCTTCTCAGTGATTTCTCTTGTTTGTTCGTGAATCGCCCTGTTTTAATTGGACAGCTTGTTTAACAATGTTTAACAATGCGTAGAGACTTTGGATGTGTTTTGACATGCATAAGCAACTTTTACGGTGAATTGCTACTAACTGTTGATCCATCTCATTTTTTACCTCTCTTAGAAAAGAGTGACGACAACCAGGACATGTCTCGTGGTCAGCTCTCCCATTGAAATATCTTGAGTATGTACAGAAGTTCATTGCAGGGAAATATGGATATAATTATGTCCAGGACCTCATATGACTTATCTTTCTCCTCTGGAGTAGAGTGAACGATTGAAGCATATGCATTAATGATGCTTGCTGATCATGCAGTCAGAGGAAAATGATGACTCTCTGTGCTAATGAATGGATGTTTACTGGCATGTAATTCAAAGCAAAGCCTACATCATGCTGCCCAGGCTCGTCTCGGGACCTTCCTTGACAGATTAAAGTGTCGTTTGCATCCTTCATCAATTGCTACAGGAGGCAAGCGAAATTTAGTCTGAATGTTCCTTCCCTTGAAAGTCAAGCTTAAAAGTTGTGTTGATATTTTAATATTTCTTCTATACAGTTCCTTACATTTCACAATGATATTACATTGACTTGCAAGCGTAAACAACATTCTGGTCAATTATTTGTAAGGTCAGGTTTATTTGGGGATCAGTATTAATCAGCAAAATGTACCACTTAGAAATTACTTGAATATTGTTAGAATATAATAATTTATATACAAAACCTAATGTAATACAAATATTACAAAGTAGTTTGTATATGATCCAGTAAAACTGGAATAAGCAATGTATTTGTTAGACATTATTTTCATGCACATTGTCTTTTTTATTTTGTAAAAGTTCAACGAATACAGTACAATGTATTATGTCAGAAACGTAGTGCCAAATATTACAACCCAGCACGTTTGTCAAACAATAGCACATTCCAGGTTGATATAAGAGATGACTCTCTTTTTCAATAAAAAATGTTATCCGCTTTGCATATTTCTCAATACAGTATACGTATAATATCAATGTGACTATGCCATTACTCCAATCATTGTTGTACAAACATTTACAAAAAATAGTTTCTAATATTTATAATATTTTCTTCTAGTAACTAAATGAATAAAATTTGACTATGAAACTAAATGTAAAAAGCAATTTAGTTAACAAATGAACTCCAGATCCTTACATGTGTTATACTTGTTGTATATTTAAAAACAAAACTGTATATTGGCTGATTTCTTGGACCCTGGTATATGGTATTGTTTGAATTTTCTTTGATAAATATCGCTTGCTGATGACTAATTTATTTTATTAGGGCTGTAAACGTTTTTTGAGCTCGAATAGCTTTTTTTTTCACGATTCCAATCAAGAACATTTTGTAGGTTCATGCCTTTTGTGTGGCTTTGCCATTTCAAAACATTGTGTGGTAGCGATGCTTGAAATAAATATGACCTTTGGTGATGTTGACATGGATAGTTAACACATCATTTTTACTGAAACAAATTTTCAAAATATTTTATAACACTTCTCAGCTATTCCTTTAAACTGAGAACTTTATCAGGTGTGATTTTTAACAATTATACTACTTGTTCAAATAACTTCATTGCCTAACAACGGTCATGTAAATTCTATGCCGGTATACATTTAATCATCAAATCTGATTGTAGGTCGCAGTGGTGTAATGGATATTGTGTCCGCCTTACGATCGGGAGATCGTGAGTTGGATCCCTACTCGGGGCGCATTCCAATGATCTTTCTCAAAAGACACCAAGTACGAGTTCTACACAGGAAACAAGAGTGTCTCAATAAGCTTTAAAATAAATAGATTTAAACTAAATAAGTGAGTGAGACCAAGTGAAAACATAGATCATAGAACTATGTCTTTGAGTGCACTTTTGGGTGCTTCGTTTTTTTCATACCAAATAAGCTACAATTCAATGTAAATGAGCTGTTTTAAAGCATCACAATTCGACCTTTAAATAACCTTTACATTTGATGATCATTTGGTCTAAATTTTCTATAAGAAAACTCTATATTCAACAAATATAAGATAATACTGATCAGTTTATTCCGTGACAGTGATAAAAATGGAAGGTGTAATTTTTATATCGGAGACTCATTGACCTAATCGCTTGTTTTTCCAAACTATGGTCTGGTCAATCATAGTACGGAATAATTTCTACCCTGAATTTTATAGAACCCCGAATGACATTTTTATGATGAAAACGGATGCTCCCTTGTAGAAATATACATTTAGTCGACTTCTTTTAATATGTTTTTGCAAAATAATAATTAAAATTTGTGGTAAATAACAATTTTAAAGGCATTGTCAGAATTTGACCTTGGAATGACATTGACCTTTGATGACCTTGTCATTGATGATATTTTGGTCTATTCAATGAATATTAGATAATACTGATCAGAGTATTCCTTGACAATAATACTAATGCAAGGTGAAATTGTTCTATTAGAGACTTCATGACTGAGTCGCTCTTTTTTTATATAGTGGTCTAGTAAATCCCAGTGCAGTAGAATTTCTACCATAAAAGCTACAAAACATCAAATGACATTTGTATAATGGAAATTGATGCCACATTGCAAAAATATGCATTTGGTGCATTTTCATTCACATGTATTCATAAAATAATAAACGATTTGAGGTAAATAACCAATTTTTAAAGCAATTTTCAGAATGTGATCTTGAAATGACCTTGACATTGACCTTTGGTGACCTTGAGCACAAATTGTTTGAAAGCCCTTTAAGTGTACATATGTTTTCATAAACCTTTAAAAATCAAACTATTGGCGTTAAATATTTGTAACAGTAACAATAACACGAGGTGTTTCTTCACAAACTAGTACTTCTTTTGAACGCCATCTTGGTTTCCATGGTAACCTGCAGTATGCCAACTGTCCACCTCGCTAAACTAAACTTTGAGCAGTCCTCTACACGAATATGCAAAGAAACTGCATGGACAAAAAATGCACACAAATTCCTCCAGGGACTAGACTTGTAAGTGATCCACTTGTTTTCCAAAGTACCGATGAAAAGTGTTACAAACGCTTTATAATTTTATTCATTTTAATTGATGATTTTTTATAATCAACACTACTTTCCAATATATTTCTTCGCCAGTAGTGTTATTTGGCTGGTTTATATTATAATGTCTTTTTAGCTCACCTGAGCACAACGTGCTCATGGTGAGCTTTTAGGATCGCCTTTTGTCCGTCGTCCGTCGTGCGTTGTACGTCGTGTGTCAACATTTTCATTCCAAGAACATCTCCTCCTAAACCACTAAGCAGATTTTCACCAAACTTCACAGGAATGATCCTTGGATGACCATCTTTCCAAATTATTCAAATCGTTCCAGTCCGCTGCATATGTAGGTCACTAGAGCTAAAATAGATGTATAAACTGAAAACTTTAAAAATCTTCTTCTCTGGAGCCACAAGGCTTGGAGCTTTCATATTTTATATGTGACATCATCTAGTGGTCCTCTATAAAGATTGCTCAAATGATGCCACTGGAGTCAAAACTGGCCACGTCCCGGGGGTCACATTGTTTATATAGCAAACTGACTTCAACAATCTTCTTCTCTAAAACCGCAAGGCCTGGAGGTTTCATATTTGGTATGTAACATTGTATATTGGTACTCTACAAAGATTGATTAAATGATGCCCCTGGGGTCAAAACTGGCCACACCCCAAGGCTCACATGGTTTATATAGACGTTAATGGCAAAATGACTTTAAAAAAACCTTCTCCTCTGAAACCGCAAGGCCCAGAGGTTTCATATTTGGTATGTAACATTGTATAGTGGTAATCTACAAAGATTGTTTAAATGATGCCCCTGGGGTCAAAATTGGCCACACCCTGGCGGTCTCATGGTTTATATAAACTTGAATATCAAAATGACTTTAAAAATCTTCTCCTCTGAAACCGCAAGGCTAAGAGGTTTCATATTTGGTATGTAACCTTGTATAGTGGTCCTCTACAAAGATTGTTGAAGTTATGCCCCTAGGGTCAAAACTGACCACACCCCGGAGGTCAAATGTTTTATATAGACTTAATTAGCAAAATGACTTTAAAAATCTTCTCCTCTGAAACTTCAAGGCCCAGAGGTTTTATATTTGGTATGTAACATTGTGTAGTGGTCCTCTACAAAGATTGTTCAAATGATGCCCCTGGGGTCAAATATGGGCACACCACGGGAGTCACATGGCTTATACAGACTTAAATAGCAAAATGACTTTAAATATCTTCTCTGAAACCTCAAGGCCCAGAGGTTTCATATTTGGTATGTAACATTGTATAGTAGTCCTCTACAAAGATTGTTCAAATGATGTCCCTGGGGTCAGAACTGGCCACACCCCGTGGCTCACATGGTTTATATAGACTTAAATAGCAAACAAATAAATAAATAGCAAAATGACTTTAAAAATCTTCTCTGAAACTCCAAGGCCCAGAGGTTTCATATTTGATATGCAACATTGTACAGCGGTCATCTTTAAAGATTGTTCAAATGATATCCCTTGGGTCAAAACTGGCCACACCCCGGGGTTTACAATGTTAACATAGATTTAAATAGCAAAATGACTTAAACAATCTTCTTTCCGGAAACAGCAAGGCCCGGAGGTTTCATATTTGGTATGTAATGTTGTACAGTGGTCCTCTACAAAGATTGTTCAAATGATGCCCATGGGGTCAAAACTGGCCACATCTCGGGGCTCACATTGTTTATATAGACGTAAATGGCAAAATAATTTAAAAATTCTTCTCTGAAACCACAAGGCCCAGAGGTTTCATATTTAGTGAAAACATTATACCGATACCTCGATTGGGATTGCATATGGGATGGGTGTGATCAAGGTCAAGGTCGCTGTTACTAAAAATAGAAAAACGGTTTCCGCTCGATAACTTTAGAACGCATTTAGACATTTTAATGAAACTTAATACATAAATACCTTATATGGGGTGGGAGGGGTCAAGGTCAATGTCACTGTTACTAAAAAATGAAAAAAAGGTTTCCGCTGAATATCTTGAGAAAGCATTGATACATTTTAATGAAACTTAATACATAAATACATTTTATTGAGAGTTCGATTGGGATTGCATATGGGGTGGGTGGGGTCAAGGTCAAGCTCACCGTCATTAAAATAGAAAAATGGTTTCCGCTAAATATCTTGTGAACGCATTGAGCTTTTTTAATGTGTCTTAATACATAAGTACCTTATATCGAGACATATATCGAGACATTGCTTGGGATTGCATATGGGGTGGTTGGGGTTAAGGTCACCGGTACTGAAAATAGAAAAATGGTTTCCGTTCAATAACTTGAGAACGCATTGTGATATTTTAATGAAACTTACTACACATATCTTATATCGAGACCTCACTTGGGTTTGCTTATGGGGTTGGTGGGGTCAAGGTCACTGTTATTAAAAGTAGAAAAACGGTTTACGCTCAATAACTTAAGAACGCATTGAGACATTTGAATGAAACTACATACGAAGATACCTTATATCGAGGCCTTGCTTTACGTATGTGGTGGGTGGGGTCAAGGTCATGGTCACTGATACTAAAATAGAAAAACAGATTTAGCCCCATAACTTGAGATATTGGGATATTTTAATGAAACTTCATTCATAGATATCAAGTGAGCGACCTAGGGCCATCGTGGCCCTCTTGTTTGTGTTGGGATCAATGACAAAAAATGACAATTTGCCAATGTGTGATTAGGTCTCTTTAATTACGAGCGTTTCTGTTAAAATTCCTTTAACTCTAGTTCAAATATATGGTAAATGCATTTTGATTTGATTTTCTTTCAGAGATAAGAAAAAGACACGCTGACGATGATATTGTTTCGAAATTTTAAATACATACATTTACATCTTACAGTGATTTTACCGTCAACCAATATGAATTAAGATTTTTTTTATTTAATCCAATATTATATTACAGCAATCGTATATTATCTTAAAAGACCAGGCACAGCAGAACTGATAAAAAAGACTTTAGTATCAAAATGTTGACACATATAATTCTTTCAATGAAAAGAGCACTGTAGGATCATATTTTTCCCAAATCATATTTTTCACACGCCTGTGAAGAATAGGATCTTATTTTTCACATGTATAAGTGTGAAGAATGTGATTGTCCAAAGAAAAAGCATGCGTACGGATCACATTTTCACATATTTTATGGTAAAATAATTAAAATTGTATCGCTACAATCATTATTTGGAGCACAGTTATACAGTAATCATAACCATCATCATCGTCATCATCATTACCATAATCACTATAATCATAATCACCATCATCGTCACCATCGTCGCCGTCATCATCATCGTCATCCTCATAATCATCATCATCATAATTATTCTCGTCAACACCATTATTTTCATTATAGTTAACGTCATCATTATTGTCATCACTTTGAGAAACTAAGCTCTATGTACGAGCCACGAGAAAAATCTCAATATAAATTTTTCTTTGAATGACCTTTGTTTGTATGTATTGTTTGGCTGTTAATTAAATATCTTGTATGCTAAAATTACTGTTTAAGGTAAACACTTTGTAGGTGGATTCGTCTGTTCATCTTCACATAAATGACGCACATGACAATAAACCGGAGTTACTAGCAACACTATTTTCATGGACCATCGATGACGTAACAATAAACACACCTCAACATTTGCCATCAACATATTAAACGCCGTAACAAACAATTGTTCGATACTAAACATATAGCACTGCAATAATGGCTCCGTACAAGTAAGCTTCTAAAATAAGCAAATACAGGAAGAATCCAGCAACAACTACAAAACTGTAGAATAATAGATTTTCGTATACTCCGGTGATATTTGCATGGTTGTTAGTTTTAAGATAAAATACTTATAAAGGTAACGTGCTTATTCAATTAAATGAATTGATGGTTCTAAATATTTATCAGATCGAAGTAAATTGTAGAGAATTTTTTAACCGTTCAAGAAGATTTACACGATTGCCACGACTGACATACAAATCTTATAAGATCTGATATTATAATGTTTGATTAAATGCAGAGATGAACGGCATCTGAATGTTATTCTCATTTGCCTTTTCTTTAGCGATGTTGAATTTGAATAATAAAAGGTGATTGTGATAAAACAGCCCTGCACCGGTGCCTCTGTGAAGAAACGTAAACGTGAGTTAAGATTAGCATTTAATTAACTTGATTTACTTCTCTTTTTGTTTTAATATAATTATTGAAACATAAAATTGTGTTTTAGTAACAATTTCATCAGCTGTCGTTTATTATATAAGTCATATATTTCGGCTCGATAATTGGCCAATATCCGGTGTCAACTTTTACAAATTCGTGACACCGGACTTCCATCGCAAAATCGTCGTTTGTGGAAGCCATTTGCCGCGTAACCCGTCATATTTTGACTACGTTATGCCCACCACTAGAATTTAAATATTTTACATTCGGTCTTGAGTAACCATCAGAATACGAAATGTATGAGAAGAACAACAAGTCAAGTATATTTAAACTGTTATATTTAACTACCTTATTAATGTCTATTTATTTGATTATTCCAATATTCTCGAAGTTCAAAACAATGTTTTGCCAATACTTTTGTTTCAGTCTTGTTGATATTGTGTGCTGATAATGTTTGAACTTATAACCAAATTGCGCATGCAATACACATGGTGTCTTAATAACAAAATACATTGAAACGAGATTAAATACTGTTATGAAGCAATAATTGTAAAGCGGCGGATAATCGTGCGTCGATACAATTTTGTTTCACTTAAAAATCACGTGTAGAGAAATGTTTATAGTGTCATATGTTAACAGCAAGAGTATTATAAAACCGCAGAGCACAATGTTTCAATAAATATTTGTTGCATGCCCGCAGATGAAAGTGGAATATGAAATAGTACCGGAAACTATGAATACCGTATCCTAAATATTGGGA
The DNA here is from genome assembly GCA_027627225.1 of Congeria kusceri. Classification (NCBI taxonomy): domain Eukaryota; kingdom Metazoa; phylum Mollusca; class Bivalvia; order Myida; family Dreissenidae; genus Congeria; species Congeria kusceri. The sequence goes on along the minus strand of CM051031.1, from coordinate 48,195,915 downwards.
CACCCCTCTTTTTTTAAACAAACTATTACAGTTTGCGACTCTTAATATTGGGACACGTCAGAAATTTGAATTGTGTTGTGTCCCTAAATATTGGAGCATCGCAATATCGCCTTAATGCTGTGCCTTAATAAATCTTCTATACTCGGCTAATACGCCGGTTGAATAGCGTCTTGTGACACGGCATATTGCGATTGCTGATCTATACACCATGGTTAACACAATAGGGGAACAATTTAATTGATACATGGTGCAAACTGTGTATTCTGGAGCATGGTCTTCTTATTATTGACAATTAAGCTTCTCAATTATTTACCATTAGGAGTCCAGCAACAACAAAAATTTGATCTGATCAATATCAGTCTACTAACAAACATCGTTCTAAGCATTGATATTTTTTATCTTAAAGTAGGCGATTAATATCCCTAAGTAATAAAATGTATTTACCGGTACAAGATATCGACACATATTAATATACTGTATCATATATGTCCCTAAATTTTGGGCCACAATTTCGGGAATTATTTTTGTATGTCTTAAATATTGGGACAAGAAAAAAATGTTTAAGTGTACCAATACTTAGGGTAACAAGACCTATTTGTAAAACAGTTATGCCCCCTCTAAGTTGAAAGCAATGTTTCAAAATTCAATTTTGGTGATAATTTGATGAAATATGTTGGACATAGAGAGTGTATACTGTTAAAAAGGCCATTGTTAGATAAAAAAGGCCATACATCTGCAGTTCCGGGCGCGATTTGGCTTATTATCGGAATTGGCCGAGATAATATGGCCACACACATTGTCCTGAAGTTTTGTGAAGATTGGATGAAAACTGTTGAACTTAGAGAGCAGAAACGTCTACAAATGCCGTTTGTAGATCATTCAAGGGTCCTAACCCAATATTCATGTTGCAGTTTTATTATCGAACTTGACCGAGATATAATGTCCCCAAACATTGTCACCAAGTTTGGTGAAGATTGGATAAAAACTGTTGGACTTAGAGAGCGGAAACGGCAAAAAAGGCCAATTTTAGATAATTCAAGGGCAATAACTCAACAATTCCTGGCGTGATTTGGCTGATTATCAAACTTGGTCGAGATATGACCACAAACATTTAATGAAGTTTCATGAGGATAGGGTGAAAACTGTTGGGCTTAGAGAGCGAAAACGAAAGTGGTCTACCGACCGGCAGACAGACCGACCGACCGATATTAGCAAACTAATATACGCCGCCATCGTGGGTGGGGTCATAATTATGGAAAATTAAGAAGAGCAATTCGTTATGAACAAGTGTCTCTATTTTGCACAGATGTAAAGTTAAAGCAATGTTAGCTGTTGATGTAAATGGCAAGTATTCGATGAAGCTACTTTAGCATTGTCGCTACATACATGACCTCAAAAAGCTAAACAGATAAAATAGCGGACGCGTTTAATTTGATAGTGCGTTAAAAATGTAGCTCAAGTGTCCTTTACATGCAGATAGTGTGTTTGTATTTCGATTATTTATGCCACCAATAAATTGTTTATAGAGATGTGCTTATATCATTTGTCAACAAATCTTGGATGTTTTATCGATATATGTCTGCTAGAATAGGTATATATACGAACATTATGTAATACAAACATTTACATCTCTAGAGCCACTAAAGTTCCAGTGAATATTGCAATGAAAGAGGGTTAAGATAAGGTTTATTTATTAAAACGGTAAGTTTTATAGATTTCTTAAAAAATACATATTAATCATTAATAAATGTATATTTTGAAACATGAACAACGACTAAAATATAGTCATATTAATAATGACTGATAACAAGGAACATTAATGTTAATGCAAATCGTTCATATGTTTTTCTCGGACAGTAGTAAAAACAATTTAGTTATATATACTTCAATCACAGTATTCATGCATGATAGATTTTTATAACAACTGTACAAAATGTAACGTTTTAAACTTTGAATAATTAAATGTTATAGTTGTTAAATATTAATAACTATACGTTATTAATTAGTTGAATTCGTGCTGAAGACAGCCGTATTGGCCTAAGGGCGTAGGCCGAAGGCCAATACGACTGACTGAAGCCAAATAACAAGGCCAATTTGAATTCCACTAATTAAAGTCAATTTTATTGAATAACTTTATAATATTATGCAGCATCTTTCAGTTTTAATAGTACAAGTATCCAAACTATTATTTCGATATAAATATAAATAGTATGCATCATCTTTCAGTGTTAATAGTACAGGTATTATAACTATTGTTTCGATATAAATAAATAAATTCATTGCAGGCGAAAATAGTGCATTTTGCTAAGCACAACGGATGGTAAAATGTTCGCGTTAAAACTTTGATGTCTGCTTACTCCATTTCCGGCACATAATTTCTGCTAGTATTGAAAGTCGCAAAAAGTCACCACCAATTGATCTGTACTGTTTTCCCGACCGCGCCTTGGCAAGGCTGGGAGTGCTACATGTAGAAACTTTTAGTAACAAATCCAAAGAGCAAAATATGCAAAGCGGCGTCGAAAAAAAATCTTATCTCGTATAAGGCCGAGCTAATCCTGAATCCTGATTGGCCGAATCTTGAATTGGCCGCATTTTTCCATATTGAGCTATTGGCCGAGTTTTTTTCCGTATTAGCCGAGTTTTGAAATTTATTGGCGAGGTTTACATTGTATCAAGCGAACAAACTGACCCCATTATCGTGTAATATTATTATAAAGTTTATTAATAAAACATCATATTAAGTGTTTCCTGAACACAATTTCTGTTAGCTACATTTCCATGCAGAAAACAATGAAGCTGACAATGAACAAAGTACTACTGAACGCCATACATTTCTCAGGTAAGTATATTTGTCATGGTAATAATAGCAAACGATAACTAATTAATATATAATACTTCCATGTGGTTGCGCATGCAGAGAGGAGATAAAAGACAAAAGAGAGAAGTGTGTACAGAAAATAAAGAGATAAACTGTGAGAAGGAATCTAGACAAAGAGGTTGCTAGTTTGAAGGCGACAACTGTCTGGCGAGTGTGCATGTATGTGGGGTCATAAAGATGTTACTGTTGGAATTTCTTGCTGAGCGGGTTGGTTTCTGGAGGTGGGTTTTTGGGTTGATGGCAATGTCTTTATTGACAATGTTGCAAACCATTGAAAGTCGATTAAATTTTTCTCCTTGTTTCTAGTGTTTTCCAATTGAGCTATTGAATCATTGAGATGACGCTTGAACGCTTGTGATATCTGTTCTTAACAAATCTTGCTTCACGTCTCTGTACCATTTCTAGTTTGTTAATATCTCCTTTTTGTGGGGATCCGCTACCAAGCTCTCATATACTACACTGGGCCTGACCATCAACTTGTAAGCAGCTTCGTTTATAGTTGTTAATGCGATGCTGATATTTCTTTTGAAGAATCCAATGGTGTTATTTGCTTTTGTAGAAATATGTGTGGTGTATTGACCGCAGTCTACAGTAGAGTTAATGGTTCAGCCCAGATAGTTTGCTGATTCGACATGTTCTAATGTTTGGTTGTGAAGTTGCTAGTCGAAATGAAAGGGTGTTCTTTTCCTTGTTATGGAATGACCGGGTTTTGGCTAGGGTTGAACTCCATTTTACAGGTTTCTTCTCAAATAGCTAGATTGTTAAGATCGTTTTGGCATCTGCGTCAGATGTTACGGTGATGTAATGTAAGCTAACAATTAATTCATCTTTGAGTAACGGAAACTTGACAACCCAAGACATTGTATTGTTTGATAAACACTTCGTATTATTTGTATACCATTTTGCTCAGATATAGTTATTTTATTACTCACTCTTTAAATGTGAATTATGTACAGAAAATAATTTATTTTACAATTTCCTTTACAACGACATGTTTTTGAGTGTGTATGCTGTTTTGTGTTTCGTGTTTTCCGCGTTTGATACATTGTTGTATAGGTGATTGCTGACTGGACAATCACCTATACAATAATGTTAGAATAGACAATTGAAAATCGCTACTTATTTGAGTTTCTATTATATAGTATATTAATATTGTAATTTACTTATTTTGATGCATTTACTTATATAATACTGTACGGTATGCATATCAATATTCGAGTATTTTATTACAGAAATCATGTTATGGATAATTCATAGAAACCTTGGGAGCCTGATATAAATATTGGGCGAGTAAAAAGTATCCACCCTCATTTTGATTTCAAACAATCAAATGCCCATATGTGTGTCTAAAAATCATCCTGTTTAAAAATCGAAATTGTCTGTGATATCAGTGTTTGTCAGTGTTTGACAGTGTTTGTATTGCACAATGATGTTAAATGTGGTTCCGGTGTTTAGACTAGTATGCCATGCAAATAATACAATGGAAACAACTAGTGATTTGTTGTGTTCATGATGTTAAGGATATGTATTCTAGGTCTCGTTCACCTGGTATGCTCCAACGCTCCTCCAGTATTTCACACTAACTGGGGAAGTGTGTTGACGGTATCGGAGGGTGTTCCCATTGGAAAACATAGTATTCAACATAAGTAATTTTATTCATCTTATTAAATTATCTATATTTTTGTATCTTTAAAGGCGTCAAATATCGCGCTAGTCTGACAAGCTCAAATTTCGACTTTCCTATGGCAAGTTTGTCCACATACACAGATACACCATCTTTGCTCTAAACGCTGCATAGGCCACTCAATGTTCACATATTTTCCCCGATTACAAATTACATACACCCTAATGATGTACACAAAGTTGTATATATAAGCGGTGTATGTACGTAATATTTAAACATAATTATGTAAATTAGTTTTGAGAAACTAAAAATGTCCTCATGTATGTCGACAATGCTGATTTGAATCATGTTAATCTTCGTTTGCTTAACTAATTTGTTTTACAGTATTTATTTTCAATTACCGTTCTCTTTTCCATTTAAAGTAATGCTATTATCATGTTTATCAGGGACGACAGTCACAACCTTTTCCGTTCTCGATCCCGATTCCGGAGACACAATGTATCTGTCTGCAGTGAATGCTGATACTCTGCAAATGGTCGTGGCAACCTCACTGCAAGCATTGCGACCTCAAAAAATCTAGATTGTGATCCGGTCAGTATAATATGCAATAGTAGTGTTACAAGAAATGAAATACAGAGACATGTTATGAATTAATGTGATCTGAAACAGTTAAATCGATCTGTTTATTGGTTTCAGGATCTTTTATGATAATTGCGCTGTTGATGTTTCTGTTGTTCAATTATACTGGATGCTTTCAGCCTCGTTCTAATCTTATCACTTTACGGATACGTGTACTGGACAGGAGCAACGGTGAAGGCAATAGTGTAAGTGCATTGAAAAGGACAAGCATATTCACAGAAGTGTTTAAAGCGACTATGTCATCGAAGAGGGCCTCAAGGGGACTATTTCTTAAAACACAAACTGAAGTTTGTTTACATATTAATACTGGCGTATAATAACGGTTAAAATAGGGTATATATAATGGTAAAAGAGTGTACGCATTCTGGGATAAAAAACACTTTATAATATGGGTCTTGTTTGTTTGGCCCTTTTCATGTATACATTTTGACATCAGGCTGAAAATTGTGAGCATTTTGTATAACCATGGTTTACAAACAACTCCTTACCAAGCATGCTAGCGAAGTTCTTTAAAGTGCTGTCTACTGTCATTTCTTAGTATGGCTACTAAGTCGAGTTCGATACTTGCTTGGGGTTTTAATTTGTTCAGGCTTTTTTGCTAATTTGTTTTTTTTTTATCAAATATCTTATTGTGTATTATAGTAGTTTTATTTATTTAATGCCAATGTATGAGTAAAGCGCATTTCTATCAAATAAAATAATTTATAGTGTAATAGGAAGCCAATTTTTCGTTGACATAGTCCCTTTAATGTTCCGATATAGGATTCCTTACCTTTTTTACCTCTTCTATTAGTATGCGCTAGTCAAGACCATCCTGTTTCTTACCGTACAAACGTTTACGAAAAAAAAGAGATTGTACAGTAGTTCAATATCATATATATTTATTCCTATAATTATTGTTGTAAATCTGGTAATAGGAAACCATCTGTATAAATGTGCAAACATACGTTTATGTATTTTAATAAAGGTTGATGCGAGTGTTCACCTCCAAATTAATGACGTCAGTGATGAAAAACCTCGGTTTACCAGTTCACATTTTTCGTGGACCATTAAAGAAGTACGGAGTGGTAGTCAACTTACTCGTGGCATAGCTTAATGAAGAGTAATGTTAAATATACACAATAATAGTATAAAAATATATAATAAATTAAACACATTTCATGTAGATTTGAGTCATGTTTTGTAGGTTTAATGTCCTCGTGAATGTTGTAATAAGAGTTGAATAAAATGATAACATTTCTTATTTCAGAATACGTGGCGAGTCGAGGATTTCCTTGTCGAAGCTTCAGACAACGACCAGACGCAACAGTTCAATTATAACTCAATACAATTTTCACTACATGTAACAAAATTCACTAACATAGTAGTAAAACATTTTATCAAATTGTTGCGAATGAAATATGATCATCTGCAGAGTAATCGTGCAATAAGTAACGTTTATCCCGTATTCCGTCAGTACATTGTGGAATTCAATACCCACGTGCGATATGCCGTTACACTCTATAAGTATAAATGTAGTATACGAAATGAATCAGTCCTGGGTAACCGATGATGTAGTCAGTAAAGATATACATAAAATGTATTTAAGTTACTTGTTTAATGGGGTAATTGTACATTTCCACAAATTATATATTTGATCTATATTTCTTGTTTCAGCCAAACACACAGGTACGTATGTTAAGCACAACACAAACAAAACAAACCATCACTGTGTCTGATTCAGTTACAATAATGCATTGTGTTTGTTTACCAAAATTGTATTTATTTTACCATTGTTTATAAAAATATAAACACTACAGTTATAAATGTATGTATCTAGTTAGCTCTCTACAAATGTGTAAAATACATGATAAGGGAAAGATCGAGTGAGGCATGCACTGAATGAAGGAATGTAGTTGAATTTTATACAGTCGACAGAAGTAGCCAACGATTACAAAGACACTTTCAACGTCACAACAACCATTGCCAACCAAACTGTTCAGAAATGCATATGAATGGAGAAACTTAAAACTAAAATAATACTTCGCTGCGCAGCGAACAATTCTATACATGTATACACAGCGTCTAGACGTGTCAGATCGATTGATGACGCATGCGCCGACCTGATTTTCTCATTCAAAACCGAATGTAGCCGTTGCTATAGGATATACGTGTCTGTATCGACAGAAAATATATATTTGCATTTTTTGATAAGAGAAATAGTTCTTGTCGATGTTGACGTTATTTATGTTATATAATGTAATATTCTTTAATATTTTTTCGTAAAAACGTAATATTATTTCGTTAGAACGTATTTTTGTTTGGTGATAACATAATATTATTTTGTTAAAACGAAAACATTATTTCCTTCAACGTAATGTTATTTTAGAAATACGAACTCTATTTCGTGAAAACGCAATACGTTTTCGTAATTACAAATTATATTTCACTAAAATGCAATAAACGTATAGAGCTAATATTACATGTATGTCGTAAAACCGTAATACTATTTCGTTATTACGAATAAACATTACTTTTTTACGAATTACATTTCGTCATTACGAAATAATATTAGAATTAGTATTAACGAATTATTATTACGTTTAAACAAAATATTATTTTGTTTTTACGCAATAACATTCAGTAAGTACGAAATATTAGTACGTTTTCATGATATATAATTGCGATTTTACGAAATACAATTCATAAATACGAAAAAAAGAACAAGTGTTTCCTGTCACTTTAGGGGCACCGTAGTTTCTGGCTTACAGTCATGGTAGTGAATTTTTAACGCTATGTAAATGATGCACGTGTTTAACAAAATACCGACGAAAAGCGTTTCAAACGTTTTATAATTATATCCATTTCACTTGATGATTCTTTAGAAACGACACTTTATTTCCAATATATTTCTTTGTCTGTAGTGTTATTTCGCTTGTTTGTATATTATGCATTTTTCCTTTTGGAATCTATGACAAAAAAACATTGAAAATTGTAAATTTGCCAATCTGTGAACATGTCCCTTTAATGTGTCTCATGCATTCGTTCATTAATATGCTTACTTTCCATCCAAATGCAGGACAACTACGGAAAAGGCAATGCGGTTTCAAATGATTTCGTTATCCGGGTATTCACCAGCGCCTTGTACAGAAAGTCCATTTCCGAAAACATACCACAGGTTTTTAAGAGCATCATTCACTACCTGAGATAATTAGTTTGCATGATATATAGTGTTACTCAACAGATGGTTCATTCATTTGGTATCCGGGATAATTACTTATTTTGTCCACCATCAAGGGTATGTTACATATAATTGACACGTGGTGCAAACTGTGTAATCTCCTGGAGCATGGTCTTCTCAATTAAGCTTCTTAATTAATTTCCATCAAATGCCCAGCAATTAATAATTGATCTTCTAAGCATTGGTCTATTAAAAAAATTGTTTCTAATTATTTATTAATTAAAAAAATCCTTCGAAATATTTATCCTTAATTATTTAATATATGTTAGTAAACGAGTATTATCCCAAAGAAACAAAAAATGGTTCAAGACGTAGATATATGCAGTATAGATTTCATTATATATTGCCCCAAGTGTTGGGACACAATTTCGAGAATTATTATTTTATGTCCCTGAATATGGGACAATAATTTTGTAAATTATTGTTTAGTGTCCCAATACATAAGGTAATAAGGTAGTTAGTTAGTTAGTTTGTTAGTTAGTCAGTTAGTTAGTAAATTAGTCAGTTATTTCTTTCTTTCTTTAGTTAATTAGTTAGTTATTTAGTTAGTGAGGTAGCTAGTTAGTTTGTTTATTGTTTATCATATAATTCAACACGATTTTAGCGTACGTTCAATGACAGTACACTTTAACTGTTATATATCCAAGTAAGCATATACATCAATAAGTTCAGGACACCTTGCTAATGGTTACTAGTGCCCTGTATAGGCAATCCATGCAAGAAGACGTTAATTTAGTGAGTAGACAAAACAATAACAATGTGTTATTCTTTATAAAATGTACATATTTCTAGGTGGTTTTGAATAACTAAACTGTATTTGTAGCGCATTTATATATTTATTCCAGACTTTAAATTGACAAATAATGGTGTATTTGTTGGGCAAACTATTTGTATAATATTGTTTATTCATATAGTAAAAAAATGCCGTGATTTATGTTGAATTCTGTGTGCTAGTCTACATGAAATTTCTCATTTATAATAAATAGATAATGCTATATGATAGAATCAAAGTGAACCAACTTCGTTATTAATTCTTTTCGGAGAGTGTATGACAAGCACTTTACCCATTTAGGGCCACAACGTTATTAGGGTTAGTGCCATAGATGGTGACTTTGGAATCCCTCGCCCAATAAACTACGAAATATTACCAGGTGTGATGGTTTTTGTTATTTATTACACTATTGTATATTTAATATAAAATGTAATGCAGTTCAATACTAATCTTTGCTTACCGATAAGAAATTGATATGGGGATATCGGCAATTGGTCACTTGCATACAATAAAGGCCCGTATGCTGTTAATAAGAATTGTTTCCTGCTGATGCAGCTGGAGTTTCACATTGTTTATATTAATACGGGCTGGAGTTTCACATTGTTTATATTAATACGGGCTGGAGTTTCACATTGTTTATATTAATACGGGCTGGAGTTTCACATTGTTTATATTAATACGGGCTGGAGTTTCACATTGTTTATATTAATACGGGCTGGAGTTTCACATTGTTTATATTAATACGGGCTGGAGTTTCACATTGTTTATATTAATACGGGCTGGAGTTTCACATTGTTTATATTAATACGGGCTGGAGTTTCACATTGTTTATATTAATACGGGCTGGAGTTTCACATTGTTTATATTAATACGGGCTGGAGTTTCACATTGTTTATATTAATACGGGCTGGAGTTTCACATTGTTTATATTAATACGGGCTGGAGTTTCACATTGTTTATATTAATACGGTCTGGAGTTTCACATTGTTTATATTAATACGGGCTGGAGTTTCACATTGTTTATATTAATACGGGCTGGAGTTTCACATTGTTTATATTAATACGGGCTGGAGTTTCACATCGTTTATATTAATACCGCTCGAACATTTAACTTATATTATAGATATTTATTTTTAATCGGCAAGGACCGTGTTCACCGTTGTTTCGAATTGACTCATCCGGTCTGATCACAACCAAAACGACCCTTGACGGAGACCAAATTCCTGAAATTCGCATTTGTAAATTAACAATTCATGTAACAATTCTTTGATTTCCTGCCGGGAACAATAGAAAAAATTAACACTCGAAAACAGTGTTTGAAAAGTACACGTTGTTTGCGTATATATCTTGATGTCCATGAACATGTCTTTAAATAAAAAAGCACATGCCTGACATATACTATTTGCCCGTATTTTCGAAAACAATGTACATACTGGCAATAACTACTCATATAAGGATTTAAAAGCCAAATAAATAATGACACCAAAAATGAAATAAGACGGACATTTTATCGTATGAGTATCACATTTAGTGTCGTAAAACGAAATATATTAATACATTCCACATACCTATATATTTCTTGCAAGTTAAATCATGTGTTCAACAGAGTATAGAGTATTAAACAATGTCTTTAAAGAATGCTTATAGATGTGTTATCTCGAGGGGGCAAAGCAAAGCCTTAAGTTGAGTTGCTGTTTTGCTATTTGCAGGCATACTAAGTTTTCTCTGGTATAATGACCGCCTCAAACGAAACAAGTTCAACGACGGAAGTTTGGATAACAATACTGGAGGTCAATGGGGAGAATCCAGCTAACTGCAACAACCATGGGAACATGGTGTTCGTTAAGGCCACGTCCATAGAGATACTGTGCTTTGCAACCCTGATAAGCCATGTGCTAGGACTATTGATATAAATATGTGGTCAAGCAACTTTTTTGTTGCTTATTATCGAATTTATTGTAGTGTACACAGATGTGTTAGTCGCATAATTACATATTTGCACTGTAATTGCATTTGTGCAATGTAATTGCATATTTGCCCTGTAAATGCATCTTTACACTGTAAATGCATCTTTGCACAGTAATTGCATCTTTGCCCTGTAAATGCATCTTTGCATTGCAATTGATTATTTGCACTGTAATTGCATCTTTGCACAGTAATTGCATCTTTGCACTGTAATTGCATCTTTGTACTGTAATTGTTTCTTTGCACTGTAATTGCATATTTGCACTGTAGTTGCATCTTTGCACTGTAATTGCTTCTTTGCACTGTAATTGCATCTTTGCACTGTAATTGCTTCTTTGTACTGTAATTGCATCGTTGCACTGTAATTGCTTCTTTGCACTGTAATTACATCTTTGCACTGTAATTGCTTCTTTGCACTGTAGTTGCATCTTTGCACTGTTATTGCATAAATGTGATAGTATGTTTATCTTGGGTGACTTTAACTCCAGAATTGGACTATTATCGGAAACATTACATCAATGTGATGAGCTGCCTGCACGGATACCTATCGATAGAAGTATTAACCAGCACGGACATGATTTCATAGAATTTTTGAACGATGCAAAATTGTGTTGCCTAAACGGACGATTTGATGAACTGAATGATAATTTTACCTCAGTGTCGAAGAAAGGCCGATCAGTGGTCGACTATATCTGCGTGCCACATGATGTATTTAGCTCGTGCAAAGACTTTAAAGTGCTACCGCCACAATCTATTATTGATCAGTACTCACTGCACGGGCTTATGGGAGAACGATCAAGGATACCTGATCACTCTGTGTTGATAACCACATTTGAAACAGACTATAATCACTGTTTACAAAACAATGAGGCGAATCCTAGTGGCGTACGCTACAACTTAAAGAGACTCCCCCAGAATTTTATGACAAGCGAAACCTCACGACTAGCCATCGCACATCTGATTGCAAAAATAGAGAGGGCGCGTGAAACGCAGTCGGAAATAGATTCAATCTATGACAATCTGTGTGACATCATCAAAACGGAAATGCGGAACACAGTACCAGTACTTGGTGCAACCAAATCAACAAATAGACGTCTTAAGTTACGTAAACCTTTTTGGGATGACAATATCCAGCGATTGTGGGACACAATGCGAAGCAAAGAAAATGACTATCTGAAGTGCAGAGACAGCAAGCAGAAGCGTGCACGACTCCGGTCCGAATATATCATGTCAAGAAACGAGTTCGATAGACATCTTCGCAGAAGTGAGCGTTCTTATAAGATGTCATGTTCCGTTGAAATTGAAGAAATGACAACTACAAACCCGAATCAATTCTGGAAAAAGATACAAAAGCTAGGCCCCAGACGCGACAGAACCATTCCACTTGAAATTGTAGACGAAAATGGCAGCGCCCACAATGACGAAAACACAGTCTTTCAAAAATGGAAGAATGACTTTTATACGCTGTATAACTGCGAAGAAAATGGTGAATTTGACAACGTTCATTATCAAAGATCAGTGTCACACAAAGTGTTACTAGAACAGATAATGGAAGACCCTCTGTACGAATCAAACCCCGAGCTGAACTCAAATGTATCAGTTGAAGAGATAGTCTTAGTAGTACAAAAATCTAAAAGTGGCTCAGCATGCGGAATCGACGAACTACCATACGACGTGGTTAAAAACCAGGCGGTAATCATCATTCTGCAACATCTGTTTCAATTCATATTTGATACAAGTACCATCCCGTCAATTTGGCGTAAATCAATCATTTGTCCTATCCTCAAAGACCCCAACTCGGATAAACGAGTACCGATGAACTACAGGGGAATAAGCCTGTTATCGTGCATAAGTAAACTGTACACGTCACTCCTGAATAAACGTGTGACCGCATATCTGGAACATAACGAGATCCTAGCAGACGAACAGAACGGTTTCCGGTCGGACAGATCCTGCGAGGATCACATCTTCACGCTGAATAGCATCGTCATGAATAACAGCCAGGTATTCACTGCATACATCGATCTCAAACGTTGCTTCGATTATATAAACAGGGACATGCTACTATACAAACTGTTGGTTAATGGTATAGATGGTAAACTGTACAACTCAATAAAGAACATATATACAAGTACTTTTTCAGCTGTCCGTTTAAATAACAAATTAAGTGAATGGTTTAGCGGTTTTACTGGTGTGAAACAGGGCTGCAATTTATCGCCGACACTGTTTGCCGTCTTCGCTAATGACCTCGTCCAGGAGGTCAATGACCTTGACCTTGGATTCCAGATAGGCGACCGGAAGCTCTCCATGCTCTTATATGCCGACGATATTGTACTAATGGCCAAGTCTGAAGCTGATCTACAAACAATGCTAAACCAAGTGAACGACTGGTGTAAACGGTGGCGAGTACTTATTAACGCCAATAAATCGAAATGCATGCATTTCCGGAAGGGTCGCGCGCAGCGTAGCAATTTTGAATTCAGAATTGGAAACGACGTCCTAGAAACTGTAGACCAGTATCGATACCTGGGCGTGTTACTCCACGAAAAAAGTGACTTTAGTTACAATAGTGACTCCCTAGGGAAAGCAGCTGGTCGTGCCCTGGGTTCAGTTATCAGCAAAATACACAACATGAAAGACTTCGGGTTCAAATCCTTCGAAAAATTGTTCATCTCTTGCGTAACGCCCGTCATGGACTATTGCTCTGCCGTGTGGGGTTTCAAGAAGTACCAGAGTATCGATAATGTTCAACATAGAGCGATGCGCTACTTCCTGGGTGTCCACAGATTCACACCCATCCTGGCAATGACTGGAGACACCGGTTGGCTACCTAGCACATATCGACATTGGCACTCAATGATACGCTTGTGGAACCGGCTCATCCGCATGGACGATCACAGGATTACGAAGCAAGTGTTTAATATTGACTTCATCAACCACAACAACGTGAATAACTGGTCAAGTGAACTCAAACAAGTAATGAACACGTTAAATATAAATGGTTACTTCGAAAACAAATCTATTGTGGCTGCGTCAATGGTCCAACAACACCTCCATGCATTCTATGAAAACAAATGGAAAACGGATGTGCAAAATGTTCCGAAACTGCGGACATATATACTATTCAAGGAAAATTTCTGTTGTGAATCATACGTCAACATGAATTTGTGTAAAAGTGAACGATCTGCGATATGCCAATTCAGAAGCGGAATCCTGCCCCTAAGAATAGAAACAGGTCGATATGTCGGTGAACCAGTGGAGCAACGACTGTGCAAGTTCTGTGAGAACGCGCACGTTGAGGACGAATTACATTTTGTATTTGACTGTCATCTGTACAATGATATAAGGACTACTCTTTACCACCATATGTTTTTCATAGAGGGAGATTTCAACAGTGCTGATAAACTTAAATATATAATGTCGAACTTTCCACGCAAATTTGCTAAATTTCTTGTTCAAGCTCTTTTGTTAAGAAAACAGAAGATGTACCAGACATAGAGGGACTATCTATCAGTAATGTTTAAGAAAGAAAAGTAAATACACTTGATAACAATGGATATAACTTATTTTTATTCTATTGCATTAAACACATTTACTCAAACATATATACGACTTCTGTTTGCTTAACTAATAACTTGCACTGAACTGTCTGAACGTTCCCAAGATGTATATATCAGTATCCGTTTACTATACAGATAATTATATTATATTATGTCATTTCAATAGATGTCTTTCTTTGGTGACATATAGGCCCATTGGGCCGGGTGTTATTCGTTTTGTTTACGAAATACCATGTACTCTTGTATTGTTAAAACACATGTCACAATAATAAACAATTACTTACTTACTTACTTACTTATTGCATCTTTGCACTGTAATTTAATCTTTGCATTGTAACTGCATGTTTGCACTGTTATCACATCTTTGCACTGTAATTGCTTCTTTGCACTGTAATTACATCTTTGCACTGTAATTGCATTTTTTGCACTGTAATCACATTTTTTGCACTGTAATTGCTTCTTTGCACTGTAATTGCATCTTTGCACTGTAATTGCTTCTTCGCACTGTAAATGCATATTTGCATTGTAATTGCATATTTGCACTGTAATTGAATCTTTGCATCTTTGCAATTTAATTGCATCGTTGCAATTTAATTGCATCTTTGCACTGTAATTGCATCTTTGCACCGTAATTGCATCTTTGCACTGTCATTACATTTTTGCACTGTAATTGCATCTTTGCGCTGACCATACAATAACCGCATGAAACAATGTTACTGTATTTGAAATCTGAATGATAGTTGTGATTATGAGATTATTGCACTTTAAATAAACGTGAAACCATTGTAAATAACTTTAAATATACAACAATTGTAAATTCAACCAAAAAGTGTAGGAAATATGCACGCCAGTAACAGGGGATGTATTGACCTTTTGTTTTGTGTCGATTCAAAATTTCACACATTCGGTTATTCCAATAACATTGAAAATGTATTTATTATGTCTTCATCTATTATTTACCATCACACGAAGCAAAACTGGGTGTGGCAAAAACGCAAATGAACAATGCAAATATTCTAATTTTCAATGATTCATGCGAGTTTTGTTCCATTTAGAACAATACTATTTTTTTTATACAATACACTGATCAAAATAAAATGCTTCATAATATATGGACAATACACTTCATATAGATTTAAAGTTTTTCTCCTGCACAGTAGGATACGAGCTTTAAATGAAATATAGTTTTACGACTGTATCTGGTTGGCAAAACAAACATGTAAATGTATGCATTGTCACACACCAAGAGTTTGATTTATATCTTATTTGAAAGTGTGCAAACACTTAAATATTTAAATGCTTTAGTCGAACCGATCAAGCGACCTATCCAATATAGAAACGGGTTCATTATCTTGATTCTCGAAACAATAGATAGAAAGCTTTAAACGGTATCTTATCATCACGGTGTTTGCTAATTTCGCATTTTATAATGTATATTTGTGCACTAATATCACGTCGTCGTTGTACTATGAGATCAATATCACAACAGCATTTGGTCCATAGCAACACCCTGTGAAAGATACCAGACACTACAGGGAATTAAAGCATATACATTGTACTTAATCAGTTACATGATACATTAACTTACTTAACACCAATCAACTTCGTCCACGCATAGGGACTGTTGATGTACAGCAATACAGTACGCGCTTAATAATCCGGTCTAATGGAGCGCTGAAAAACAGTATTTGGCTCGACTTACAATATACATGTACAATCCGGTCTAATGGAGCGCTGAAAAACAGTATTTGGCTCGACTAACAATATACATGTACAATCCGGTCTAATGGAGCGCTGAAAAACAGTATTTGGCTCGACTTACAATATACATGTACAATCCGGTCTAATGGAGCGCTGAAAAACAGTATTTGGCTCGACTTACAATATACATGAACTTCAGTGTATATTTTAATTACAGTGACATAACTTGTTCGGGTTTAGTCTTAATTCAAACCATCGAGTTGATGCAGAATCATTTCAACAAATTGATAAGTATTATACTTTATTGTATCCCAGCTTACTTTGAACACTGGTAGCAAGTTAATATGTTTAGAAAATAAAATTATGATTTTTCCATTACTTTTATAAATTAAATTCATATTAACTGGCAACTTTATTGTACTAAGTGTTTCATGTATGTGTCATTTTATTTGCATTTGTTTTGTAACGTATGTCGTAATAAGTGGAACTTGAGATTTATTGTATATTATGAACAATTAAAAAGACACAATACTCATAACTGCCGATCAATCGTTCTCTATGCCATGCATTGGTTTTCGAGTTCGAACGGCACATGTATTTAGTTCTGCTTAAAACCTGGTACTTTGATTCTGAAAACTAATATATCAAGATATCAGTGTGTATGTCTATGACCTGAGATAGCGTACATAAATTTTATTGTGAATACGCGTCCACTATGTATGTTATAGTTTAAGCACATGCTATAACATACATTCACACACTTTTAAGCGTCCTTAAACGCCCACAACCAAACGAATGTATGCAGTCACGAATTGCATGAACTATGTTTCACAGTAGAATCACTGTAACAATGTCTCAAACAATATTTAAACAATGTTCAACAGCACACACCATATGGAAAATACTTAATTCGTTACTAGTACAAACAATGAATCATCTATTATATAGTGAATAAGGAAACATGTTAAACAGTTTTAATTGGCAAAAAACTGCACTGACAAATAAAAAAGGACCATTTAAACGTCTTCTTTTTCTTTACCTCGGTTTGATACACAGATGTACCATTGAACCAACGTTTCACAGAATGCATTAGCTTGTGTTTTATTTCTATATAAATATATGCGGGTTTGTCAATAGAGGATAAAACGACTTTATATGAACGAAAAAGAAACAACAAATAACTTTTAAGTTACTATGATGAGCGTGCATACTATATAAACCGACTAACTGACAACTTAAACAACTTTCTCTGTAACGAATCTATGTAGAATTGCACATACACGCCATTTGAACTGATAGTGAAGTTTAGATGACTTAAATGGAATATGTTTATAATTTATGATATTTATGTTCATCTTGCTCGCATAGCTTCGTCAAATACACGCTGGCATTTATTTGAATTGATTTGACATTCAGCTAATAGCAGAGAAAATGAACGTCTTAGGTACATACCCGTTGACAGGTGTGATATACGCAAAGGGAAGTGAAACAAAGCCATGCCTTATCAGTAAACAACCGATATTCAACAAGCTTGACAGAGGGGATTTATTGTTCCACGGCCTCTCTGAAATGTTTAAGTAGCTACAAGGAACGATTTAATATGGATTTTAGGTCTTTATCAGGACATTGTGAATAATGACTTTGTACTTGTTGAAATGGTCACAATTGGTCTTACTTGAACGTGTCATGTGCTCTGTTTCGACATGTGTTTCAGTACTGAATTGCTGTCTCCGTTTCACTTGTCAATGTCACTTGAGGCATACAAGATATTAATAAAAGACTTAAGTGCTGGTTGTAGAGTGGATGTGAATTTATGTACCCGTAATATCCGTTATTTAAATATTGAAATATGTATGTCTGAACTAGATCAACTGTTCACTTATCCACACTTTTACTTGCTTTAAATGCAATTAATGACTCAGATGCGTATGTCCAATCCTGTTAAGGATACAATATAACTAAATAAAATCCCCTTTTGTAGTGTCAATAGCGCATTATCGCAGAAACGATTTAAACATTTTACAAGTGTATCTCTAAACATTCTTTAATACTCATTCTCTAATCTAGGTAGTTAATCACCTAGTGAAAGTTAGGGACTCGCCCAGTCTGGTATTGATCAGTGTTATCTGTATCTAGCTACATGTTACCCAATCGATTTAAACAGGGATAAAATGTAAACAGTGTTGACTAAAGCGTTAAATAATCGTCAACTAATAAGCGGCCATTCTAGTTGCTTGAACGCGGATTAGTGGCCTCAATAACGGAATGCCTTAACGCAGATCGGAATTTTCTTTGAGGAAAACAGTTTGGAATATTTATTTGGAAAACTGTTATACCCATATTGCAGGTATTATTTATGTTTCTCTTTTTATTTCGCTTTTTTGGTTGTATTTGTTTTGAAATATTCAGTTTTTTACCCATACATAATGAGAAGGGTTACTTATACCGTACATTCATACATGTGTTATAAATTTTGATTTAATACTGTATGTTTTGTTGATCATTGTTTTCTTTTATCGTTTAATATTAACATCGAGAGTGTGCATAAGAACGGACTACATGCATTATGTATAAACACACACATTTACTTTACCCAACAATTTCATATTGCATCAATATTGTGTCATACAACCAGGAGTGAACAATGTAGATATTTGTGTCGTAAGTTTCAAAATACATTAATCAACCCTGTGACATTAGTCAGACAAAAAGGGAAATGGCGTTAATATTTTTATGTATATAAAAGAATAGTTCAACTTATTTAATACAAGCCTACATAGAAGCTAGTATACGATTGAAATTATCGTGTTTTAATTATACTAAAATTAGCAAATGTAATTGACAGTCCAGTCCAAATGAAATTGTTTATTTACATGATAATCTATTCACTTTACTTAAATGGATTATGTCTATTTTTGTAGACATCATCCCTATAAACGTCAATTGCGTATAATTCGTGTATTTAGTTACAAAGAAGCCCCTATAATTGAAATGTTTATACATCAATATCACAATAACTATCATTATATATTTTGCAATGACGTCAATACGTTAGGACACTCTATTCTATATGAATATCTGCTTGAAAATAATTAACTCGCGGGTTTAGGTCATGAAAGGTTTTTAATAATCGAATGAACTAACTAGTAAACAGTTGCTTTGTTCGACACGATATATAATGTATAGCCTCAGTTTATAACCCGTATTGGGCAAAATATATTATTTGTGTGGACGGTTTCAACAATGGCTGTGTGTATATGTTTCGTGATTTTTATGTCGTATACGGTGTCGTATAAACATTTGTCTTATATAAAGTACATTTAGCTGTCAACAGGGTTTTGTCTGCTATTGGTTATCCAACGACAAGCTGCGAAACAAGGTTTAAGTATTTATTCCTACTAAGTGTGGCAGAATATTTGCCAAGGCTGATATAAATAAACATGATTTTAACATTACAATAGTATGTTATCAAAAAGCAAGTATTTAAATAACTCGCCCAATAATTCACCTCCTCCGACACAGGAAGTACGAAAAATGTCGACCATTATTCATTCCCATCAGAGCGAATAACTATACAGCTGGATGTAATATTAGCAAATTGCAATAAATAACATGATATAACTGTCGAGAGACATGAAATTATTTTTAAAAAAATGATCAAAATGCTCAACAAAATAAGATTTAAACTGTGAAAGGGTTTGAAAAACATGGATATATAATTTATAAATTAAATAGATAAAACATTCTGAAAAAAACAACAGAGAAAACCATGTTATCTATGTGCATGTTGCATGGAAAACAAGTCTGGAAACATGTACCCTTTTGGCAGCCTAAATGTCGGATGTCTTAAAACAACCGGATGTTATGCGTCATCTTGCAATCGGAAGTTAACAATTACAAATGTGATGTAAAATCGTGTCGATATATAAACTATATAATTATGATTTTGAGCTGATCGCTCTAGAACTTATGTTATATCCATTTTCAAAAATCAACAATAATTTTTACTAATAAATAACTGTTATCTCATGTCCACCAGATGAAAGCTACCCTGCTGTAAGTACTAAAATTACGGACTAATAAGTATATCCAAGTCAATGAATACATGTATCAGTTCTTAGAAATCCCTTTTAGCCCCAACTTCGTCGACCACGGTTGATTGTGTGATTCTGTGTATTCGATCTGATAGTGTTTGGAAGCAGCCTTGACGAGACAGCGTTTTCCCAGCCCAATGTGCAATTCACTGTAACTATATAAAACACTGGCGAGTATCCAAGTACATACAGTTTTTCGGAGGGTGGGAGGGGTTTTTACATAAAAACATAACCAATGCGACTTACACGTTGTAGTGTTCCAAAGCGAAAGACTGATTATAGCAAGAATTCCAAATTTTTAGTGCCCGCTTGCCGGTAGATTTGTCTACCCTCAAAACAAATAACTACATGCAAGAATATGACACGTATTTGCATATATAGGAAAACGTGTACGTGCCGCTGACGTTGGATAAGAGTTCATTCTCGAGCGAATAAATAATGTATTTTAATATTCGTGTATAATTCATTTGAATGTGTAACCATTAAAAAGAACACATATTTGTATTGGAATATTTAAATAGCCCATTATTCTTCATCTTGGAAATTCGAAAATGGCTACATATTCTAGTCTATAACTTTAAGCATTTTATTTGTACGACTTATTGGTATTGCTTTTACTTACTAGTGATACCGTTTGTTCAGCATACCTACGTTGTCGATATGGAAGTTATCGGGTTCTTTCGAACAACAATGAAGACAGGATACAGTTTCTATAAATGGATTACATTCATGATTAAATAGCATAAATATACAAGTCATTATTGATAGTTACATGTATGCTTTGTAACGCCGCATATGCACGTAGCCGTTCAAACGTGCGCAAATGCGTTTATACGGTGAATTTCAACGCACATACGAGACCATGTTTATGCGACAAAAAGGCACACTTGGGCCGCATAAACGATGTCAATATAAGTACGATAGATTGTTATTATTTCCTCGATAAACAATGTTCAGTGAAGGAAGTTATAGGAAATAGCCATTCTCTGTGTTCGTCCGTGTGTCTGTCCGCCCGTCAGCCTGTATATTCTCTATACACACATTTCTCTACTTTTCTTCTCTTAATCATAATTCAAATGAAATAAAATGAACCATCAAAGAAAAAAAGTAGCAAATGTAATTGTGCATTGTTAAGCCACATATAGCTTACGTCCGAGCTGTGTACGTTGGATATATACATACACTTTTGGAAAATGTATTTCGCGTGATTGACCAATATTAAACATAATTGTGAGTAGCAGTAGTAGAAATAGCAGTTGCACAACCATTAGCAGTAGCAACAGTAAAAAATAATATAACAATGATAATAATATAAAAATAAAATATTTATTGAATGAAGATATCCACGGTAAAATAAGGACCTCTGTAATTTTGCTAATGAAACACTACTGCGATTGAAAGTTTACCTTACATAATGACCTAGAAGACATGTGTGAAGTTTGAATTGAATATCTGCAGTAGTTTCAGAGATATGTACTTGTTTCATGCAAACCTTAACATCATAATTATTATCATCATAACAATCGTCATCATTATAATCATCATCATCATCATCATCACCATCATCATCATCATCATCATCATCATCATCATCATCATCATCATCATCATCATCATCATCATCATCATCATCACTATCATCATCATCATCATCATCATTATAATCATCATCATCAGCAGCAGCAGCATCATAATCATCATCATCACCACCATCATTATCATTATCATCATCATCATCATCATCATAATAATCATCATCATCATTATCATCATCATCATCAACAGAAACAACGGTGTTATTCCCTGACATGTTTCCTTCTGTACCTATAATAAATAATTAATGTTACATTTCTATATGCGTTAAAAAGGCACAGTTCTGCCGCATATAAGCAACGATTGCTATCATGCGAGTCGCCGCATAAACGTGTCCGATCCGCATATGCGTTGAAATTCACTGCATAAACCAAACTCCTCGCAGCGGTTACCTTCCCTATCGGTTGAGGGTAATCACTGCCATTACAAGCAAAATCCTTCCAGATCTGGTATGATTACGTGTTTGTAACTTTTACTTATTTAATGCAACGCAGTGCATTTTTTTTTACATACATGGACATTTTATATATCGTTTGCAGTCAATAATGAAAACAGAAAAAGAAAATAACTAATTAAAACCATAAAAAATATCTAGAAGATTTAAATCGATCATCATCACGTGGTTTGTTATGACGGCAGGAATTTTATTAGAGCTATGCTCGGAACCAGTCAAATCTTTGCGCGGAGGTTGCGCATAAACGCGGTTGCTCACGTTTATGCTTCGACGTGCATATGCATACTATTTTCGCTATTGTTTCGCTATGAGTATACCCTAGTCGCTGTCTGCTGCGCCCGTAATCTGTGAGGCCTATAAGGGAGTTTTTGTGTTGGATAAAATATAAGTATAACTAGCATGTTGTTTTTTTTACAGAAAACATGGTACGAACAATGCAAAGACACCTTGTTATCCTTGTACAAATAATGGGTAAGTCCAAGATATATACTTCTCCACTTCCTACCAATCTACCTTATCTATTTCGTTTTATATATTAAAAAAATGTCCGTTAATCATATTCCTTTTCAAAAAGTTATTTACATGTAATAATACTAACAAGAATGTTAATGAAGATTTATAAGCTAAGGTACGCCAAAGGTGCTACTGGTTTATCATTTAAACATCGGCTTGTACATGATATGTATTGTAGGACTTGTTCAACTAGTATGCTCCAATGCTCCACCTGTATTTCACACTAACTGGGGACATGTGTTGACGGAATCGGAGAATGCTTCCATAGGTAATCATTTATTTAGTATTTAACATAAATACTTTTTTTTGTTGTCATTAAATTGATTGCCATTATTGGAATACGTTCATCAGATGCGGGTGTGTATTTCCTTTACTAAGATACTGTCAGCTAGTAGTATGTAGACGCTAATATGAATGTTCAATGCCAAAAGTATTTCCAACGCCTTGGAGAAAATAAGAAATGTCCAGTGAACGTCAAACAATATTCGACGTTGTCAACACCCATCGATGGACACGATGTTGAGACAAACGCAGTATACTGAACCAAAAACATGATGCAAACAAAAGAGTAAAAGAAATATGTCTTTTAATAATACACTTGTTAAAAACCTTAACAAAAGACATGCTTCATAAATTTATGAAATACATGTAGACAGAAAAAAATCCCATATTATGCTACTAACTATTTTTCAGATCCCGTATTACCATAGTAGCTGTACTACATTTTAATGACGTCATGTAAACAAATATAATATATGCCTAGCGCTTCACTAAAGCGTCAATTTAAATGCGGACACCAAATTAAAAGTCAGCTACAATATCTCCGAAATTCACGACCGACAACAGGTTTTTCAACAAACCTTTACGGCAGTTTAACTTCTGAACTGCAACACGAACGCCGCCATTTATGATTGAATCCTGACAGATCTCCGAATGCTCAATTGTCCGTTGCAGCGTTGCTATCAAAAACTACTTTGCCAGATCCCCAACACAGAAACGCAAGAGACTTCGCATGACAGAAAATGACAACAATTTTTATTGTGCTAAAACCACCAACATGATATATTCATACAAATTCCATGCTTTTGTTCCACATCGTTCCTGGTTTGTTTGCATGATTACGTCATAAATATTATTCTTACTCGTCAAACGAAATCAAAACACGGCGTACAATTTGAGTCATTATTGTAGTTTTTTTAACACATAAAGTAATGTAATGCACATTTGAAGTTTATAGTGGTATATAATATAAGGTATACTACGCTAGTCAATTGTTCCAAGAGTATGTATCAGTCTCGTGACTTGCGTTATTTAGTATCACACTTGAGGCTCCGCCTCCCGTGTGAAACGTCATTACACAAGCCACTCAACTAATTGTTCCAAGAGTATGTATTAATACATACTCTTGAAACAATTGACTTGTGTAATATTTCATATGCATTTGATGAATGTACTCAAATAATACAGGCTATTGGGTAACTAGGACACACTCAGAAATACGATTAAGAATTGGCGAGTTTGTCGACATCTGTGATATCAATTGGCACTGCTTATACATGTTAATCCTTAATCCGATTTTTACTGCAGATCCCATTTCCAACCCTCACCTGATTACACCTTATATTCTCTTAAACGATCTACATTAGTTGACTAGTAATTGCATCTATAGTTCACATTTTCTATATTGTACCATTAATCACAGTTATAAAAATCAATTTTAAGAAACTGAACATTTTCCTTTTTATGTCCACAAGTTTCCTCATTCTGTTTTGAATTATCAAAATATAATTTTTATAGTATTTATTGTTTATTAACCTTTCCATTTGCTTTTAATGTTACATAGTTTTCGTGTTATTCAGGGACGACAGTAGGAACGTTTTCCGTTACTGACCCCGATGGCGACACAATGTATTTGTCTGCGGTGAATGCTAATACTCGAGAGTTCTTTAATATCACCCCGTCGGAAGGCATCGGTAACATCACCGCAAGCATCGTGGTTTCGAAAGCTCTAGATTGTGATCCAGTCAGTACCTTCGCATCATTACTAATCTTATTCAAAAGAAAATCGAATACAGTTTTACATTTGCTAGGTATATGGATGTCAGTATTGTCTGATACATTTGCAGTCGATTTGCAGGAACATAAATATTAATTGCATTTTTGATACACTTTACAATTTACTTTCAGCCACGTGAAACTGTAATCACTTTACATATACGGGTTACGGACAGGAACAACGGTGACGGCAACAGTGTAAGTGAAGTAGACAAGTATCGTACGTAATAAAGTTGCATTTTATATATATCTTTATGTTACCGTGGTATTTACATCTTATATATTTATTGGACAGGGGAAAATATCCTACATGCCTTTGAATGGTGTAAAGGTTTTTGGAATTGTCGAGTCGTATTTTTAATTCTTTGTACATGATGATTGTCCTAAAGTTGTCAATAGAAAGTTGTTTGTGAATTGTTAATACCCATTTTGTATTTTAATTTAGGTGGATACCAATGTTTACCTCACAATTAATGACCATAATGATGAAATACCCAAGTTTACTAGTTCTCAATTTTCTTGGACCATCAAAGAGGTACGTACATGTGGTGGCACACAAGCTTAGTAGTAATATAACTTGTTTGTAAAATGTTTAATATGCAATTATCCGAACGTATTATGATAATTAAATATATACAACAATCATTTATTGTTGATGTTATGTTCTCAAGAATATTGTTAAACTATTTTTTTGTAATGGTGATTTGTCATACTTTAGAATGCATGGCCAATTGAAGATTTCCTTGTCGAAGCTACGGACAACGACAAGACGTCGCAGTTCAATTCTTACTCGATAGCGTTCTCCCTATATGTAATAAAAACTTCATTTTATTAGCATTCATCCTTAATTATTCCTAAGTACCAGTTTAATGTAATGTATGACATGTTTACTTTTAAGTTGTAAGGACATACATTCAAATACATAAATAATAAAAAATTAAGCTTGTTTGCTGGCGGATATGCAATCAATCGCTCTTGTTATTTTTATTACATATTTATATACATATTTGTCTTTTTTAGCCAAACACGCAGGTATGTTAATGTTTTTACGAATAGCCTAATAATAATTGTTGAATTAAGTCAATTGATTTTGAAATATTGCATTTTGTAGACACCGCCAGAAGGTATAGGTAGAATTAAAAAAGTTAGCAATAATGTAACATTATTATTTTGATTATGAATCATGCTTTCTTTATTTGTAAAATGTATGCAACCTTTATAATTGGTATGTAATAATGAGTAAAATATATTAAGTAAAGTTTCAGAATGTATTGTATTTTACTTCAAACTATTAATAGATAATGCGTATTATATTTTGCAATAATGATAACGACAGAATGTAGTTACAGAAAAAAATGTACCAACTAAAACAGACACAATACATTTACATTTGCTCACGGGCATAATCGATGTATTTTAAATAGTCTCCAGAGGTTGCCAACGAGTACAATGAAACATTTGAAATCTTAAAAGACCCGTCAGCCAACCAAACTGCATTTGCCAGAATTCGTCTACGGAAACCACTCGACTTCGAAACAAACACTTACTACTCTTTCAAGATAAACGCAACCGTAAGATGTCATACTTATTACGTGTACTTTAAGCAGATGTGTATCTCTTATCTTAATATAAATTCAAAATTAATTTAATGACACATCGTTTTTATTCCACTGAGACTTTTAAATATTTTTTTTTTTTTTTTTTTTTCAATGTCGAATGATTTTATTTCCACATATACAATACATTATACAAAACATAGGTCATTTTCATATGATGATGTACATTCAACAAGACGTGTAATATTTTACAGTAACATGTTATGTGATATATCACACGTAATTCAGCAAATCGTCATAAACATTCAAATATTCAGAAACGATTTTACTACAGGTACAGATCGACAATTGAAAAAAAAAAAAAAAAAAAAAAATAGAAAATGTAGATTGAAGAAGGTTAACAGAGGATAGGGAAAATTATTATGAATATAAATCTTTGAAACTTTTAAATATAGTTTATGCGTCTGCGTGAGAGTTTAAAAAGTAATTTACTAGATGGACGCATAATTCGAACCTTTAAACAATTGACGATGTACCAAATAAATTCTAAATAAAAATAGTAGCTACTTTTGCAATTTGCACAATTATGTTACATTCCGCTCAATTCTACTTATGATTAATGTTGTTTAACTAACTGCAGGACAACTACGGAAACGGCAATACGGTTTCAAATGATTTCGTTATCCGGGTTCAAGACGTCCAGGACACGGCTCCAGTATTCACCAGTGCCTTGTACAGAAAGTCCATTTCGGAAAATATAACACAGGTTAAGACAATTTTATACCAGACATCATTAGTTTGTAAGATAGAAATTTGTATTATTACTCAAACAGGTAATTATGTTGGTCTCCATGTTACATAGTTCCAACACAATTCTGTGAGTTGTGTTTTTTTTGTTGTTGTTTCCGTTATATAGAGGTCGCCAATACCCGTCTCGATTACAGGAACTTCAGTTGTAAGTACGAGTGTCTCTGTCTTGATTACAGGAACTTCAGTTGTAAGTACGAGTGTCTCTGTCTTGATTACAGGAACTTCAGTTATAAGTACGAGTGTCTCTGTCTTGATTACAGGAACTTCAGTTGTAAGTACGAGTGTTTCTGTCTTGATTACAGGAACTTCAGTTGTAAGTACGAGTGTCTCTGTCTTGATTACAGGAACTTCAGTTGTAAGTACGAGTGTCTCTGTCTTGATTACAGGAACTTCAGTTGTAAGTACGAGTGTCTCTGTCTTGATTACAGGAACTTCAGTTGTAAGTACGAGTGTCTCTGTCTTAATTACATGAACTTTTTTTCCAGTTGTAAGTACGAGTGACTCTGTCTTGATTACAGGAACTTCAGTTGTAAGTACGATTGTCTCTGTCTTGATTGCACGAACTTCAGTTGTAAGTACGAGTGTCACTGCTGCTGAAGCATTTGGAGTTGAATCAATCTTATACTAAAATACGCTACTCATTAGGTAGTAAGATCCTGCACTTTAATAGTCAGATTGGAATTAAATTAAATGATCTTGTATATTTACCATTACGCATGCATCCAACTAGAATCCGAGAAATATCCGACATACAATATCATTGTACCAATTGTTATTAAATACTTCTTAACATTTAAAGAATCTTATTAAGATAAATGTTTTAAGCAATATCTGCGTAAATAACAAGAGGCGTTGTCTGTAATATGTTTAAATATGATTATGTGGTGGAACTAACAGTGTCTTAAAGATACAGTACCCTTCAAAAACATAATTGACTATACGCAGATGATCTTAAATAATCATCAATATAGTTCAAACTATAATACTGTAGAATACCGCCATATTTGGTACACTATAGTTCTACTCTGTTCAGGATGGCAACAAGGCAACTACGAATTATTCCAAGACAACCGGTTTCTGTTTCAACATATATTTAATCATTGCATAAATTTGAGCATAATGCACGTATGCAGCAATGTATTATCATGTATAAATGAATATTGGAAGTAGCGCTGATAAACGTTTGAGCTCTCTGGATTTCATATAACTCATTTCGGCAGAGCTTAAGAAGCTTACTGTAAGATCTATACTGTGTTAATTTTGATTAAAGATTAAGCTTACCATCTTGGGAATGTTGAATGAAGATCTAATAATATGATCTAAACTATGGTTCGACTTAGTAATCGTAAACTGTAAAGATCGGAACTAGGTGATCATGAAAGATCTGACTTTGGTGATCATTAAAGATCTGACTTTGGTGATCATTAAAGATGCCGAATGTGTGTGTGTGTGTGTATTTCTAAATTTATGAGGTCCTTCCGCGCCTGAGGCTGCATTAAGTGAGGACCAGAAGTGTGTCCCAGCACTCCTACCTAATTAATTTACTGGAGACTCACGAAAGTTGGGACGAATTTTGAATCATAGCTGCAATTTCCAGTTATTTATTTTTTTACTGAAGATAATTATGGTGTGATCTTGTGCTGTGGGGGGAAACCGGAGTACTCGGAGGAAACCCCACCTGTCCGGTATGGTGACCACCAACCAAACTCACATGCGCCGGGAGTGGGAAGCGAACCCCGGACGCTTAGGTGAGAAGCAAATGTGACAACCACTGCGCTAGCCGGACAGCCAAGATGCCGAATGTTTGTTTATCTGCGCTATTTATAGCTGTCGCACAGCAACTTAGGATTAGGATTATGAGCACCAACCAAAAGACTTTGCATTTAACAATAGACATATATACTACTGTCTGACCTAAACAAATTTGCAGTTATAACAGACAAGAAATAAAATATCCGAAAACATGCCACATCTAAAAAGTTCCTTAAGAATGGCAACATTTTACGAAAATAACAACAATAATAAAAAGTTAACAACAATGACTAGTGTCTTGGAGAAAAATGTCAGCATATTATTATAAATATGCCAAGTTAAATCGCTTGGATAATAATATAAACAATAAAATCGCAACAAGACGATGGTAAGGCTAGCATCATTGCAGACGGACAGTGACAGTAAGATTTTGGAATTGAAGTTATGTTCATTTCATTATAGTAAACATGCTTTAATAATTAATTTCAGTTCATATGTGATAACATACTAACAGCTATTTTAATGAAAGAGTGAGATTGATGAAAGATTTTACAATAAACAATAATTGTTCACTTTATGAACTTGACAATAATAAACATGGTAGTGCATACTCAAGGGCCTTACAATACGCATAATATATAACGACAAACTTATACAACAACATAGGTAAGAAATGGTTACAACAATGTGCAATACCAGCTAAGAAATACTTGCAACAATGTGCAATACCAGGTAAGTATAGTTACAACAATGTGCAATACCAGATAAGTTTAGTTACAACAATGTGCAATACCAGGTAAGTTTAGTTACAACAATGCGCAATACCAGGTAAGTTTGTGAACACTGTCATACTTTCTACAGTGCACTCTCCTGCTGTATTGATAATTTGTCAAAATGTAAACACAATTTTAAAAAGCAGTGTCGCTTTTTACCTCTTATTTATATTCTGTTATAAACAATGCAAGTTATTTTCGCCATACCAAAGTTATTATAATATATTATTCTGACGTTATATACAACATCTATACTTATGTAAACTATGTTCGCTATTTGCTTATTTGTTTTCGTACATTATATGATGAGTTTGACGGGTGATAACGTTTTAACAGTTTAGCCGGTACTTAGTTGCGCAGTTTAACATTATAATGATGTATATATCAAATTTTAATATAGGGTGATTCAGTACTACAAGTGACTGCAATGGACGGAGACAGAGGCGTTCCAAATCGTATCAACTACACTATCGAGAAAGGTGCATGCAGTTAAACGCTTTTTGTTCTCGTTTACGTGCTTGTATATCGAGTTTGTGCTGGCATTAAACAATGAACTCTTTTACTCTTATTCTTACGAACAAGCGTCATATAACATTACATAGATTTTACATTCACATGACACGGTTTTACCTTCAGAAACATTACATCTTATTACAAGTTATGCACCGATAAATTGCACACATTAGCTGGTTGTTACATTGAAGCATAATACATCATAATGTTTTCATTTAATTTACTAGATCTGTATTTCAGGACCTTGTTCACAACTATTTACAATTGAATCAAATGGGTCGATCAGGACGAATAATACAATAGACAGAGATTCGGGCAGTATTGCCGAAGCCGGTAGCACCTGTATACTTAATATTATGGTATGTATGGCATGCAATGTGAAGATTGTAACACCTCCTGTATACAGCTTTCCATTAATGTTTGCTTATCTTTAAATATTTGGTATTGTGTACATTAAGCTTTGAAAGTTTGAATAAATTTTTCAGTGTTTTAGCGACGTTTGCACATTGTAGAAGTTTTATTAAAGGTTTGGGACTATTTTCCTCTTGCTTCGATGAATCTGAATATCGGCATTATTTCTGTGTAATCATAATTATTTTTACTTATTAATACATATGAATGCGATTGTACAGGTTCTTATTGAACAATATATACAATAAATGTATGAAGTATGTTTATGTATAAATACATATTAGCAGTTCATTGCATGTAAAGGTCTTAATCAGTACAGAACAGAATAATGTCACTTGAACTTTGTTTAAATATAAACATTTGAGTTTACATACAGCTTATTTTAAATTTTCACTTCAGTGCACTTGTGTAAAATGTTAATGACTTTGGACACTGATTTTTTTGTCAACATCGCTTTTAAAAGTTATATTTCACATGTTTATTTCATTTGTTCTTTACCTCGACATACAGGCATTTGAAGTATTTGACAGTACGTCCCAGCCAAACAACATCCTTACGAACACAACTGCAGAGGCGAGAATAACAATACAGGATGTCAATGACGAGATACCTACGTTTAACAGTCCCTCATATGAAGCGGAAGTGTTCGAGAACACTGCGCAAAATATTCCTTTAACGCTTGTGAATGTCACAGAGATCGAAGTTTATGATCTAGATGAGGTAAGGGTATTTTACATGTGTATATACGTTTATTGTTTATAGATTTCGTATGCAAACATTTTTTTATTTCAATAAACTGCAAGCTATCTTTGCTCTTAAGGGTTTTTAAATGTCATAAAATAAACATTATTGTTGAAAGCATGCTACAAATTAGACTAATATAAACCATGTAAAACGTATATAATTATTATTAGCAAAGAGACAACTCAAGACAAGACAAAACGATTTGTTAAGAATTGTGCATTGCA
The DNA here is from genome assembly GCA_027627225.1 of Congeria kusceri. Taxonomy (NCBI): domain Eukaryota; kingdom Metazoa; phylum Mollusca; class Bivalvia; order Myida; family Dreissenidae; genus Congeria; species Congeria kusceri. The sequence continues at coordinate 48,164,064 of CM051031.1, read as the reverse complement.
TATTGTTTAAAATCGTCAATATTACATGTAACGTTATCGCATTTGAACAACAAATATATGTATATATTTATGTGTGTACATTCAACAGCAAATTTTCTGAAAATAACTATGAAACCGTAATGACATTTTAACAGTTTTACATCAACTACTCCTGTATCATAGGATGACAACTATGTGTGTGTTACAAAGCACAAAGCAGTGTTCTAGAAAGTATTTCTCAGTTTAACTCCTCTTTAACTTACAAAGAGAAAGCCCGGATTATACATGTTTGAAATGATGCAGAGCGAACAATGGCCTTATGTAATATAACTACAAATACATACATGTAATGCGAAACAAAACTACAAAGCAAACATCTAAAACATATTGTCTCGACTTTACAGGATAAGTATGCTCAAATGGACCTAACACTGCACTATGAAAACGACACTGATTGCAAAGATTTCGAAGTTACGCCAAGCCGTGTGCAAGGACGTGGTAGTCTGATAATTCGCGTTAAAAACAGTGGCGTTTTAGATTACGAAGCAAGACCGGGATTGAAGATAAAAGTAAGTATATTTATTGCGTAAATGTGCCAAAGAAGATATTATGAGCAGTACTGTTGTAAATAACACGGGCGTGTGTGTGTGTATGTGTGTGTGTATGTACTGTTACACCCAGATTAATAAATTCTAATGTTGTATTGCGGAATGAAGCCAAATTTGCATCAGAACATGCTTATTAGTGGACAAGACCACCAAATCAACTTTCATTTTGCGTGATAAACTATTTATCCAGCAAACACAATATGTCATTTTTGTCATTTATATTTCAGATCAAAGCTACTGAAACAGCCGACACAAGCCATAATGCAACCGCTTTGGTGACCGTTAATATTCGTGACATAAACGATAATAACCCGCAGTTCGGTAACAAAACATATTTTTTCAAAGTTCCCGAAAATTCTGCAAATGGAACATCGGTTGGAAATATAACGGTACGTAGTATAGTCATGTTGGGTTGTTACAGGATTATCAGTTTATTACAACGTTTAATTGTAGTGCACTCTTTCTGATTATAACTTGTAGTGCACTCTTTCTGAATATTTATAACTGGTGTGCGAGTATATTTTTAGATAAATCCGAGATACACTGTTTCAGAATGCTGAACACGAATGTGTATGAAAATCAGTTGAATTGTGTCATATAGTATTTGTTACATTTTGTTGTTAGGCAAATGACACCGATTCTGAAGAGTATGCAAACCTAACATTTTCTCTGACAGGAGGCGCGGACAGGTAATTATACTTGCATACTCGTGTGAACACTTTCGACAAAATTAAATAATTTAGACCACAATGAACTTATTAAATAATATATCCCACACTATTATGTGATGACTAGTTACTTAGATCAATTCTATCTTGAATCACTTAATAGTATCCATTGGTGTGGCCACACAATACAGTTACGAACTGTGGAATTCAAAACCGATTGATTGACATACAGCACGTAGTTCATGCGTTTTATACAATTTACAGATTTACAATAGATGCACAAAGTGGAGAAATGCGCACATTGTGTTCAAGTAATTGTTCACAAGAATTTGACCGCGAAAGACAACAGTCATTTTACATGACAGTGACGGCAAGCGACGGTGCCGGAAGAAGCAACTCTACGTCAGTCCAAGTTGACCTGCTGGATGGAAACGACGAAGCTCCACGCTTCCGACAGCCTCATTATTTTGTATATGTCAAGGAAATGGAAACAGAGCGATACATTAATGCATCTCTGGTCGTAGTTCAGGTAATTGAAAACGTAACACGAATACAAAAATGACTAGGTATTCACAATCGCTTAATTCGCGAACAACATAGGTATGGGACACGTACAGTACTGTTAAAAGCAACATAAGTAATGTTTAGATATAGTAAATAATTAGTAAATAAGGTAAGTACAGATCTTTGCAATACAAATAATAATATGCATCATTCATTTTTGCAGGCAGAAGATGCTGATGAACCAAACACTAATAATTCGAAAATAGGATTTCGACTTGTCGATACGGATCCGAAGCTGACTACAAACTTTACAATCGGAAACACTTCAGGGGAGGTGTTTTTAAACTACGCAATCGACTATGAAAAACTTAATGAAACTATTGGCATTGTGAATGTTACTGTAGCTGCATACGACCATGGTCACTCTGAACAGTCAACACACGTCACTGTAACAATAACAGTAGAGGTAATTATGCGCGTTTGCACTTACTAGTCAATGATATTACGGTAAACATTGCTTTCTTATACAGTTCTTACTCCGGCTCTATATTTGGAACGGTATAGTCCATTCTATTCGGCCACTCAGAAATACAATAATTGATTGCAGGATGGCAACGACAATTCACCAGTCTTTAACTGTACTGTATTCAAAGGAAATGTCTCCGAAAACGCGACGTCCAACGCAACTTCCTGTAAGTATCCAAAAGTAATTCAGGGTTTGTTAGGGAGATAATCAATTATACATTAATTAATTAATTTACAATGTACTTGAATAATCATGTTAACTAAACTATTCGACCAGATTATGGCGTTAAACAGAGTGTTGAAAATGGGACTTTCTTTTTAGGGACAACAGTGGGGAATGTTTATGCCACTGATGAAGATGGGACAAAGCGAAACAACGAATGCCAGTATTTCATATATTCTGGAGCATTTGACCATTTCTCTGTGAACGCTTCATCGGGAGAAGTGTATGTAAAAAATGGCGCATCCCTTGATCGCGAAACAAGAGATCAGTATGATATAACAATCATTGCCATCGATACGGGATCCCCACCTCGCACCGGTACCACCACGTTCCAGGCATTGGTCCTGGACGTAAATGACAGAAGTCCAACGTTCAATGTCAAGTTTAATGCTACAATAAGAGAAAACGATACAAGCTACGTTAGTAAATCATTCAAACAGATTAATGCATCTGATGTGGATCTGAATAATGAGCTTAATTATTATTTTGTTGACTGGAAAGGTTTTGACGAGAATAACAAAGAAATCAAAAGCAACGAAATGGATAAAGTAAAGGTAGGGCAAGTTATATTCAGAATGATGTATTTGTTGCATACAATTATATTAAAGTCGTTTTCAGTACATGTTTGACGTTTGAATTTGTTTCAGAACTATTTTAAAATAAACAACACAGATGGAAACGTGTATGTAAGGAGCAATGACACATTACCGGACAGAGAGGTTGCAAACGTCATTCAGATCACTGTCCTTGTTTCCGACATTAACGCCTATAACCCTGTACCACAAACAGCTACAGGCATGTACACTTAACGAAAGTTATAACGCACCAAATGGACGTTGTTGTATTTTCGTTATTTATAAGAACTTCAGCTGCGCCATGGTAAACTCAACATTCTTTAGTATTTCTGTTTTAATAATCTGGTATGAACACATACATGTGTAACTCAAATAATCATAGCTAACATTTCAAACAGAAGTTCTAATAAACTAAGAAAATACAACAATTTCCATGTATTGTCAATCGTAGTATTTTGAGGGTTGAAAACCAGAAGGTACTGACCACATGCTATATTTTGCTTTTAATCGCAGTAATTACCTACTGGTGTTCAACCCTCCATTTGCCCTTTCAGTATAGTGACCTAATATTACACAGTTATGCTTGTTTTCTACTGCTTATGCCGTTTTGCGTGTTATTTACACGTCATTATCAATCATTGAGTCAGTCTGCAATGCAGCTTAACAATAAGGTTTATACATTCAATTGGAATATGGAACACACTGAAATGTAAAATGGTACACTGGCTTGTCTATTTAACATGTAGCGGATGCACACGAATTATTGAATTAGAAAAGCTGTTTTCACTTTTATAAGATATTAATGGATTTTAAATGTGTACTTTGTGTGTATATTTTAGCGACGCTAACGATAACGCTACAAGACGTTAACGATAACGCGCCGATCTTTTCTAACGAAACTGAAAAAAACGTTAGTATGCGCGAGAACGCTGGAAGTGGTAGCATTTTGACAACAATCCAGGCATATGATATCGATGAAAATAGAACTATTAAATATGCAATCGTTGAAGGACCGAACCCAACAGGAGCATTCGACATTAATGCGAAAGGTAAATATTTTAACTACACAAAACTGTGCACATTCAGTAATTTCTATTTCAATATTCTGATCTAACTATATTTCCGTTTCACAAATGATTACTGTAAATTTATTACTAATGAATAGTTTCCCCATTATTATTATTATTATTATTATTATTATTATTATTATTATTGATTTTATTATTATTATACCTTTCTTCTTCTTATTATTATTATTATTGCTATAATAATAATAATAATAATAATTATTATTATTATTATCAGGAGAGATACGAAAGAACGGGATTTTAGACAGGGAAGCCAATGCCAGTGTCGTTCTCACAATCAACGCTACGGATAACGGAATTCCACCGCTATGGTCCACTCTTGACGTAACGGTGACCATTCTTGACGTCAATGATAATACGCCAGTGATTCATAAGGCGAACTATACAGTTACCATACTTGAAAATATAACAAACGAAGAACATGTATTCCACGTAAATGCTTCCGACGAAGACGACGGCCAGAATGGCGACGTGACGTTTAGTTTAGAAACCAGCCAAGACATGTCCTTTGCTATTGATCCGATAACAGTATGTGTCCATTAACATAATCAAGTAATGTATTACATGTAATCTACGTGGCATAATGCAAAGTAACGTTCAGTGGTTATATGATTGAAAAATAAAGTAATGTAAGGAAGTTAAATATTAAATTTATATACCAAGAAGTTTCGATTTCCAATAAAAATAAGAATTCATAATATATTAAGTTATGCATGTTAAATTAAACAGAAAGAAATATATGTAGCGGAATAGGCCATTACATGTTGAAATTTTGTTTTACCTAATAGGGCATTATATCAGTGAACAACTGTTCGTGGATAGATCGAGAAAGGTTGGAGAAATACACAATTCAAATTATTGCGACGGATAACCCGTCTGACGACAAAGAACAACGTTCAGTAAAACAGGAAATAATAATATTTGTAGACGACTTGAACGACAACGCTCCTGAATTTATAAACGGCGGACACTACTATGTTAAGGCACGTGAAGATTTTATTGCGGGAACTTTCGTAATGAAAGTGTCTGCATCTGACAGAGATAAAGCAGGAACGCCGAATGCAAATATTGTGTACACGATAGCCAAGTCATCCTCCCAAGAAGGTCTATTCAAGATTGGCTTAAAGACAGGCGATATTTCAACAAACCAGTCATTACATGACAACTATGGGAATGTTACGCTAGAAGTACTAGCCGAAGACTCTGGGGAACCTAAATTAAGCGGCACAACGACTGTTGTAATATTTATTGACGACGTGAACCTAAACAATCCAACAATTACAAATCTACCTTCAAACAACACACTAAACATATACGAGGTATGAAAGTTAAATACGTCAACGTTGAAGTTTTTATTTCTTCTGTTAGTATGTATTTGTGACGTTGACAGTCTTAATATTTTCATCTAATATGTGTAAACAAAAGGCATATTTGTGTGCAATTTGATACTAACGATTATGCTGAGACTACAATGCCATCATTCACGTAAAAGTAAAACTATGTCACATCATCATGCAGATAACTATTGTATTAAATAAGATTCAACCTGATCAATATTTTCAAGATTATATTGTATTCCATACATACGATGAACCTAATATATGTCGCATTTTATACTTACAGTGTCACAAGTTAGATAAATCCGTATTCGATTTCAACCATACCGACAATGATAAAGGCGATAACGCTTTGGCAACATTCAATATGACGGCAGTAGAAGGAAGTTCGAATTTGTTTGAATACTTCAAGATGGATTCTGATGGAATACTATCGTTAGTCAAACCATTAAGCAACATTTCTGTCGATGAATTTGTGAGTGAATATATTTTATAAAGGATCAATTTAGCATAGTATGTTGAATGCCGGATAGTGTTCAATCTTGATTATTATCGATATACCTATTGTACATATAATTATATATATTTTACAAATTTTAATTCAACTTCGAATGACATATCTCACACGTTCAACCAAAAACGAGCATATTGATAAACGGCTACGATGTGAATTGTATAATTCTTTTTTATTTCAGAGCATGATTTGTTCAAAAGATATTCTAGAAATGTATCAGTTGTTTTACAAAATTGTATTGCTAATAAAAGTGGAATTTAGCATCAGTTGTACAATTCATATTTTATTAAAGTTCACTCTACACAAATTGTTTTACTCATTACAGTTTTACGTCCAAGCCACAGACAAAGGCTCTCCTCCACTGTCCTCAGACAAACACCGAATAAAAATCCACGTGATGGACGTGAACGATCATCCACCATATTTTGAGAAAGAGAACGTTACGTTGGCCATTGCCGAGAACAGCCCAGCTTGGAGTAGTGTTGGACAATTGACCTCCAAAGATCCAGATAGAGATTCAATCGCATGCTATTATATTGAGGGTACGGATATACATTGTGTCACTTTAATATAAAATAGTCTATTACAAGTGTAATTTATCATAAATCGATAATAAATGTCTATATGCATGTAGTTGATTTGAAAGTGCACACTTGTTATCATTATAATAACGTATTAATGTGCATAGAAATAAGGTTATTTAAAAGGACATATTGAACGAAATGACAGAAAAATATATACGAAATAATTGTCTTCAAAAATAAAAAAATAATTGAAATGGCTTGACAAACTTTTAATACCGACAGTGTGGATTTGAGTTCAAGTGGATAGAATTTTGTCTTGTTTTAAGCCATTCTTGACGATAATATCGGGTTCTGTAAGTCCAGGGTCTTATTTTTCTAATTATCTTTAGAATAACAGACTTAAGTTTCTTATTTAATTAATCAAAATAATTCTGTTCAAATCGATGTAACATAATTTTGTGTGATATGTCTTTCCAATATTACTTGTGCATACCGTTTTTCAATATGAACAACTGAGCTTTAGCTAATTCTGTTATAACATATTAGGAATTTGTTTAACTCAAGCTTTTGTTTTGGCAGTTACAACATTTTATTACTTCTTTTTCATAATGAATATATGTAAAAAAGCATCTTTAAGTCATAATATAGTTTTTGCAACTACTTGGTATTACAGGTCTACATATCTTATTTAACACAGCGTTTTATACAAAGTTATTATAGTAGTAGCAGTAGCTAGCAGCAGCAGTAGTAGTAATAGTTGTAGTAGTAGTAGTACCAGTCGTAGTAGTAGTAGTAGTAGTAGTAGTAGTAGTAGTAGTAGTAGTAGTAGTAGTAGTAATAATAATAATAATAATTATTATTATTATTATTATTATAAAATAATGATAGTTGTTGCTGCTGTTGCTGCTACTGTGTTTGTTGTTGTTATAAAACTTCAATGAAAGTTACTATCTTAGGACACCAAGAGGAAGAGTTATTCGTGGTTGGTGAGACCAATGGCACTGTTCACGCTAAAGAAACGTTTGATTTTGAGACCCACCAAAAGAATTTCAGCGTCACAGTGAGTGTTAAAGATTGTTCCACCACTGTCAATGCCAGCGCCGCCTGTGACGACAGAAATAAAACAGAACAGTCAGTAAGATCAACTCAAAAAGTCATCATCATTGTTCTGGATACAAATGACAATCCTCCTGTTTTTAAAACCAAGGAAATCACATTCGGTATGAGACGAACCACAGAAGTGAATGTGGTTTTACATCTCAATCTTAAGGTAAAGAAGCTATACCATCATACCATTTTACCTTTCCATAGAGGTCGTTGAGTTCTTAATGTACGTTATACATTTGTATATTGCAGTGAATAATAATAACGCCTTAATTTTTTAATAGCGTGCACGACAACATAGAAAAGAATTCTTGTTCTAAAATAAGTATAACAATGTTTGACATAATCGTAAATGTCCTATTGCTACTAGCTAAATTGTATATCTTGCTGTGAAGGACTATGTTAAAGACAACGATACCGACGGAAACAATACGTACGGAAGTTGGGTATTTAATAATACCGGCTCCATCGAGTACAGTGATTCTCTGAAAGGTGAACAGCGCATTGGACACGCCAACTGCGCTGACGGCCAAAAGGCAAGTGGTTCAAGTTTATCGTGTATGATATTAAAATATAACATACTTGCGATATAACCAATTAAATGGTTATACATGTTATAAACAAAGTTAAAAAAATATTTAACACTAATTGTTAATCAAGAAGGTTCATTTATTCGCGTACTTAACGTATTCTGCATCTTTACTGCAGGGTTGATTAATTTCTTCATGTAAGTTAAGCCAAATATATATGTTTCAGCACGTGATTTGTATAAACGGAAACGGGTCAGTGATGAACAACAAATTTTTTAGCGAGGACAGAAGTGGTTACATTCTTGTACCTGTTAAAGTCCATGATATAAATGGAAAAAGTGAAACGAACATTAGGGTAATATGCCATGTTTCGATATAATGTGTTGAAAGTTGAAAGTCATTTGGTATAAGTAAAATGTAAAGTAATCCAGTTACCACAATATACACTCATATAATGCTTACAAAGTATTTCACTTGACGTGTAAATTGTGAGATTGTTATCATTAGCAGTTCTGAAATTGTTGGTTTTTAAAACATCTGTGTGTTTCTAGATGTATCAAATAGCATCCATTTTTTTTCTTTTCAATTCGTTTCAATTTCATTTTATTGTAGTTCAGACAACTGTTTATTTGTGATTAGCTTTTCAATACATACGATGATGAAATCGGACACAAAAAGACACTGAACTATGATACTAAATACTATAATAACAAAGGTGTGAGTCTATTTCAGATCTACCTTATTGGAGACTCCGAAATCATGAAAATGGTCGTGTTTGGGAATAAGACCGCCGTAAGCGATCGAAAAGATGGTATCATGAAGTGAGCGATATTGTGTTATCTCGTCGGCACTGACGTGTCATTGTGTCAATAACAATTTTATTCAACAAAAGACATATTACGCGGGTTGAGCATGAAACTGTTGTATTTTTTAACATTTCTATTCAGCTACAATAGTTTCACGTTCAACCCTCGAAATTTAGTTTATCATTAAAGATGTACAAAGAAAAAGCTACATTTCTATGCATGCTACTTTTAAATTATTTAAACAAACAATACAGTAAATACGTGACAAAAGAATTAGCTACGTTTCACTTAAAACGATATGAAGTTTAATTAGATACATCCATTTAAGTTGACCGAACATTTAATTGCTCTTTCGCGTAAAACAAAAACCTAAATTCTTGTGAAAGTGTAGACTTTGTAGACTGTTAGGCTGTGTACAATCTACTGTTTATGTTTTGAAGCGCGTTTACTTGTAAATAAGACAGTATGCTTAATATGCGTCTATATTCCTCCATATTTTATCATTTATTTGAACAGGTTGTATAGTGACATCACGGATCACACATTCGTTTACGATTGGCTGGAGGATCATAAAGATTCTAACGGAAGGGTGGACACCTTTAGGTAAGTGTTGCAAGATATGTGGGCTCGCATTGTCTCATACACACGTACTCGTATATAGAGTAGATTATATCTGAAAATTATCAAACTGCTTTTTAAAGAGGACAAAAAGCAAACTAAAATATGATTTTGTTTGAATTACATTTTTACCTCAGTAGAAGGTTATGAATTGGCCGACGTTAGCTATTCTTTTGGTCTGAATGTTGACAACTTTACTAAAAAAAAGAACTGGTTTGTAATTGATTTGCTTTGAAGGTTGTAGATGGCTTGTAAATCCGGATATCTTTCTTGATACATGATTATTTCATAAGATTATTTGTTTTTGGAGATATGCCAAAATGCTACATTATGTTGAGCTGCCTTGGTAAAGGTCTACTCTCTCCCAGTATTTTTGAATTACCTTTTTTTTTCGGCGTAGCTGTCTAAGATCACTTTTGACCTAGATTTCTTGCTGTAATTATGCAGCGGGAAAATTGAATGCCAATAGAATTGGGCACATTTTCTTATTTTAGGGAATGCAAACTTCAATCAATGGTTTAACGTATACCAATAACTGTTGCATACTTTTGGGGATTAAAAATTTACATTATTGTTTACATAAGCGGTTAAAATAAAGTTATTAATATATTTTCGATGTACACTCTAGAACTGAGCATAATTATAAACATATTTTCTCATTGTATGTCATGAACATACTAATTATTATATTATTACTTATTAATTCCCAGAATTAATCAACTATTTTGTTTAGCCTAGCGGTACGCTCTACAAATAACAATTGATTCTAGCGAGTTCAACACACTCACGATCTTTCTAAAAATAGTTCTCGTTTAGCTGCCGGTGTATAGCTGTTATAATATGTATGCGTCATTTAGCGTCCGGAGAAACATAAGAGCAAATATTTCAATAAAGAGGGAATTTATGTTATTAAACTAACTGTGCATGTTTATTTGAAATTGAACTGTCTGTTAATAATTAATGTGAATTACACATGTTTATCAACTTCTCCAGTAGATGTTAATCAACCTATAAAAACATAACTTTCAATAAATAAAATGTGGTGAAATAAGTCTCTGAATACGTCCACATGTTATTTGTGTTACTTTTACTTCATTTGCACGAATACGTGATTTGCACAACCAATTATGCACAGAAACCCTTGATACATCATGTTCCTACCGAATATAATTTTCAATCGCCATAGTCTTATGAAATTTTATTTTTGTGCTATCAAAATGGAAGTCATCATTATTTCAAATGCGCTGAATGTTCTCTGAAGATTGCTTTTCATTAGTATACACGGTATAAGGCTAAAGAAAAATAATGAATTGTTTCTAAGGCACCTTTTCCAAAAAATCAGGAGGGAGGGCGAGTTTTTTTTATTGAAGTATTTTTTTCTCCTACTCTTTTCTATTGGCTTAGTAAAACAAGTAATTAAGTACAGATTAAAGACAATATTAAGTTTAATAACAACATAAGCATTCCTTTTTTTAAATTCTAAATATAGATGTATTAATCACAAACCTTCATTTATGCAAGCTGATGTAAAAAGGCAATCAATTCGAATGTTCATAATTAACAACGTGAATTCAAATTGATACACCAGCAGCATTAAAATACTTCTATTTATTTATAGAATTTAACTTTTCGTACTTCATATTTTTTATAACTGTCAAAAATAGAAATTATTTTTGCAGTAAATCACCAATAATTTTTGGAAAGGAAAATCAACACTTGTCGATTGTTTCCATAGGACTTATATTGACACAGATTTTCTTTAAAAAATATGGAGTGAAATATGAAATATTATTCAAGCAAAAGCATCTACGAAACAAAAGTTTAAATCATGAAATAGAACATATTTATAAAGGTTCCCAATCGAAAATGACTTTTTTTTCAAAATTTACACAGTATTTCAGACAGGAAAAAAGTTACTGAAAATACAGAAATATCTACCGGGTTACTCTTCTTCCGCTATGTTAAAATGCGCTTTCGTTTAATTTTAAGCCGCTGTCCATCAATACATCGTAATTTTAGTAATAGTTCTCATGAACGTTTATGGTGTTTATTCGTCCGGAATGTGTTTCTTATTTACGAAAGGCATTGTTCAAAAGCGCTTGGTACGAACGAAATACTATAATGTACATACTGGTTTACTCCAGAGTCATCACCAGTTATCGCATACAGAAAATAGACGACAGCAAGTTACCAAAATGTTAATAATTCACGGATTTCAAATGGGTAGATTTGTTATTTTGTTCGGTAACATGCCCATTAGAAACACTTTCTACAAAGTTTCATTTTTATTGACAAATTTCTGGACTGCTCCTTTACAACCCGGGCGCGATCGTCAAAAAATTGTAAAAAAATAAGTTCTTTTGGCATTAAATTTGGCGGCCATAAAAATACGTTGCGGCGCTGCCTGGGAAACAAATCAGTTTTAGCCTATAAATGATAAATTGACTTCGAAATGTGTATGTATTATGCATAAATAACTCCCAAGATGTAGGTAGGGTATAATACTTAAGAATAACTATACGATAATCGGATAAAAAATAATTTTCATTCATTACCGCAATTATTTTCGTACATTGTTATGTTATTTTGTTAAATTTGGCTGACTCATTTATATAATAATGATGTTTACGTAAATTATTTAGGTTATTCATGTATCACTGGTGAAAACATGGGGCGGTATGATCGGTTTATTTACCGTACAAATATTAATAATTATTGAATTAATCACAAATTAATTTTGGGATCCGAAACGTTTTCTTATGGTTTCCCCAAAAAGCTGGGTCCGAGAAGTCTCCTTATATAGTTTGAGACCGAAAAATCTGGAGTCCGAGAAGCCACGTAACCGACCATCTTGACCCTCTTGTATCTTGTGTTTAGGGTAAAAATGATATCTCGGTATATTAAATGTCAGCGCCGATTGTCTTTTTTAAAGACATTTATTGTTATAACTTATGTTTGTTTGTTTGTTTAATTGGATTTTTCGCCGTATTCAATAGTATTTTAGTCATATTATAACTAATGTATGCATAAGTTATGCATAAGTTGTAACACCGCATACCATCATGTTATTATGAACTTTACAAATAAGCAGTATATTGAATAGTTTTAAATAGCTTAAAAACTCCTTTTTAGGACTGACCTGTATTTTCACGTTGTAAACAAAGACGGGAGAATTTTGTCAGCTGATGAAGCGTTGAGGTAAACAATAATGTGTTTATGTAAACATGTAAACGTGTATATAGATCAGCTCAACAATAACTCAAAGTATATGAAAGGAATCAAAAAGTATTGTATGCATAAAACCTGTAACTATTAAAATTATGTAGAGATTGCTTTTTTGAGATATATATGAATTTAGTTTGGAATTTTGAAAAGTATATCCTGTCTGTTACCTAAGGAACTATGAGCAAAGCTAAAAAAACAACGAACTAAAGATTTGTGACATTGAAAGTTGTCAATAAAATGTATGAACATATTGTATTTTACAGCATTTCATTAGTTAAACTATTTATAAACAAAAACTTACCATTATTACATTATATGGTTGTTCATTTTTACTTCGTAGACTTGTAGATCGGTTTTCTTACGAAATGATGCAGGCACAGTCTCAATACAGTATTTCGGAAGTTACGGTATGACATACTTCCAATCGGGGGTGGGGTCGGTCGATGCGAATACATGTACTCAGGAGCTCGTGGCATAAACAAAACACATATGTAACATCGTTTTCAAAGGCTGAAACAAATAAACTATAAAAAGTTCTAAACAGTAACAATAGATAGGCAATACAAACATGTGATGTCCCTGTCAAAGCATCGTCTTTGGTAAACATCCATTTACGCTAAATCACATGTTAACTTACTACATAATGCTTATAATAACTAGTATAAAAGTGTATGTAACACGTTATTGAACTTATAGTAGAAATTATATCTATATATTGATATTGATAACTAAACTAGGTATATAACATACTAAAATATTGATAACTAAACGAGGTATATAACACACTAAAATATCCGAGATATTATTTGTTTATATATTTGTAGTGTGTTTTAATGTGTATACATTGCCTATAATTGGTTATTTGCTCACTGTTGTAGAAATGGATAACGGCCGATAATGACGAGGAATCACCTTTGAAGACAGTTTACATCCTTGTTGCTCTCGTGGTGGTCCTAACGCTGACAATCGCAATAATTATATACGTTTCCATCGTTACCAGAAACAATTACAAACGAAAACTACAGGCTGCGACCATAAACACTCACGGTAAGAGTTTGATATTGGAATGGGTAAACTATTAAAGACTAAACTAGCCTAAACTAGACTAGAATAGACTTGAATAGAATATAATTAAATAAAAATAAAAGTAATAATAATAATGATAATAATAATAATAATAATAATAATAAAATACTACTACTACTAATTATTATTATTATACTACTACTTCTTCTTCTACTACTACAACTACTACTACTACTACTGCTGCTACTGCTACTATTACTACTACTAATAATAATATTGATAATAATAATAATTATTATAATAATAATGTAATACTAAATAATGATGATGATGATGATGTTGATGTTGTTGATGATGATGATGATGATGATGATGATGATGATGTTGATGTTGTTGTTGATGATGATGATGACGAGTATGATGATAATGATGAGGATATTGATGTGATATGTAGCAGTAGTCAATGATCTTAAAAACTTAACCTAAATGAAAGAATTGTTATTGCAGAATTTAAAGACGGAAAAGTGGAAAATGAGTTCATACCCGGCAGTAACCAGTATTCTCGACAGTAAGTGATCGCCAGTCTTGTACAGAGTCATTTTTTCTTATTTATTATTGTCAGTATTATCGTTGAATTCTGTCAACCGTATGTGATTGCTGGCTGATGTTAGCTTAAACATTTTATGAATGTTTATGTTCACATTTACACAACGTATTTTACTATATGGTAGAAAGTGGCAATAAAAATAAATAAACTAATAAGCTTTTTTTTTTATCGTTACATTATTATGCCTTATATTAACAGCCAAAAGTGCACTCATATACTTCAGATGTTGATATACAATAGTTAACCATAATTATCACTCTTTATCCTGATAAGTTGGGTAATGTAACAATGCATTTGTATCATATAGGTCAAATCCGCTCCTCAACGCTACCATCCCAGAAAAGGTGGTGTATGACAACATTAGCCTGGAAAGGTACCTTTCTCATCATGACCCGTTGTTTTGCATGGACAAAAAAATTCTTAAATCATACCTCATACTGGATCCACGACTAACGAACGTTTTTCAAACTAAACCTCTTAAATATTGGCACATAAAAAATTCTTGGTCGACATATAACAAATGGTTTCGTTGATCTGCTTAATTATGACAGTAAGTTTAAATTTGAAAACTTTGGTAGTTAAATGGTCAGATCAAAATCGTCATTTCAAGTTCGTGCCTATTGAAAATTAAACAAATTAAGGATAATTCAGTAAAAACTTTAATAACACCAAGTTTTTGAGACAGTTCAAACAGACAATCCCTTGATTTAATAGGAATTTTGTATTATTCTTTACAATACCTGTATTATTCATAACGATAACAGTTTGACTTGTGATTATAATTTGCACCGTCATTGTTTCAACTATTAATTATTATACATGTATTATAGCGTTTTTTATTGGCTTGATCAATTCTCTAAAGAATTAAGTGTTAATTGGTTTAACCTGGCTAATATATGTTAATACATGTAAATATAACTTGACTTCTTGACAGCGACAACTCGTTCGACCCCGCCGTTGTCGGCGACGGCGGTCTGGCCCCGACGTACGACGGACTGGAGGAACAGGTCCGCACTCTAGACATGTACACGGAGGTGGCCCCGGGGCAGGGGGACATTGAGAGCCCTCTGGACGCCGCCCTGCGTCTCCACGACATGCACAACCTCCAGGACAAGCCAGACACCATCAGCACGGAAGGGATTGTATCCGCCAATGACATCGACGCTCTCACCTTTAGCAATCCTGGGTACCTGGAAGGTCTAGAGTCCTCGGAAATTTAAAACCGACGCTGATGTCAACGGTGCACTTGTGACATATGATACATGTATATTAATATTTAGTTGTTGTTTTGTTTGGTTGACTGTTACATTCCTAGACTGTTACATTCCTAGACTGTTACATTCCTAGACTGTTACATTCCTAGACTGTTACATTCCTAGACTGTTACATTCCTAGACTGTTACATTCCTAGACTGTTACATTCCTAGACTGTTACATTCCTAGACTGTTACATTCCTAGACTGTTACATTCCTAGACTGTTACATTCCTAGACTGTTACATTCCTAGACAAACAGTATTATCTGTAAATACAAGTCAAATTTCCAGTAATAACAGTAATTTATGGAACCCAAATCGTAGACATAATTGTATCGATAATAGAATGTTTACAATTAACAATGTATAAAAATAGCGATGTCCATGAAGTTAAACCTATTTTTTTTGTTTTATACCATGCAGTAATGAAATATGTCGATATATTTATGTCCCTTCTGGTTTTGTATTATTTCATAATGACATATATAAATTCCTTAGTGTGGAAATATGCCAAGATATACATAAATGTGGAAAAAAATTGTATTAATATTGCGTTTTCAACGAATATTGGCAAAAGGACAACAATCAGTAAGTTATCATTTCCATACAAGTAAACTATGGACTTTCAATAGCAGTAGAGAAACAGTTGATGCACATTTTAAAGAGACTGTGTATATATACGAAATCTTAGTAGAACGAACATACAAGAAATATTTATAAAAAAAAAGATATTTGGCGTATGTTGTTAATGTTTGTAAAAAATGTAAATTGAAAATTCAACATGAATATTTAAAACTGATGCATATGTTGATTCGGTTTATAAAAGAACAGTCTCATTTCTTCATAGATCGTTATTCTACACGCATTTAATATTATGTTTCAATATTATATATTTGAAGCGTTTTTCATGATTAAATTATTTTAGTATACAATGCATTTATTCATAGTCTAAATGAAAACAATGTCTATTATAGATTGAATAGCCTCTACACGAGAATTTGGTAGAAACATCAGTATTTCACAAGAAAAAAAAATGACGCAGAGCATCATAAGGCACTGGGAAACTATGAAGTCCATATGTTTAAGATATCTTAATTATGTAATGTCCGTACAATTAACTGTCTCATATTTTTTCACCCGTGAGTTTTTAAATCTAAATAATGTATAAGTAATTGTCAGGCAAATCAAAATTTAATAGACGTTACATTGTTTCCAAGAAAATAATGACGAAAATGAATATGAGCGTTTGTCATATGCATAAAATGGATTAAGCATTGATACTATGTGTGCCAAATAAAAACACACATCTGGGAACATTCATCCCAATTAAATATGATAATTTGACTTCATTTTGTGATAACAAAAACGTGAAGTTATATTTAATAGTGGCGAATTAGATTTATATTCCTTTGGGAAAATACGTCTTGAACGTTTTTGTGTTTAATTATTATAGTTTTAATGCATTCATAAAACGCACGTAAAGTAAAAATACAAAATTTAAATGAAATTAAAGTACTAATGTCCGAAGCTTCCGCCAGTGTCTGTTTAGAGGAACATGCAAAATCTATTTATACATTGAATAGCCTCTACAGGAAACGATAAGAGAAAATTCAATTCTAAATAATTATTAATAAATAGATCTACCAACCGTTATTCAAATTAACATGCATGGTAAGTTTATAAATAAAAGTAATTCTCCATTCATTATTAATCTTATTGTCTATCGTTGTCTGGATGCTTGTTAGAACGAATCAGTGTAGCTGGCCTGTATACTTTAAATAGGAAAAGGTAAGTCAGCAACGGTATTCTATGGAAAGTTGCCTATCGAATATGCGATATTAACGTGGGATTTTCCCAAGATCATGTTACACGGCCTGTAAACACTGAAATGTAAATTGAAAATGAAAATTGAGCCAATGAAACTTCTGAGTAGGGCTCTTAGAACTGGAAATTAGTCAAAATCGTAAATAAAGTAAAGAGGTATGTCTGGATTTTCCAGATTGGCTCATTTTTTCCATTTACCTCCGACAAGAAATGGAGCCAACTTTTGCAGGCCGTGGTGGGGATTTCTTTTAAACTAGCAGATGCAATGTTAGGATTTATTCATTCGGTACTACTAGACGGAAAATTTCTCAACTTTTGATTGGATGTTGACAAAGGTCAAAAGTTGGGTTAAACAGCTTCGCCGAAAAAAAAGAAACAACTTAACTTCTGAAATTTAATAATTGGACTTACTTACAAAGAAATGCATTGTTTGATGAATTTGATACAGCAGATGAAATCTAATTGCAGTTGTATTACTATTTAAATTAATCACACACATACACCAAAGCATAAGGCTTCAAACGTAAATAATAATTATGACGTATTTAAACTTAAGTATATTGCAAATTGTATATCTTTATCACTTGAGATCCGGATACTCAAAAACACGTAGTTGCCTCAATGTAAATGTTTATAAAGTGGAAAAAAAACGGTGATCATCATTTGTATATTGATGCATTATGGACATTTATAAGTCCATAATATAAATTTATCCCCAATACAAAAATGCACGCGAGAGTAGTGCGAAGCAACACGTTTGAATATTCATATTGAAATGTGCGAAACAATGCATTTAAATATTTGCTTAAAGCTGGATTCAATACATTCATCGCTATCAAAGAACTTCGTATAAATAGCTTATTAACAATAGACAACGGACAATATGTTGATTCTCATCACTGTTTGAAATACGAATCTTTGCGTTCGTACTCTTACAACAGACAATATAAACCCCACCATATCAACAGTTGTATGTGTGCTTTGCTGAGAGGTAAGTGTTGATAATATATATAAAATTAAACTTTGCCGCCATCTCAAAGTTTACTATATCTCAAAGTTGGTGCCATGACCGAAAACAATGATGAATTGACAAAATCTAAAAACGCAAGGGAAGCGAATAGGACAATAATCGAGCGTTACGTGGAGAAAATTAAAGAAGCGAAGGAACATCAGCATATGGTAGAATTAAACACTGTATTTCGAATGCTGGAAAGCAAGGTAAGCGAATTAGAATAACTGAATGTAAAGATACTAAACCGTGTAGATGTTAATACAGTGGAGACTGAGATGCTTCAGACCGATGAATACACGTTGAACCTTGAGATAAAGTTAGAAGTATTCAGAGCATTCAGAGAAGAACAGAGATCGAACCCAATACGTTACCTAGTGCACGTATTGATACCGAGCAAACTCCCACTTTGAGTCTATCATAGAATTCGTCTTAGTTTAACCGCCTGCCAAAGCTCAACTTGTCGACTTTTGGAGGGGACATACTTAAATGGCAGACCTTCTGAGACTCTTTTAAAAATACTATTCATCACGATGCTACCCTCACCGACGTACAGAAGTACGCCTACCTACAGTCACAGTTTGAAGGAGACGCAGCTATATGTAGAACCATAGAGGGGTTTCCGCTTATCCATTCCAACTATAGCAATGCCCTCGGATTGTTGAAAGAACGATTTGATCAGACACATACAATCATACACGCGTACATGCAGTCATTGATCCAGATGCCAGCGCCAACGACAAACATTCATTGTTTACGCACCTTCTATGACAAAATGGAGAGCTATATTCGTGGTTCAGAGTCACTTGGCCAATGTCAGGACTCATATGGAGGTTTACTTGTTCCAGTTCTTATCCAGAAATTGCCAGGTGACATCCGTAAATGCACTCTCAGCCGACAGCGAAACCTTGAATGCGACCTCGACTAACCAGAACGCATTTCATCACTCTGCTACTATCAACCAACAAACACCAGTTTTACTGAAGAAAGCCATTGCGGAAAGTACAGTCCAAAACAATCAGTGCGAATGCGAACATATATTCGATG
The DNA here is from genome assembly GCA_027627225.1 of Congeria kusceri. Taxonomy (NCBI): domain Eukaryota; kingdom Metazoa; phylum Mollusca; class Bivalvia; order Myida; family Dreissenidae; genus Congeria; species Congeria kusceri. The sequence continues at coordinate 48,144,468 of CM051031.1, read as the reverse complement.
AAGGCGCACAACGGTCAATCATTTGTAACACCAGACACTTGCACGTGCATAACAGATACAGCCAGATGGTCATGACGTCATTAACCTGTCGACGTTTGGTGACGTAAATAAGAACGTAAAGTATCTGCCCACTGCTACTATAAACGTGATTTCGGACTGTGGAGAAGAAATTCCGAGAAAAGTGTTAATTGTGCTGGTTATCGCTACTCCTCTAAACAACAAGTATGCGTTTCGCGCCGCAGAACTTTCGTATCTCCGGAGAAAACGCATTTAAAATCTCTATCTTGATTGGCGCAGATTTCTACTGGAACTTCGTACAAGACAAAGTGATTAAAGGAGATGGACCAAATGCTGTTCAGTCCAAACTGGGTTATTTGTTGTCGGGTCAACTTCCGGTACATACTAATACATCTGCTAAATTTGATGTTCTTTAAACCGTTATTATGACACAAATACAGAATGAATACTTGCAGCGGTTTAGGAGCATTGAAAGCACGGACAATTCCAGTGTAAATGGAACACTTACTCAATTAAGTCAAAATGACTTGATTTCCTCCGTACAATGCAAGCGCGCGGACCTAGGAAAACCTGCCGAAAGGTTATAGGAAAGCCGTTCATAGCTCCCGATCCCCCACCGATTAACGTTGGTGACGTAAAGCTCATCGAAGATCGTGTTCCCCGGTCGAGATGAAAACACGCGGAAGTGAAGAAACTGTTGCCAGACAACGATGGTGAACTACTTCCGGGACAACGACGAGACCTTTTGTGAAGCTGTATCCTCTCGTAGTCAGGTTGAGAATTGACATAGTCCATTTCATACCGATCTTCGCCGAATATCTACGTACGGCTCCGAACGGTTTCCGAGTAAAATAATTCAACCAATCGTTGACTGGAGTCAACGATAACTAAAATTAGATTTTAGGCAATGTCCGAACTGCTGTGTATCCTAGTTATACAAAAATGCAAACTGTATGCAAAGTAAAAGGCTGTCCAGTTAAAGGATCTGGAAATAATATTAAATTATTCTGATTTCATGTTAAAATGTCGAGATGATACAACATACTGATCAGTTATCGTCTGGTTACAAGGTTTATTTGCAAACGATAACAGCCGCATTGATTTGATAAAAAAGTTAAAAATAGATCACACTCGGGGGGGGGGGGGGGGCGGATAATCGGCTATGCACAAAGGATATGCTACTTAATCAAGTAATACACTGTAATATATTACTTATAATACGTTTTGAAATAGCATTTAATGGAGCAATCCTCTATAACTTCAGGAAAACACAAAAATAAACATTAAAACCTATGATAATAATAAGTTTTGATTTATTGACAATCACCTTCATTTTTAAAAATAGATCAACACGTGTACATGTCCAGTAAACAGTTCATATGAATCTTCCCGTATTCACATGAAGTCTGCGTTGATGTCAAATAAATATTGTATGATAGCCGAAATTGAGAATTTTACAACAATGATGATAGTTTCCCCCTGGAATATGTGTGTTAAAGCTCAATATAGTAAGATTTTTCAACAGAAAAGTTGGTGTTTTAGGCGCATAATTAATTTATCATTATGTTATTATATTTAAACATAAAATCATTACATTTTCGAGCTGCGTCTCTCAAAGGAAACAAAATGCATAAAGCTGCACACAATTGTAGGCTCCTTTTCCTAATTCTGGTGGATTATTGCCCTCAAAATAAAACTAGAACTCCGCGAGTCGGATCTGTCGCCTGACGCCAAATGGCTTACACGAATCCAAATGAAGAAGCACTTTAGGTTAAAGCTCAATTTTTTTAAAACGGATTTATTGAAATCTTCAAAAGCACTGCACTCTGGCTAATTGCAAAGAAAAGACTAATTAAAACCAAAAATGCGACACAAAAATAAGTATGAAAATTTACAAAATGACAATGACTCCGAAAGTATGAGGTGCAGAGTAACGGTTCTTGTGTACTGTACTTCTCCTCAAGGAAATGTATCTACCTATTAAGTTTAAAGTTGATAGCTTTAATAGTATTAGATTATGCTCCAGACAAAACTTTAGTATGACAATAAACAAAGGGCAATAACTCCAAAAGTATGTGATGCAGAGTAACGGTTCTTATGCACTGCACTTCTCCCCAATGAGACCTATCTACCAATGAAGTTTCAAGTTGATAGCTTTCATAGTCTTAGAGGCATGCTCCGGACAAAAAATAAGTATGAAAATAAACAAATGGCAATGACTCCAAAAATATGTAATGCAGAGTAACGGTTCTTCTGCACTACACTTAGCCTTAATGAGATATATCTACCTATGAAGTTTCAAGTTGATAGCTTTCATAGTGTAAGAGTTATGCACCGGACAAAAATTAACTATGAAAATAAACAAAGGGCAATGACTCCAAAAGTATGTGATGCAGAGTAACGGTTCTTTGTGCACTGCACTTTTCCTCAATAAGATCTATATTCCTATGAAGTATCAAGTCGATAGCTTTTATAGTCTTAGAGGTATGCTCCGGACAAAATTAAGTATGAACATAAACAAAGGGCAATAACTCCAAAAGTATGAGGTGCAGAGTAACGGTTCTTATATACTGTCCTTTTTCTTAATGAGATCTATCTACCTGTGAGGTTTCATGTTGATACCTTTCATAGTCTCAGAGTTATGCTGCGGACAAAAAATAATAATGAAAATAAACAATGGGCAATAACTCCAAAAATATACAATGCAGAGTAACGTTTCTTGTGCACTGTACTTTTCTTCAAAGAGATCTATCTACCTTTGAAGTTTCAAGTTGATAGCTTTCATAGTCTTAAAGCTATGCTCCGGACAAAAATTAAGAATGAAAAAGAACAAAGAGCAATAACTCCAAAAGTATGAGATGCAGAGTAACGGTTCTTGTGCAGTACACTTCCTCTCTATGAGATCTATCTACCAATGAAGATGCAAGTTGATAGCTTTCATAGATTTATTGTTATGCTCCGGACAAAAATTAATTATAAAAATAAACAAAGGGCAATAACTCCAAAAGTATGTGATGCAGAGTAACGATTCTTATGAACTGCACTTATCCAAAATAAGATCTATCTACCTATGAAGTTTAAAGTTGATAACTCTCATAGTCTAAGAGTTATGCTCAGGACAAAAAATAAGTATGAAAATAAACAAAGGGCAATCACTCCAAAACTATGAGGTGCAGAGTAACGATTCTTCTGCATTGCACTTCCTCTCAACTAGAAATATCTACCTATGAAGTTTCCAGTTGATAGCTTTCATAGTCTTAGAGTTATACTCCGGACAAAAATTAAGTATGAAAATAAACAAAGGGCAATAGCTCCAAAAATATATAATGCAGAGTAACAATTCTTGTGCATTGCACTTCTCCTCGATGAGATCTATCTACCTATGAATTTTTTTTTTGATAGCTTTCATAGTCTTAGAGATATGCTCCGGATAAAAATTAAGTATGAAAATAAACAAAGAGCAAGAACTCCAAAATTATGAGGTGCAGAGTAACGGTTCTTGTGCATACACTTTCCCTCTATGAGATCTATCTACCTATGAAGTTTCATATTGATAGCTTCAATAGTCTAAGAGGTATGCTCCGGACAAGCGAAAGGGGACGCCGCCGCCGACGCCTACGACACCGCCGACGCATCGCCGACGCCGCAGCCGACAAAAGTAACACCTATATGTCGCATTTTCAGGCGACACAAAAATGAGGTAATGGCAATGGAAAGGAAAAAAACAAAATAATAGCAATGTAACCAAGATGATTTGAAAACAAATGTAATTAGTTCAAGTCATTTACCCATTACGTGTAAATAAAAAATACGCTCTTACTTATACCTAAAACTGTTAAAAAATGCTCAATCTTTATACGAGACAACATTGTTATGTTTACGTTTTTATCACATGAAACAAGATGACAATATTTCTTAAAAATATTCAGATATTGAAATGCCAGTATAACCATCAAACGCTTGAACACGATACACAAGTTATCGCCTGAAAATATTTTATACCTCTACGGTACCCTGTTGTCATGTGTAGGGTGTAATGTCAATAGAACAAAAGGACGAAGGACATATGATCAACATGGATTCATGTGTAATGGAATTTTACTCGCGTTGTGCATAGGTAAGTGTTATGATTATTACCGAACTGCTTTCTGAATCAGATTCCAATATTAGTGTGTGTGCCAAACAAATACAGTTATTGTTAGATTTAGTGTTGATCATGCTGTTCGCTTATTTACATTCACACTTGGATAACTAACAACACATCTAGTTGTATTCATACCTTAATTTGTAAATTCAATACGTTCGTAAATTCAACACTAACTTTAAACAAGGTTATTGAACAATGCATGTGGCTGTTTCAGGTTATTGCAACAAATATACATTATACAGTAAAATTTACATATCAGTCATCGTTGATTGTCTTATTTACACAGGCTCTACAATGTCATTGTTATCTTGTTATCTTGTCGGACGTAGAACCAAATTTTCAAAACAGTATAAACTGTCTCCTTGTGAGCAGTCTATACAAACAGCGATAGGAGACAGAATAAAGATACCTGGACAACAGTATCTTTACAGTTTGATGACAGATAGTGTCCTACCAAGATATTGGTAGCTGGCATGGATATCGACATGATTCTAGGTTTGGATATGATGCAGGATCATGGGATAAAAATCGATATCGCAAAAAATCTGATAACCGCAAATGATCATGGCACTGACCTTGAAATATGACTGACGTCCAGTCAGAAACGGGTCTAAGAAATACGGAAGAGACTGACGGTAGAAGATAGAACTGACAGGCATGCAAAATGTCAGTCAAGGAAGCGGCAAAAGCAGGTGCCTATATAAACCATGTGGGGTGTGGCCAGTTTTGACCCCAGGGGCATCATTTGAACAATCTTTGTAAAGGACCACCAGACAATGTTACATACCAAATGAAACCTCTAGGCCTTACTGTTTCAGAGAAGATGTTTAAAGTTATTTTGCTATATAAGTCTATATAAACCATGTGACCCATGGGGCGTGGCAAGTTTTGACCCCAGGGATATCATTTGAACAATCTTTGTAAAGGACCTCTAGAGAATGTCACATATGCAATTAAAAACTCTGAGCCGTGCGGTTTCATAGAAGAAGATTTTTAAAGTTTTCACTTTTTAAATCTATTTTTAGCTCTGGTGACCTACATATTCAGCGGACCGGAAAGATTTGAACAATTTTGAAAGAGGTTCACCCAAGGATCATTCCTACGAAGTTTGGTGAAAATCTGCCAAGCGGTTTAGGAGGAGATGTTGTTTGAATGAAAAGTTGACGACGCACGCACACTCGCACGACGGACAACGGGCGATAAAAAAAACAAAAGCTCACCATGAGCACTTTGTGCTCAGGTGAGCTAAAATTGTAAAAGAACTATGTCCCTATTGTTTGTATGAAGATATACTATATGTATTATGGATGTGATAGCTGTTGTTCATGTCAGACATGGGTGAATCTGAATGTGGCATTATGTGTTTGTATTCATTTAGCCTTTGTATTTGTAAGTATATGACACATGTTGTTTTCTCTCGTCAAAATTATTTGTTTGTGTTGTGTCCTTTATAATTGGACTGTGTTACATTTAACTAACAAACGCTACAGTGATACGTATCACTAAACCAGATAAGTTTATGCAGTAATCAGGCTATTGGCATTTAGACAAACCACGATAATGAAATGTGACATACAGTTCGAAAACTAAAAAGCTAAATGGAAAACGTTTTGAAGCTATTTCACAACAGTTGTGATAAAACAAGGAGTTATAATACACTGAAGTTGTTATCCGTTGCACTTATCTGCTAGCAGAAAGAGAAATATTTTACAAAAGGCCATGTCATTATGCTGATATCATTGCCGTCGTCGTCAAATATCAGTAATATATCAGTTATGATAATGAGATCGCATGTTCAGGCCTAATTAAATAAACATTCGCAAAGCCGAAGAAGATAACCTCGCTTTATGTTCGGTTACTTTTCAATGAGCAATTGAAACAGGCAGGAAAATAATGAACGACATAATTGTGAAGTTGCTTTTTATTGGATTCTTGCTGGTCCCGTGTGCAGGTAAATATCTGTACAACGAACGACTATGATATGTAAATGTCGTGTAAGTTTTAATAAGTTTCACACGCCACAAGTTATACAATGTTTAACATATATATTAACCACATACATGTATATATATTTTTTATATAACATATTATACATATTATAAAACATATTTTCTGTTATAATTAAATAACACTTGACATACATAGTGACGTGTTTAATTGTTGGTTTATCTCCAGTGTCCGCGAAGCTTTTTGTGCTCTCATAGATCTCATTGTATGTATCCATTCAAATGACCTTGAATAACATTTAACGTTTGATGCTAGTTCAACTTCAAAGTAGGCCTTTTTGACTCTTCATTAAAATGATTGCCGATTGTACAATGAACGGTCTAATGACTCAGTCGCACTGTAATTGCAAAGCATATAACTTGTAATAAAGGATGGCAACAAATACCAAAAATTATTTTCGACTATTCGATCGATGAAATATTCGAATATTCGATAACCGGATGCAGTACTGGTAAACTGACGGAAATGTATTACTAAAATGACTAAATTGTGTTATAAGTTATAATTAACTCATGTTTATAATTCGTTAAGTTGCTTAAAAGTACGTGATTGCTAGAGCGATATATTAAACAACAATATCGGTAGTCGACTTGACCTCTAATTGTGGCATTGACCTTTAACCATTGGACCTGATTCATAACGCAACATTATGTCTTGTCATGGCAAAGAGTTGAGTAAAGTGATTTAAATTTCCATCCTTTCATGGCCAATTTATAAGTCCGGACTAGCAAAAAGCCGAATTCGACTTTAGACCTTTGATCTACAGTCCTGGTCCATAAGCTTGACATGCGTCTCATTTAGGCGAACATTTGTGCAAAGTAATTTGAAAATCTCTCAGTCCATGCCCAAGTTATAGTCAGGACAAGCACAAGCCAATTTCAACATTCGACCACTCAGGTGTGACCTTGACCTTTGACCTTTTGACCTGGTTCAAGTGCGCTATATGCCGCCTCATTGAGGTTAACATGTGTGTCAAGTAAATTGAAAATCCATGGCAATTTAAAGTATATACAAGCAAAGTTCCCTTTCGCCCTTTGACTTCTATGTGTGATTTTGATCTTTGATCTAGAAACCTGATTTATGAGCGCTACACACCATCTGATTGCAGCAAGCAGTTGCCAAGGTATTGTAACATTCCTTCTCAATTCCATGACCGAGTTATAGTCCGGACAAGCAAAACAATTAATCAAACGGCAATTACTAGTGCTCGCTGAACAATTATATCCTCAGACCGGAACGAGCTGACAATATGCGCGTGTTTCCTTAATATGAATGCTGCATAAGTTTCATTGATTTTGAGTTATTAGTTCAGACACGAAAACGAAAAAAATCCATCAAAATGTCGGAAACTTAAAAAGGACAATTCCCTGAAAAATTATCAGGCTGGAACGAACTGACAATTTGCGCAAGTCCTCTTGTTAGAGATGCTGCGAGTATAAAGTTTTATTGATTTCGAATTGTTAGTTCATGTGATTTCGCGCCGAAACAAAGACATTCTATAAAAATGTATTACTTTTGATATTAAAAGGTCAATATATCCCTAAAAAAGTATCAGACTGGAATGACCTGACAAGATGTACATGTCCACATGGTAGGGATGGTGCATAATTTATAAAGTTTCATTAAAAAGGGTACAATTCTTATGAAAATATTAAAGTTAACATTCTTATAAAAATACTATTGATAATCACAGGCCAATAACTTACTGAACAATCAACAGCCCGAAAACGATCTGACAATATGCGCATGTCCATCCGGTAGGGGTGATGCATATAATGTTTCATTGAATTCGATTCCTTATTTCTTGGGATCTTTCGCGGAAACGAAGTACCGGACGGAAGGACGGACGCACAGAATGACTAACGGACGGACGGACACGAAGTATGAGGGATAAAATATTCGGGGATATGCATTTCACACCCGGAAAAAGTAAATGACATGGATTATCGTTTATTCTATGTACTCATTGCAGTGAACAAGTCAACTAAATACTCTTTATTAATAATCAGAGGCCAACGGCCCAAAATATATAACATACATTTACATACAAAGATATATGTAAGAGATGTGTCTTCGTAACACAATTACATGATCGTTTTACACTGAGACATTCAACATAATCACGTGCAGGTATACACTTAAACTATTTTTACTAATAAATCGCAGAGTATAATGATTTTTAATTATTTTAATTTATTATTCATTCACCACTTTCAGTTTTGTAACAGTAAAAAAGTCTTCATAGATGCTGTGCTTGTGGACCACACTCACGTTCGGTTGACACAATGTCATGTACGGTTTTTCTTCATTACACTGGTAAGTTAATTGACCATTAGGCGTTAAAACTCCTGTCCGATTTCCTGAAGAGATCTTGGCGCGATTTATAATACATATATATATTAGATATATAAGTTTAGAAATAAAGAATTGACATTACGTTTCAGGTTTGTATTGTATTATTCCTACATCATTAAATGTTAATATCTTGTATGTCTTCAAATGATAATATAATACCAGTCATCATCAATTATATAGAGGATGTTTGTTAGTTTCGGTAGAATATCGAGTTTAATTTATGAGTAATCATAGAAATGTATATTTTCCCGAGTGGCACAGCCACGACTGAAAATATAAGTTCTCTGTGATCACGATTGAATTAAAAGTCAATATTCTACCGAAACTAATACATTTTCTTTTGATTTTATGCTTTTCCGCCGTTTTATTATCTTTTCGATTTAATTGCTATCTACGTCGGTTTTATTGGCAAATATCTCGGGACTCATTTGACAATGTTGAGTCTGGCATCGTTGACTGTTTTAAATCGGAACCAGTATAAAACAGTGAATATTATTAGAGTGGTAGTTTTTACTGTTTTAAACAGGGAATTACCAAATTTATTTCACTGATATTTCCCTATAAATTTCTGAAAAGCATAAAAATACGCATTTTTATATAATAATTATATATTGTTATTTATATATAATTTCTTTATAATGACACTTTTATCAAATTTATTGTACAGATGTAAAGATTAGAAACAATAGTAAGGCGAAACTGCATGTCGATAGACATAAAATGGTATAAAAATTGTCTTTAAAAATGCGAAAAATGTTGGGAGAGCTACAAGTCAACTACACACCTGCACACACTTTACCTTCAATAACTTTTTATATGAAACGTTATAGTCATGAAATTAAACACGTGATTACATGGAATATTGGGCCACAACATGAGCATATTATTGGGATGAAAAGCGGAAACAAGAAATGTCTTTAAAAAAAGAAAATCGGCGTTGAAATTAATATTGATATGTCATTGTTTACCTGAAACATAATACAAGAGGGACAAGATGATCGGTTACGTGACTTCTCGAACCCCAGCTTTTTTGGTCCCCACTAAGGATTTTCTTGGAGTGCAGATTTTTCCGACACCGTAAGAAAACTTATCGGACCCAAAATTAATTGGAGATGAACTCAAACATTATTAATATGTGTACCGCGAATAAACCAATCATACCTTCTATGTTTTCACCAGTGATAAATGTATAACCTATAAACTTCTTTCACCATATTTTATTTATAGAAAGATGCTATCTATTTTTAAGAGATTGAATAACATCTACTGGAGAAGTTGATAGAAAGGTGCAATTGTAAATAATTCTTAATAAAACGCAACTACAACTCAAATATAAATTATCATGCACAGTAAGTTTATGAATATAAATATCCCATTTATTGTAATTCTCGGGTTTATGATGCTCCGGACGCTAATTGATAAATGAATATAAGCACAGCTATACCGCGCGCTACTTTTAAAATAACGTTAGACCGTATACAGCTAACGCCGTATATAGCTTACGTTTGAGCTGTATATGTTGGTTGACAACGTATACAGCTTACGGTGAGCTCTATTCATTGGTTGATAACGTATACAGCTTATGTACTATTTTACTACTACTACTACTTATCTTCCCGCGTCCACAAAGGTGTCATCACAGATTACAATCTACATAAATAAATGTATAATTATACTTTTGTCAACTGTTTATAAGAACAATACCATCGTTTTTATCAATATTTAAAAATAATTATCTATAGATTAATTTTGATTTTGCAAATGCAAGAACGTGCCCATTGAGTTTTCGTCCCTGAATTTATGTGGCTCGCAAATGCATTAACGCGTCCATTTCGTTAACAATGATTTGTAGTTGTCATAGAAAGGACGCAAATTGACTTGTTTGGATGATGGCCGTCGCAAGCAACACTAAGATCGGAACAGAACAGATTTTCTCACAAACAGAAATACGGAGGAAAACGAAGGCGAAACCCAATGACAGGGTGTCTGTGTTTTTCTTGGGCTACATTCAATGTAAACATACTTATAAAATACATAAAGCAGTTGTAGAAATAACCCTATAACGCTTTTTCTTTGATGTCTAAATATTTACAGCGTAACGTCGTGTTAAAAGAGAAATGATGTCAAACAATTGTTGTTGCTTTTGGAATTATTTAACTAAATTTAGTTAGTTCTTAGGATTTTAAAAACAAGTTTGCGCAGTTGTGTTTCCGAATCATTATTGGCATCATAGCACAATGAAAGACAATCGTACTGGTACCAAAAAAAACAGATTTTATTTAAACCACCAATCCCACATGTGGTATTAACTAAAAAATGTATTTCATCCTACATGCTTAATTCAATGTGACACTTTAGTAAATCAACTGTTTATCAACATAGTGGATGTTTTTTTCAAAGTTATACATGCCTAACTGCCAGAATTGAAAAACGCGGACAACGTCATTTGTTTCATAGCGTGTAATTTTAAATATTGCAGATTGATACTACAAAAATCCAACATAATTATTTATACTTTTTTACGGCTAAATCGACATACAAATTCCGTGTCAAGATCAGTCACAAATTTAACATAATAGTATCATCGGAAATATAATAACAGTGTTTACAGTATGGTAAGGCATGACATACTTTGTCTTTGTCAATATACTTCAATTTTAAATAAAGGAACATAAATCGACCTCCTGCTAATTTGAAGCTGACTTAGTGCATTTAAATGCACTCAAAGTCACCCTGAATCGTATACAGAGACAACATGATTTCAAACAAGTTCGGTAAATATATTAATTTAAAAAATGTCTCAAAAGAAGGAACGATCAAATATCAATAACGTTCCAAATAACAAACGTTGTGAATGAGAACAGGAAGATTTGAACCGATGTAATTTAAAAATTCAGAGTCAACAAATCATATTGATATAACCACGGCGAACGCATGCATATATGGGACAAACGGACACATCCAAGTGAATGATAATTCTTATTTCTGTGCGAAGCAAGGCGAAATTAAAAATAATGTGAACTTGTGTCAGTCGATTGCTGGATTATTTAGAGTCCATCATGTAGCGTTTAAACAGTGGAGAATACAAACGCGATCATGAATTATTTAAATGTGAAATTCTTTTTTGTACGAGTCTGGTTCATTTGTTATATAGGTAATTGGTTTGGTATTGAATTTCATGAGTAACTAAAATTGTGTTTCTTGGACGCGAGCTGAAGTTAGCGTCTTTTAGAATGTTATTTAGTTCACTGAGGGTCACGTGACTCGTTTTCCATAGTCGATATAGTTACTGTGGCTATAGTTGAGTCAGTGAGGTTACAATATACTAATTCCAATCCTTATCTAATTCAATGTAAAAGCGACAACTTTAACCAAAAATAAATGCAACATTTTCACATAGGAATCCTAATAACCACATCTTTTCTTAAAGTGCATTCTAAGCTGAATTGATTTAAGCAATAAAAATGGTATGTCATGTAATATGTAAGAAAAAACTCGACACTAAACAACGTTGACTGTTTTATCATTATCTTTTTACCGGCTACTTTCTAGTTGAATGTAACCCGCCTCAGCGCAAGTGTCATAATGTAGTCTCCAATCTTAAAACATATCAGTGATTTGTTAGTGCATACCAATGCTTGCTCTACCAACATGTCCGAAAAATAATATCAAAGCAAGTGTCTAAACCTAAAAACATGTATTCAAGTTAAACTTGTTGATTTATTTAGAGAGTACAGCCCTACATGACTTATTTATTTAGTGTAATGTGACCTGTGACAATAGTTCACGTCTGATTTAAGGCTTTAAACCACTTCATTGTACAATAACGTGTTTCCCATTTTTATCGGTCTCTAGGTAAAATCTTGTCTAAATAATGAAAACACAGTTTTCATTGTTTTCTTATACGTTCATAAAATTATAAACTATAAAAAAGTAATTTATTTTATGCCTAGTGATGAAATATATCACTCACACAAGCGCTCGTGGAAATACGAATTGTCTTCCTTTTCGGTGAGGATATAATGTGTTATCACACCGAAAACAAACAAACAACCCTCTATATATGTCAGTCAAGGGAGTATGAGTCATGTCAAAAACTCGGCGATGAGGGTTAAATACCCACATGAACCTGTTTATAAATAGTTTTTCTACAGTAAATATCAATCTAAAATGTTAATATGGGTCATGCAATGTTAGAAACTTGATCATCAGCATTAGCACTCCGGTAAAAAATATTTGTCTTACCTACGAAAATACAAAAATAAAATAAAAAGTATGCTATTTTATGCTAGTCAGTTTGTTATGTTTTTCATGTTTATAAACATTTTTTTCTTACATAATTATCGCTTGTGTTTTACTTGTACAATTGCAACCCATTCGTCGCGTCTTTGATGCTCTGCATAAGTATGTTAACATTGTATTAAAATAGTACAGATGTTAACAAAAGCAAACCCGAACAAGCGGCACTGGCCAAAGGCCCATCAAGAATGTTACTTTGATTTAGATAAGTTATTCGAAACAAGTTCTATTTCTCATTTTGTATGGTAGTATGCTCAATTATTCTCGTCCATAAAAGGTTAAAGTTTTCGTATAAATACATTCAATCGCGGCTTGGTGTAAATGTTGCTAGTTATTTGTTTCGTTTGATAAACGATCAATTATTACATTTTATTAATTTTGTAAACGTCATTAAGGATTTAAGCGCAAATTTCTTGTTCACTTCATATGTCCCTTCTTATATAAATCGATTTTAGAAAAGTTTGAAACTAATTAATGATTTACTTTCAACTGAAACTCTTGTCTTGTGTGGACCATGCAGCATATAAACATTCAGTATTTTGTCTTTGGTTGGGAAATGTTCAGTGTGAAAGGCAAGTGAACAAAATATATAACAGCAACTCTTCCAATAGTTCTTTCTTTGTTCTTTACCTACAGGACGAACAGCGTCTGGGCCGCGTTCATTTTCAGGATTACCACAATATGTCGTGTCGTTAAATGAAACCAATAAAAGTAAGTTCTGAAAAATATTAATTATTTTTGCCTACATTTAATGTTGTTTTTTATTTATGCCCAAGAGTGAGTGTTGGCATATGATCTTTTTATTAACAACATTTAAATGATAGTTACGTCTGTAGTAAATTATACAGGTCCCTTGTCAGTGGTATCAAGGTCACAATGCACGCATGACCATTGAAATAAATAATCTAAGCATCATTTTATACATTTCGTATTACCTTAAGATAGAAATATCATGTATAAATGTACGTGATTATTCCATAATAAAGATCTAAGAGCTTCATCTGGCAATTGCCTATAATACATATATGATGTAAAGCTTAGTTAAAATGTTGTTGTTGTCTTTTTTAAACCAGCCCCGTTGGTTTTCTTCATCTTCATTGTTTGCATTATTGCTTATGAGTATTACAATGAAGAGTAACCATATCTTTCATACCGCTGATAAAACGAATATTGCAGAATCCTGTGCAATATTTTCGGATATAAGAGTGAATAATAGTGTAATTGTGCTTCCAGATATCACACTGTTCACATTCAATGTTACTGACGAAGGCACAGTGACCATCGAACCAAATAACGCAGACACAAGAAACTTTGTTCTGGCCAAGCAGCAGGAGATTAATTCACAGTCAGCACCACCGAACGAAAACATCGTTACAGTGTCGAACATCAAACCACTCGACAGGGATCAGGTAGGCATATCACCATTGTTATGAATTATTGGATTAACAGTTAAGATTGGGCTAAACCAAATTCTATGTTTCGGGCAACCCGACCCTACCTAGCGAAAGCTCCGACCCCCAACCCTCCCGACCCTAAAGTTTTTAGCGACTTTTGTTTTCCATGAAATCCGTACTCGCTAGATTTGAGATAATTTTCAATGTTTTTGACCGAAATGTGTCTTTAAAAAATAAGTATACAAAACTCAATCCCGACCCACCTATCTTTTTCTTAACCGTTACCCGAAACACACAATTTGTTTTGTCCTTGACATACAAGAGTCATACTGTAAGATTCAAATACGATAAGTTTTCCGTGAATTTGCTTTTAAAACCGAAGTTAAATTATTTTTACTTTGATGGTATTCGGTTAGTATAAATACGTGTACAATAACTTTACAGGGCACAGATGGACAGAATCTGTATATCATCAGCTTTAAAATCACGGACTCTGATGACAACACTGTACGTATTATATTGTAATAACTTACAAAGTTTTGTGTGTGATTGAAATGACGAGATTGTATCATTTAATAATAGCACATGTTCAATATCAAATGAAGAATAGTGATGCCTTTGCTGAAACGTGTACTTGAGTACCCGCGTATTGGGTCGGATAAAGATATTTGGCTAGCGAATTATTACTCGTGCTGTAAGACTACAATAGTTGTTAGTTCTGTTTTCAAATACATAGTGCATTTTATATTAAACTATATTGGTATTCTATAATAACATAATCCATGTTAACACTTACGGAAACACAGATGCAGAGGGTTATGCTCGTCATTTCCCAGGGTTATATTGCAACTCGAAACAGCTCGTATATGTTATATTATGTGTTCAAGGTGGCAACTCCTTCAGTGTATATATCCGTGGAGGATGTCAACGACAACCCACCGCAGCTCCGAACCCTGCCATACAGGTGGTATATTGGCGAGGTACGAGTAAAGAAAGCGTCTAGAGTGTTATTATATAAATAATTGTATCAAGAATACTATAACGTACTATGAGGGTCGTAAATGTAGGTCCCTGTATGATACAGCATCAAATATGTATGTTCAGTATAATACAGCTAGGTACAGGTATGTTTCTGGGATATACATATAAATTCAAAATATAAGAACATTACAGCCAAAGACTTCGCGTGACCAGATAGTGAATAAAATAATGAAACATAAACAGACTGACATATCAAAAGTTGAAGCGGTTGCCTTTGGCAAGAAATTTGAACAGAAAGCCAAAGACCAGTATAACTCCGAGATGAAAAAAACACATCAGCAGTTTAATCTCAGTGAATCAGGTTTGGTGGTTGACCGAAGATTTCCAATTTTTGCAGCCACACCAGATGGACTCCGGTCTTGTACATGCCACGGTGATGGACTCTTGGAGATAAAGTGCTCATTCAAGCACAAGGACACCTGTGTTATGGACATTCCAGAAGTCGATTGTGGTTTTTATTTAGAGAAAGGCTCTCTAAAATTGAAAAGGAATCACCGATATTATTCTCAGGTTCAATACCAAATGTATGTTTGCAATAAATCATTTTGTGACTTTGTTGTTTATACGCACAAAGGTGTACATGTTCAAACCGTGCAGTATGCTCCAGAATTTGTACAAGAGTTAGCTGTGAAATTTACATCTTTTGCTTTGGATGAACTTGTGCCTGTTATTGTCCAACATAAATTTAGCAGGTAATGCCTGATAATAAGTCACGAAAAACTCAGTGAACTGTGATCGATCAAACAAGGTTCAGTTGTTGGTGCAAGTAAACAACTCGGATGACAATGAAACTGGTTTTATTTCAAATAGTTTCATTGTATACAATCAGTGAGAATGATATGTATTTGTTGTTAATATATAACAGAATATGCCTAACACTGATAGTTTTTTGTTTGAATGTGAATTATAAAGAAACATAAAACGCACAGTAATTTTTAGCAAGAAACATTGTTTTATTTGAATGATAACAGAATTTACGTAAAAATAAAATCTAAAAAGTTGAATAATTGTTATCATTTTGTGCAAATTCTTGGAGGAAGTTTTCCTCTCAATGCCGATAATAAAACAATAAAAACTAGTATGTAGTTGTGTTTTTTAATTAAAAAAAGCAATATAACTGCTGTTGTGTGCAATGCTGAATTACATATATTAGAGATGACAAAACAGTTCAAAACATATACATTCACACAAGCGTCTGTAACATTTTTGCCACCACAAATCGTACAATATGTTCTACATTAAATGGTTATTTCAACAACTTAGGCAGGATATTTGTAATGGCGCAACATATAATAAGAATAGAATCAACATGGCGAGACAGAGTTAATGGCAGGGTGTTCTTTAAAATGTTATAACGTTTCACCCGCTCAATTGCACGTTCCACGTTTATCCGAAGCTGCGATAAACGTCAGGCCTCTTCCACTTCCTTCTGTGAAAATTGCCGTTTCCCTTTAGCGAATGGAGGTATTGCTAGTGAAGCGCCATGTGCAGCCAGTTTTTCTTCAATAAGGAATCCCCGGTCGGCTAACACTAAATCCCCAGGTTCAAGCTTATTGTAAAATCCCGATTGTTCAGTCAATTCCTTGTCCGAAACACATCCACCCCAATTGCACGACACAAAACTTACAGTCCCATAAGGTGTGATACCTATTAAAAATTTTGCAGTGTTATGATGTTTATAATTTGACCACGTTTTTGCCCGGGCACTTAAATTGGAAGGTCTCTGTATAAAGATTTCGCTTCAGTCGATTATGACACGGCTTTTTCTGTAGCGTTTCCTGAATGCTTTTGGGCGATTTTTTCTAACTTCTTCCTTTGATGGCCACCTTATCAAGAATTCAAGTTTTTTGGCAATAATACGTATCGCATTACTAAGAATGGCAGACACCTGTGTGGGCGCAATTTTAAACCGCAGTGCCAAGTCTTTGTTTGTGCAACTTAACTTAAGTTTCATAAGTACTAGCAGAAGAATGTCACCTGTACACAACTGTCCAACTGGCTTCAAATACAGACACACAATGGACATTAACCATTGAAACAATTCAATGGACGGAAGGCCAGTCAATGATCTTACAACCGAAGTGTTCAGATTTTTGTAGGTGAACTTGGCTGCCTCACTCTGGGCCTTCAGCTGTCTGTTTTCCTCGAGGAGCTGATACTCCTGTTGCAGTCCAGTGTAGTCACGTTGCAGTTGATTAAACTTCAGCTGAAGTGGATCTGGATCGGGATCAATTCCTGAAAGATTTAATTGAAAACATTTGAAAACTATGACAACATTTGAGAACATGCTATAATAAAATAGTGTTACCAGTAGTTTAACTGGCTACTTAAAACAGGCAATTAGGAAATGTTTTAAATATGGTGCATATTTTGTCATTTTCTGGGAAATAAATCTTTCAAAAAGACAGTATTTTGGCAAATTGTTTAGTGACAACCCACATGTGTAAATCAAATTTTAATTTATCACTATTATATCTTTATCTAAGGTTGAAATGCACATTTAAAAAAAGAAAAATTACATTACATGCTGCATTTATGTTGATTGATACTATAATAAGCTAGTGTACCAAATTAAACTGCAAAGATGCATTTATTAATTATGCCGACCTTTATCTTGGTATGCTGGGACATGATGAGCCAGATCCAGCAAAGCATGGGCAGCTGTCTCCTCACTTTCAATGTTCATGACATTTTCCTTGGGCTGACAAGGGGTCAGTGCCAGTTTTCTACGCCATTGAGCCACCCGCTCAAACCGCTCCAAATGCTTGGGTGTCTGCTTAGCCATTGGGGTAAAATTGAAAAGACTTGGCACATAATCTGGGTGGTTTGGATCTGCTGAAGGTTGTCCTGTAAAACATAATAAATAAATAAATAAATATGTACGTGAGAATGAAACATGCAATCATAGTTTGTATTTAACTTTAACTGTATTAATTGTATTTGTGAAAAACTGACACTGCAAATCCATATCCTGGACAGGTGTATCAAATATGATGTGTGTGTACGTTGTATTAAATTGTCAATACAAACGTGAAATGAATAAGATAATGTTTACAAACAGATAAACAAATGCACTGATTTATTTTAATGTTTAATCATTAAAACTTACCGGATAGAAAGTGAAGGCTGCAAAGTCTGTCGTGATACGATGTTTCCCAAAGTTTGTTGGGGTTTTCGACCTGCATTCGTTTCATTGCAGTCCTCCATTTCATTTTTCGTTCTTCATCTTTAGGAAAACGATAAAAATGAATGTCAGAACCTTTAGCGTGCCTCTGTGTGCAGCCAGGCGCACAACAACTTGTAGGCATGTTAACAATTTAAAAATAAACGTGTTGACTACGCTCTATTTCACAAGCCTTTGTTATGAACATTTTCTGCCTACCAGCGTAACCCGGATGTAGCGAGTACTTGCCCGTGACGTCACGCGTGAATTGGTCTATACATGTGGCCTTTAAAGTGTTCAGAAGTTGTTTTTTTCCAATTTGACCTGGTGACCAAGTGTTTGACCCCAATTTTCGAACTCTTCTGAGACATTATTGGGACACATGTTCTGAGAAAGTCTCATTAAAATTGGGCTACAAGTGTGGCCTCTAGAGTGTTCACAAGCTATTTCATCAATTTGACCTGGTGACTTAGTTTTTGACCCCACCTGACCAAGTTTCGAACTCGTCCAATATATCATTGAAACAGATGTTCTGATCAAGTTTTCAGAATATGTGGCAAAACAAAGTGACTTCTAGAGTGTTCTCAAGGTTTTTATTCAATTTGTCTTATTGACCTATTTTTTGACCCCACGTGAACCAGTTTCAAACTCGTCTGAGATATCACTGGTGCAAATGTCTTGAGCAAGTTTTATGATGATTGAAGCTACAAATGTGGCATGTAGAGTGTCCACAAGCTTTTTCTTCAATTTGGCCTGGTGACCTAGTTTTTGACTCCATGAGACCCAGTTTAGAACTCGTCTGAGATATCATTTAAACAAATGCTCTGAGAGAGTTTCAAGAAGATGTGGCAACAAAATGTGACTTCTAGAGTGTTCAAAAGCTTTTACTTCAATTTGCCCTAGTGACCTAGTTTTTGACTCATATGACCCAGTTTCGAACTCGTCCGACATATCATTGGAACAAATGTTCTCAGCAGTTTGATAAAGATTGGGCAATAAATGTGGCCTCTAGAGTGTTCACAAGGACGACGGACAATAGGTGAGCTAAAAACAACCGTCTCTGGATGCCGTTTATTTGACGAATCAAAATAATTTCAATTATATTGGTAAACGGCCACCCAAAGAATATTTGTGTTAAATTATTTCATAATCAAACCACTGGTTTCTGACAAGAAGATTTTCCATGTTTTCACTATATAGCCGTATAAGGAAAAAAAGACCCCGCCAACCTGCGGCCATGTTTTTTAAACGAATGAAAATATTCTTAAGTATTTTGTTACAAGACCACCCAAGGAACATTTTTTTGAACTATTTTAAAATCTAACCAATGGTTTCTGACAAAAAAAATTAAATAAAGCTTTCAATAAAACCATATAAGGAAAAATTGCATCGCCTCCTGCGGCCATGTTTTTTTTACGGAGCGCAACCATTTTCGAACTAGGCCGATATATCATAACAACAAATGTTCTCAGCAATTTTCATGTTGATTGGGCAAAAAATGTGGTCTCTAGAGTGTTCACAAGCTTTTTCTGACCTAGTGACCTAGTTTTTGTCTATAAGGTCCTATTTAGCTCACCTGATAATTTGGCCTGGTAACCTACTTTTGACCCCACATGACCCAGTTTCGAACTTGCCCGAGATATATTAAGAACAAAACGTTGCTAATACAGAGTTTAAAACACTATTCGTATTAAATTGTTACACTAGGATTTCTTGAAAAATATTAGAGCATGTGTTTACAATCAGATTTGAAGCTATACGCGTCAGTTGTTTAGTACAAAAATAAGACACCAGACATTGCTGTTCTAAAAAAGCTTGTAAGCATATGTGAAAATAGTTTTTATAATAATGTTCTCCAGTTGGTGGCTAGTAGTATATATATTTATTGATTTCACTTATTCTAGTTTATTAAATATTATTAGGACTTAATATTGCAAGCGGTTATTTTGTACATATGATACTCCCTGACGTCTTCGGGTTACTGTAGCTGGCAAATAATGTGAAGAAAAGAAAAACGTGTGTTAATAATTTAGTCATGGTTTGATTATGTATAGTCTCACAACGCGGAGATTGAATACAACAACCATTTTAACATCACCCCGGACACTGGAGTGGTTTACTTGTTACAACAACTTGACTATGAAGAGAACAGCTACTACCAGTTTACATTTATGGTGCAGGTAAGGCTATTTTTATTTAATTCATTGTTTCATTAAGCTTTCTTATAATATTTTTTCTCCTAGAGAATGTCAGACTGAATTACATATTTTGCTTGAAAAAAAATTTGATACGTGTTGTATCAATGTAATGAAAATGTTTCCTCATAGTATTCTTTTTTCTAAAAAATTCACATACTCTGATTCAAAATTGCTTATTGGTAATCGTAACCATAAACGACGGATAAATAATCCATGATAATATTGTTGTATATATGTCATAGGATCAGGGAAATCCTCCCCAGAACGCAACCGCGGATCTGATCATCAGGGTCAATGACGTTCAAGATACACCGCCCTTCTTCACTGCTCATCTCTACAGAACAAACATGGACAAAAATGTTTCAATGGTGAAGTAATTTACCAAAATCTTCATGATTTTAGTAATAAGCTCATTATTTCAGTACGTTTTCTGCAGTTGTTATAGTACATGTATATAATCACAATACTGTTCACCAACTTTGTGAAACAATTATGAAGATTTAAAAGAAAAAAAAAGCAAATGTTGCAAAGAAACTACGTATGTCATAAACGTATCAACACCAAGATGACTAGATCCGTTTTATATCAAAATATAATTAGACACACACGTAAAATTTTAAAATGTATGTCACAACCGAATATAGAAAACATGTAACATACAAAAAAAAATAAAAACTAATCTTCTCGATATACTTTGTTTATGTCTGCAGAAAACGTCAGTTATATAAGTGAACGCACTAGATGGCGACCTTGGCGTCTCAAACGAAGTTGCTTACAGTATAATGCCAGGTAATACATCCTATGTAACATCTAGCAAAATGTCAATATCAGATAGCTTATGATAATTATAGTAATATAAAAATAATATAAACGCATCAGTCAGAAGTGCTTACTCTGAAAAATATTCTAATAAATTTAAATGTTTTTCAACAATAGCAACACTAACAAGTGCGTATATCACATTTTTCAGGCACATCTTAAACATACTAATCACCGCATGAAATATATGGGGTTAAGTAATTATTCTTATATAGGTAATGGTCAATTAAATCAACAGCTATAATGAAAGGGAATTGGAATATTACTTATATCCGGGTGATTCTAATATTCTTTTTACGGTAGATCCAGTCGTGCCCTACACGTGGTGAATAGGTAGATCCAGTCGTGCCCTACACGTGGTGAATAGGTAGATCCAGATTGCCCTACACGTGGTGAATAGGTAGATCCAGTCGTGCCCTACACGTGGTGAATAGGTAGATCCAGTCGTGCCCTACACGTGGTGAATAGATAGATCCAGTCGTGCCCTACACGTGGTGAATAGGTAGATCCAGTCGTGCCCTATAAGTGATGAATAGGTAAATCCAGTCGTGCCCTACACGTGGTGAATAGGTAGATCCAGTCGTGCCCTACACGTGGTGAATAGGTAGATCCAGTCGTGCCCTACACGTGGTGAATAGGTAGATCCAGTCGTGCCCTACACGTGGTGAATAGGTAGATCCAGTCGTGCCCTACACGTGGTGAATAGGTAGATCCAGTCGTGCCCTACACGTGGTGAATAGGTAGATCCAGTCGTGCCCTACACGTGGTGAATAGGTAGATCCAGTCGTGCCCTACACGTGGTGAATAGGTAGATCCAGTCGTGCCCTACACGTGGTGAATAGGTAGATCCAGTCGTGCCCTACACGTGGTGAATAGGTAGATCCAGTCGTGCCCTACACGTGGTGAATAGGTAGATCCAGTCGTGCCCTACACGTGGTGAATAGGTAGATCCAGTCGTGCCCTACACGTGGTGAATAGGTAGATCCAGTCGTGCCCTACACGTGGTGAATAGGTAGATCCAGTCGTGCCCTACACGTGGTGAATAGGTAGATCCAGTCATGCACTACACGTGGTGAATAGGTAGATCCAGTCGTGCCCTACACGTGGTGAATAGGTAGATCCAGTCATGCACTACACGTGGTGAATAGGTAGATCCAGTCGTGCCCTACACGTGGTGAATAATATCTTTAATATGACACTAAAGATGATGACAGCTGCATCAACCAAAATATATATCACGTTTTTAAATGTGATTTTAAATTCATTTATTTATTTATTACAATGGATTTAAATCATTCGGAATGGTGTTTATGATGTTTGATTGGGATTTATTTTGGTTTCAGTTGGTGGTTGTTCGGAACTATTTCATATTTATGAAGATGGCTGGATTCGTACAAACGTTTCTATAGATAGGGACAAAGGCCTTATACTGAAGGAGAATGGTGAATGTTCATTGACAGTTGAGGTATGTAATTTGCAATTCTGTATATTTTGTATTGCCATTTTGACTATTTGCTGTTTCATGTACATCATATTAATCTTTAAAATAATTCACTATTATTTATATCTAAATGGATTTTAAAATACCATAATATTTGTATTTGGTAATTATTCAACGTTTAATACACATTTCCAGGTGAACGAAATTGAAAAGAACATCAATCGCCTATATGGTGCTACAATCGCCAATACAAGTGTGACCATAACCATCAATGACCTCGATGACAACAGCCCTCGTTTTAACAAGTCTGGGTATTATGGAACTATACGAGAAAACTCAGGAGACGGCGAGACGATATATATTTCAGGAGGTATTTTCGCCAGTGATGCAGATCAAAATCAAGTAGGTCTATGTCCGTTAAAATATTTGTAAAACAAATGCGTGTGATAAAATTATTGACCTGATTGGTGTGTGATGAATTAATTATGTATATTGTATTTTCTGGGATGACAATGCAAAGATGGATGTCCATGTAACATTTTCGGACGGATCAACGAGTGCACTTTTCAAAGCCGACCCATCTGTTGTTACCCAAAACGGTGAAATCAGAATAAAAGTCACAAATTATGAAAACGCCACGTTGTTAGACTATGAACAAACAAACAGTTTAAACTGCTGGTAAGAGACACCTGCAAAAGTAACAACGGCTTATTTTGTTTATGTCTTTTTTAAAACATATATTCACAGCACAGCTGTGGGGAAACCGTCTTGACGGTAGAATGTTGCGTAATTTCTTGGACTTTGTATCTTTGCAAAATTACGCGGTCTGGTTTATAATGACTGTAATGGCATTACGTTTTGTAACTTTGAGTGCGGTAGTTGATGCCGAGAGACGTCAATTAATATCATGCCATACCAATCATCGCGTCTTCTTCGACTCCACTTGTGTCTTTAGCTATTATGATCGTGTCGCTTCAGCAGTTTTGTATTGATATTATTACCATCAAATTGAGGTTAATTTTCATAAACATTGTTTAAACTTGTAGGTCACTGTAAAAGAATCAGGAAATCCTAATGCAAATGATTCAGCTGTCGTCAAAGTGAACGTAATAGACTTAAATGATAATGTGCCATAATTCCTCAATGGATACTACGAGTTAAGCATTCATGAACACCCATTAAATGGAACTCCTGTTGGAAATGTCACGGTAGGTTCATGGAAACATGCTGAGTGTATTAACCTTCACAGAAATAATATAAACATATCATCAGTCAGGCTGGATAACACACACCAAATTTAGAATCCCTTAAGGTCATAATATAATTCCTAGTATTACACGTGTTCACTAAGATGTTTCAATAACTATTTTAACAGGCTACTGACAAAGACGTGAATTGTACAGAAAAACTTTCCTATTCACTGTTTGGATAACAATGGTATGTGCTTGGTACACACGGTAGAACAATACAATAAAAAACCATTTGCACATTAGAAGCTCCTTAACAATATTGATTTGCTATGGCTTAGAGATTCTATGCACGAATGATCCAGTAAATGAAGTCGTTAGTGAGTGAACGAAATGTGTGAGTGATTGAGAAAGTAACGGTGTTCGAGAGATCCGAACTTGTCAAAAATGCTATGTACAAGCTTTCATTTTGTAATAGCTGCTTATAACACCATTAAGTATTTATGATATTTCTATTAAATGTTTACGTTATAAACTTAAAGAATATTTGTTTTCTACTCAGTATTGCCATAGATAATGCTACTGGTGTCATATACACCGATTGTGCACCAACGAAACTTGACAGGGAGCGACAAGATACATTTTATATGACGCTAACGGTGACTGACACAGCAGGTCACAGAAATATATTGTCATTAATTCTAAAGCTAACAGACGAGAATGACAATCAAGCAATTTTCAGACAAGATATATATGAAGTTCGAATAAACGAGAACGAGGACTATCAGTCAAATCCGATTGTCCGCGTCAAGGTAACTGTTGAAACATATATTTCCATATAAATAACAAACATAATTGTGTAACTATATACTTTTGGCATTCAAATACTGGAATGATTATTTTCGTGTTGTGTGTGTTGCTGTTTTTTTTTCTTTTACAATACATA
This sequence comes from Congeria kusceri, assembly GCA_027627225.1. Lineage (NCBI taxonomy): Eukaryota > Metazoa > Mollusca > Bivalvia > Myida > Dreissenidae > Congeria > Congeria kusceri. The sequence goes on along the minus strand of CM051031.1, from coordinate 48,119,453 downwards.
CCAAGTTGGTTATTAATTTGATTATATTCCAGGCAAAGGATGCAGACTTGGAAAATTCTATAAATAGTTTGCTTTATAACAACATTACACAGACGTCCGATGCTAATTTCTTCAACAACGTCACCATAAATGAATCTACGGGAGAGCTTTACCTTCGTCATCATGTAGATTATGAGGGTATAGAATAAAACTTGAAAGGAACTATTAATATCACAATTGTGTCGTTTGATAAAGGTCAACCGTCTCTTAACGGCACTACAATAGTGAGGCTCAGTGTACAGGTAAGTATCCATGTGCACTTTTTCACCAAATGATTTTGATCCATTATCAGCCCTCAATATTTGTATCCATTCTTAGACTATACAGATGAAGAATACGACGCAATACAAATACTTCAAATATGACAGGGACCAGTGTCGTTTACTTCAGATTTAAATTAAAGGGGCATATCGGGTAGGTCGACAATAAAATTTGCAAACAAAAATTCATTTACAGAGAACTAATTTTAAAGAAGTGTTAATTATTATAGCCTTGGTTCTATAAACAATTAAAAAAACATATTATTTTAACATATAAACAGTTGTCACCGATGACACTTTCGCGGGCGCGGGACATTTAGTAGTAGAAGTAAATCTTAAGTCTTAAGCATAGGATCGTTGTAGAATACTGACCCTGGTATAAAATCAAACAGTTAATAACTCAACCGCAAACGCCATGTATTAAAATTACGTTATGACAAACAATCACGGTAAATTACTGCATTTTTACACGCTGTTGACTTCACAAGACATCGTATATTTTAGGACATTAACGACTCTGCACCATTGTTCAATCATTCTGTGTATTATGGAGAAACATTTGAGAATGAAACGTCGAGTTTAAACAATGGTATGTACAATTTTAATGATCATTGGTCAAGATAATTAAAAAATATCTAATGGTTATATAGATTCATATTTCATAAGAAATATAGGAAAACTACTTAGAGAAAACGTATTCATAATAAAGTATAACATTACCACTTTGTATGACGTGACTCCGGATATTGGCCCATTATTGAGCCAACATAGAGCAGAATCCCTACACAGACGGTACGTTTAATATCGATTTCAATTAATGTGTTGATAAATGCTATAAACAGGTGCTTATGTAGACGGCCAACTAAATTTTGAAAATATTCGTGTACTTCATATGACATATATTGTAGATGAATAGTGGTGGATCATTTCATTTAAAAAGGAAATGCGCGCGGAAAAATTACCGGTCCTTGCTCATTTCAGTCATTTATTAAAGAGTTTAAACCTCGATCGAAAAAATGTCAATCGAGCGATTGTTTACAAATGCTATCAGGAGCACATGTTCAAAGTTCCAGTAATTTTGAATCATAAATGGCTGTGATATGGACTCTAATAATGTTGTGCCAAGTGTATTGGGGATTGATGTTCAGTGGCTCGATTGCGGGATATTGCAGGCTACCGTGCTGAGTATTGTTTACTAATATAGTGTGATTTCTCATAGTAGCGAGACAGCCGGTGTATGGGGTGTGTCTTTTCTGGTTATTATTACACCTAAGTTGAACAGAGTTAACGTTTGTTGTACGAGTACGACATTTGTCGTGCCAATTACTAAATATTATAGTCTATATGGCTAATTGTGTAATTGTGGCCTGTCTTAAGTTATTTTTTTGTTTGTTTAATGTTTCCATAAAACGATAAAGGCTATGACGTAAAATATGTTAATGTAATCAGTCATACTCCTCACAGTGATCTTCCCCCTTAAGGGGATAAATCACTGCCGGAACAAGTATCACGTGGCCATAGTAGCTTTTACAATTGTAACTACTCGATATTACCAAAAAGCGAAAATTGCAGTATTTTTATAAATTTGAACGGTTAGTAATTTTCAGACATTTGATGGTAAAAGGAAAGAGATAGGTGGTTTAGGTTTAAGCCCAAACAAATACTGGAAAATATATATTTTCTTCAAACTGCTTTCTACTTTCACTTTCTCTTGTTTATTTGCACAAGTAATATAATTATAAAGTTTTAAACAAGTGGACAAAATTCCACTATTTCAAACACTTATATTTCTATTGAGTACATGACAAATAAGTATAAAATAAAACTATAATGAGTATATACTAAAGCATCTGAAGTACACTAAAGTTTCTAAAGTCGCCAACTATTTTTAATTAAAATTAAAATTACTCTTGGTCAATTTGTTAATATGTGCATAAGCCCCATTGTTTTTGTATTGTTATATTTTTCATAGTTTTAATTTTTATATAATTATAATATTCAATGTTTGTGTTTTATTTGTTTACTTATTTTATTACAAATCACCCTTTTCTTAAACAAGTATTTTATATTATTAGACAAGAGTTCTCTAAGAACACATTGTGAAACTATAAACGATAAAATATAAGAAAATAATTATATTAGCTAAAGTTTAGAATATTTCTGAGTACAGATTCGATTTGTCTAAGATTTGTTTACAATAATAAAGAAAATAGTAAGAATTTCTCACATTTTCAGAAAATAATGATTGAAACTTAAAATTTTTATGAAAACTTAGTGAAAAATGTGTCTTAGTAAGGTTCAGAATACCACCCTGACTTTAATTTCTTCATATGGATGTTTTATAATTTAGTGGCTAATAATGTATTTGAACTTTTCTAAATATGTTTCACAGTAGAAGCAGGCATACATGTTGGTATATCTGAAAACAAAAAGTACACATTGTATTTCTTATGCATGATATGAAGCCATATTAATCGAATTTACTATTACTATTGTAAAATGCAATACTGCGTACACGGGAATGCAATACCCCGTTAACGAGTTGGCATTTTTTAAGACTTAGAACGTACCAAATAAGCAACAGTAGTAGTTGAAAATTGCAGAACATGTTCTTTATCGTATTCTTAACCAATCGCTCGATTCACATTTGTGAAACAGGTTTAAAATCCACATTAATTGAAAGAAACAAACGAGGAGCTTCATTTTTCAGCGATCATTTTACGTTTAGTTACTGACTATTAACTGTTTATTTATTATAAGGGTCAAAGTAAGTACATAAGGGTCTTTGCAAGTTAGTTGGCAGACTAGGTCAGCACATACATGTAGTAAATTATGAACAGAATACTTGAAATCGGCGTTGTAATTACCGTTTTTGGAGCTATATCTTTGGCATGTAGCTATTTTAGCTCGATATTGGACCGATATCCGCTGTCACGTCATACTCAGTAATTAAGTATGCATTTACCAACTTTATTTGCAATTTTCGTATTTTAATATTTTTATGGCCTAGTATTTGACATATGCTTTAGCACATGTGCGTTTAAAATATTTTATTTTAAATTGTTCTTACTATGTCTACGCGTTTTCTATAATGTGACCATAATTATGATTATGTAAACGTAACATTGCTTTGGAAAGTTTAATAAATCGTGTAATTGTAAATTGCTTACCATTATAATACATTGCTCAATGGGCGTTTACTCTTTGATAAACTCTAAAATGTATAATTCTGTTTATAGAATTTCCGGTAGCTACTGTACACGCCAAGAATGGCGATGGAACGGACAGGAATAGAGAGATCAACTATTTCATTGTGTCAGGGTCTGCAAGAAAGATCAGAGTTGACCCATTGTCAGGTGTAGTGTTCATTCAAGTAGACGCAGAACTGGACTTTGAACTTACGAAGTACTATAACATAACTATTATGGCCATAGACCAAGGATCCCCACCATTGAATTCAACTGTAGTTAATATCACTGTCAAGAACGTCAATGATTTTGGTCCAACATTTCAACCCAAATCATGCAGCATAAAGATGTACGAGAACGCAACCCAGGGTCCCTTCAATATGGACTGCAACGCCACCGAGCCAGATATAGACAGTAATTCTGAAGTCGTAAGCAGGGCTGTTGATCAGGATGGACATGCCATTAATACCAGTTTAATCAAAGTAAGGCAACCGAGACAATTTGAGTACATATTCGAGTACTTACCATATTTTTATAACTTTATTTCACAGGAATTAATTGTAGCTGTAAATGCATGACACTTTAAAGAAACTATGTCAACAAAACATTGGTTTCTAAAAAACCTATAAATGCTATAAGATGATAGAAATGGACTTTACTTAAACATGTGCATTAAAATAAATAATAAATAATATAATACATAATGGGATATTTATCTAATAAAGCACATAAGTAATTAAAGTTTGTAAAATTTAACACCCCACGCGGGTATCGACGTAGGAGCAATACGAAGAAATAACAGCAGACAGCGCGTTAACCAGCTGCGCTATTCTCCTTTATAAGGAAACTTGTGTAAACTATTGTTATACAAAACACTCACAATTATGACGTCAAATTGTAAACCTTATAAAGGCCAAACAAACACGACCTATTTTATAAATTGATTTTTATTTGAGAATGCGAAAACTTTTTCCCATTATATACAAAGCGTATTTTAACCGAAATTATAATCCTTCATTTATATCGTATTAACAGATTTGTTAAAGAAATAACCCCCTATAGTTGGCATAGTCCCTTTAAAACCTCACTACACATATTTTAAAATGAATGTAGAACAATATCGTTATCCGTTTTCATTAAAATGGTATCTCTCTTTGATCTTTATTCAAACAGGACTGGTTCCCTATCAATAAAACAAACAGAGCTATTTCAAGCACACAGTTCGCTGACCGAGAAGTATCAAAAACAGTGGAACTTGAGATAATTGTCAAAGATGTAAATGCAGTTAAGAATGGTTCACAAATTGACACAGGTTAGACTTTATAAACATTATCAACGGCATTTACTTAGTTTTCATAGTCATTGTCATTGTCAAAACTAGTTTTCAAACCTACGAATTGACAACTTAATGTGTGTTTTTTTCAGCTGTTTGCAATGTTTCGATTGAGGATATCAATGACAGCTATCCGGAATTTAGAGAATCCTACTACCAAGGAGTGTATCAGAAAATGCAGCAAACGAAACGCTCTCACAGTTACTGCCGATGATCGAGACGAAAACAGAAAAATAACATACAGTCTTCATCCACCTGACTGCCCGTTTCAAATCAATAAAAATAACGGTTCGAATTCAACCACTTTTATCAAACACCTTATATCATTTATGTTTTAATGTTTTACGTTTAATTAAAAGACATGATGTTTGCATGTAGGATACTTTAAAAATATATTTTTATTCGTGGTTTTATATGACTGTTTACTGAATCGGATTATATTTTTAGGTGTGATAACAAAGGAAGGAAATATTGACTACCGGAAAACCACCTGTATTTGGCTGATGGTTGAAGCACGAGATTATGGCAATCGTTCATCATTTGTTCATGCTAATATCATATGCGATACTGATGTTAAAGTAACGAATCATAATGCCCTTTTCTTTGATTTCATGAAAGTAAATGTTTCGGAAAGTGCAGCAATAGGATCTCGTGTTATCAATGTGCATGCTACCTCTTTGACCGGCGGTAATGGTCCCATGACCTACAGAATGTTGAGAGGCAATGAGAATAACCGGTTTGCAATTGACAGGGTTTCAGTGAGTATTATATTTCTACTGCTGTTTTGATTTTTAAGTAAATACCAATGTTGTGTTTGCTATTAAATGGTCTCGTCATTAAACTTAACACGTGTCAGGTAAACTCTGAAGTAATTACAAGCAAACAAGAAGTACAAAAATATATTGAATTGGAAAATGGCAGTGTGTGTACATTTCAAATGCTTCAATTGTTATGCACATACATCTTCTATAAAACTGGGGGAGATCGTAACGTGAACTCTGGCTACCTTAATGTGAGGCGCAAAACAGCTGGTGCTCAAAATGGTCGGTTTTGAAACAAATGCTGGATATTTTTCGATGGATCGTACAGCTTGTTTCCGCTTTTCACCCCAAGACTATGCTCATGTTGTGGCCCAATATTCCATGTATTAACACGTTTCATTTCAAGATTATAACTACTTTCAGTTTCATGAACATCAGCCAACTCAGCACCATCGCACCACCTCAGCACCACCGGACCGCCACATTTCAATAAATTCTCAGTAACCAAAATTACAAATTATTGAAAAACATAATATGAATATGTGAAGACTTTTATATTTGTGATGATCGTCAGTCGTCACACACTTCATCAAGTGCTGTAGCAAGAACTCAGACGGGTAAACGTGTCAGAACCAAGAGTATCTTAGACATATTCTTTCAATAACTTCAACTTATAAAACTCCTACAGCACTTATTTTTATACATTATTTAACGAAACTACGAACGACTGTTCTTTTATCATTACTGATGGTGAAGACATTGACCGATTTCTTAAAAGGCATCTTTATCATAAGAAAAGAATACAACATTTGAAAGCTATAAGTACTGTTTACATCATTTTTGCACCATCGGACCACCTTGGAAGTCACCACCGGACATTTTCTTAACACCTCGAAATGAGGTGGTCCGGTGAGTCCCCTTACCGTGTAATAGTTTTAAGACAATTTCATAGCATTTTATAACTATCGATATTCAGTTTAGCCGTGCTCTTACACAATAGCCATATTTGACACATCTAGAGCAAATCTTCATTCTTAAACACTGCAAAAACATACTTTAAGCTCAAACATATTTCTGGTGACGACTGTAACAACAAAATAACAACTGGTAATCAGGCATTACCATAACAAGTACAATCGCACTATACATATTTGCATTGTCCATTGTTTTTATTATTGGTTAATGATGGTAAAACCACAGATCTTTTGGTATGGGTATACCGACCATATAATACGATGTAGATAAAACTAATTATTTAATTGAATCGTATACATGTATTTAAAATATAATAATATTGTTCCTTTCTTCATCAGAGTTATCCAGTTTAATGATACTGCCAGCACCATCATCCTGTCTTGGAAAAGATTCTGTTTTATATGAATTGGGTTGTAACACTTGTGCTGTAAATTGATCAATAAAGTTGCTTAAATATCTAAAAGTTATTTTTTCTATATTAAAGGGACTGAACTCCAGATGGTCCAATCTTGTCCAATACATGATTTTCTTACGTAATCGTAATGAACCCATTAAAAAATAAAACACATTTGTTTTAATTTATTTGAAAAATCATGATTCTATATAGTGTTCGTCCTTTTAACGTCCTAAAATCAATTGAGTCTGCAGACGCTATAACTATCAATTAATTGTTGTTGTTGTTTCGTAGTTTATTGACAGGTCCTTGGCTGCATTATGTGAGGGCCTTCCTCTGTGATCCGTCAGGGGGAAAATGCTTATTTAGAGCCCAGGTAGGTCAAATTTATCCGGGCCGCCCAGGCTCAATCCAAAGAGATAAATCCGATCAAAATTAATCAGTGCACCTTGGCCAATGAGACCTTAATGTGCTCTGATTTCTCGCCGATCTGAAAGACAATTTTTAGATAATCTTTTCCGTCCAATGGGCGCTGCACCGCCCTGTCCAGGCTCTTCCAAACGTCTGACGTCCCGATGCGGGAGTAAGTTAAAGAGTCTTCAGAAGTTCCTCTATGGGCGAATTCCCCCAACCCACGGTCACGACGTGGACGTCACGGCTACTCAACCCAGCCATCGATTAATTTTAAAATAGCGCCTTTAATATTTAGCATAATCACGTGACAGTATAGTTTTGTCGAGTCGCAAATGTGCATACCTGAATCGGGTGCCCGTATCTGGGAAAGCCGCGGTATTTTTAAATCGAGAATACCGGGTTCAAAGGATGTGCGAGCTTATTCAACTTCTATTTTTCAATGAATTATACAGTTTATGACAGCATTTGATCGTGTTCTTTACAAATAGTGATGATTTTACGCATGTATTTTACGGTTTATGCATAACTACAAAAAGGCACAATTGTATGCCCATCTGGAGCTCAGTATCTTTAAGTTTAATGCCAAAAAGTATACGTACAGAGTATTGATGGATGATACAATAAACACATATTATGATACTATTTCAATACTGAATAGTAAATATTGAACATATTTATTAATGTCATAAAGTGATGCTATGATACATTTCAAACATCAGCAGCACTGTGTTAGTTCCACTTTATTGTTGGACTGCTACAGCTAGTTTCCTTGGTCAACTATGAATAGACAGACAGTGGTAATCTTACCATTGCCATTGGAGACCCACTCGCTGAAATCGTGAATTGACATTAAAATTTAATAATTTACTTGCAAATCATTCAAATAGGTTAATCAGTATTAAAATAACTTATATGGAAAAATACAATATCATTAAAACAGTTGCACAACGATAATGTGATTTTGATAATTCATTAAATTATTATATTAGCTGTTTCATAGTTTTGCTCATATTAATTAAATCAGATAATTATTTAATACATTAAAGTGTAATGGTTTCAACAACGTATATATAAAAAGATTGATATATCTAATGTAGATAATGCAGATATGTATATGGGTGGATGGACGACAAAACGATTGATATATATAACGTAGATAATGCAGATATGTATATGGATGGATGGACGAACTGTTTGAGCTGCATATCTGCAAATCATTTTTTTGCTTTACAAACGTTAATGCCTGATTACCAGTTGTTATTTTGTACTTAAAGTCGTCACCAGAAATATTTTTGAGCTTAAAGTACGTTTTTGCAGCCTTACAGTATGAATATTTGCTACGGATGTGTCAAACTTGACTATCGTGTAAGAGTAAGTCTTGAAGTAAAACACGTGATTACATGGAATATTTGGCCGCAACATGAGCATATTCTTGGGTCGACAAGCGGAACAAAAAGCTGTACGAACCATCGAAAAACATTCATCATTTTCATTCAAAATCGGCCATTTTGAGCACCAGCTAATTTTAGCCTCACATAAAGGTAGCCAGAGTTTTCTTTACAAGCCCCCCCCCCCTTACAAACCTTATGAAACAATAATTTTTTGAGCTGACATAAAAAAAATGTACAAATATTATAATAAAAAATTTATCTCGATCTGTTAAAAGGGTGAGGTCACTGTATCGTTGTGTAGTTTTTAATAATTTTTTTTATGAAATCAAGCTAAATATGTTGTATTTGTTATTTTAGAAATAGCTGTGTCAAACTGGACACGTTACTTTATGTTGAATAAACACACTGGCGAAATAACTAACATAATAACAGCGGACTTTGAAAAAAATCAAGACGATCACATTATCTATGCACGTGAATGACTGCTCCGTGTATATAAATGCGACATGTGCTTACAACAGAACTCAAGGTTAGCATACAAGAATATCTGATGCAAATGTGACAATTACAGTCAACGATGTCAACGACAATCCGCCGGTGTTCGTCAATCACAGTATATTTGTTGAAATCATCCACGGACTTAGGCCTGGGTCAGTTTTAGATCTACAACTTAAGGTAAAAAACATGTTTTCATACTTAATATAACGGAATTTGTACAGTACAAAGTATCACGAAGAATGAAAACACAATACGATTGTTGTTTGTTAGTATATACCAGCATAAAACCAGACATTCATCTTTTTGAATTTAGAATAAGACCTACGTGCATGATAGAGACTCCCAAATGAACGACTTGGATTGGTGGACATTCGGAAATGATGGACATGTTAGTGTCAGTCCGTCGTTCAAAGGCCAGATCATACCAGACTCAGGGATGGCATTGTGTGAGGATAACTTTAAGGTAAAAGTCAGATTCAGACTTGTTATCACATTGAACATTATTAATGTTAATTATTTAGTTACTTAAGGTAACGAATGGCAAAACAAAATATTTATGTAAATGCGATGACTGTGAAACACAAATGTTTGTACTTAATATATGATTTAAACAGCAAAATCATCGTATTCACAGAAAGACAAGTTCTTAATTCAAATACGTTGTAAAATTCGAACAATATATATATATATATAACTGTAGAAGTTTTATACGTACACTTGTGTTTATTTTAGCATCCTTTCTGTGTAACAAGCAATGGCACAATAATCGCACTTATAGCATTATCGATACTCTAGCTCAATGAAAGGAAAGGAATATTGCAGTAAATAACACAGAACTACTCAATAAACAAAAATAAGCAAATGTCAAAAGCGAAATTTTATAGGCACACAAAGATGAACAAACAATTAATATGGCCTACTAAAATTGCCAAAGTATACGTTACAAGCTCGTAGATACCGTACTTCAGGAAACCTTTGGGTTGTGGAATATTGTTCAAATATACCACACTGATCCTCCAAGTAGACTGTTTGTAAACATAAACTTAATTAACCTGCTGATCATCTTGGCGACTCTGACTAAATCCGGATATTCACCGTTAACTTTCGGTCAGTAGCACGACAATCTAAATTAAACACGAGGAACCTCCTTTAGCTTCGTCGTGTTTAAAATTTTAACAATAAACTGCAATTAAAATTAGTTCAACACCACTTATGTTAAGAAATATGGAATATGTTTTAACCATAAGGTAATATTTATGTGTTTCATGTTTGTCTTAATTTGCAACACCGTGTATGTTTAAAACTTGTTTTACAACATTGGTGAATGTTTGCCATTAGGGGTGAATACCGGTGCGCCAAACCTTACACTTGGTCCAAAATATAAAAATAGAATTAAAACAATTGTAGATAAATAATGAGCATAACTCAATAAAAGTGTTTATAATTACTTTAGCAATCCATGCTAAATATGTTCATGTATCTGTGTAAATACATATAATATTTGCGTTGTAATTTATTTCGATAATAAATGTATATAGTGTTCCTGTATATTTCAGATATTTTTTATCGGTAACTCTAATTTAGCATCAACGATTGTTCGACAAAGTTTGACAAATGTGACTCTGATAAAGGATGAACTCATGAGGTAATTACCAATATATAGACTATTATATAAATAGTACAACCTTTGTGTATCTCAAAATCTAAGTGATAACCGTAGATACAAACTATGAAATTTAATAACCGTATATTACGAAATAGGAAATGTAACATTTACATTTAATACAAGTTAATGTCAGTCTTAATTCTTGTTGTATGTTATACAGCAACCGAACAGGTTACCAGTTTGTATTTGACAAGTTGAGGAACCATGTGAAGCCAAATGGAGACATTGTCACCTCAAGGTATCGTTATATGTATATAAGTGTGATTATGTACCTAACTATTGTTTCTATTACATGTACTTCTGGAACTATACGCCATCTTGGAAGTCGATTTACATGTACACTAATAGAAATAAAACTGGATATACAGTTGAACGCCGCTATTTCGAACACCGTTAATTCGAATTAATCGCTATTTCGAACTATTTTTTCGGTCCCGATTTGTTTCCTTCTTTATTTAACTAAAATGTCAATATCAACCATTAATTATAAATTGACTATTTCAAATTCAAGCCTGTCGATCAACACTAATCATTTTTCTATACGGCGAATTAGGACGCTACCCCATAAGTATCAATATAAAACCAGAATGAGATTCTGGAACAGACTTATTACAGGCTAAAGAGGGCAAACGCTCCCTATTAACTTACCAATATGTGTTGTCTAGCCCTAACTCAAATTTCAAATGGTTAAATAAATCAGAAAAATTCACAGTTCTGCTGGAAGACCAGACATATGGCAGAACCAAACACAAATCGCACAAAATAATATCCACTTTATATACATCAAACAAACTCTTATAAATCAATTTAAACAATCATGTCATGCTGAATTACAAATGAGTAATAAAGGGCACGTATACAGTAACTGTAAAAGAAACCATGCATTTGAGCCTTACCTACTAAAATCCATCCTGAAGAATCCCTTAATATCTTCAAATTTCGTACAGCCAACCACTTCTTTCCTGTAGAAACCGGCCGCTACGAAGGCACTCCTTTCAACGAACGCTTATGCAAACTATGTGATGCAAACGAAACAGCTACAGGAAACCATTATTTAATGATATGTTCTTTTTTGAAAACGAACGCCAGCGACATATAGGAAACCTTATAGAAAGACATGTACCATTTCACGAGATCATGTCCCCTTCATCAATAGCAGAAATGAAACAGCTTTCAAAATTTACCCGAATTATTATGAACAAATTTTTTTCGCAGTAGATCCAGTGCTATTGTTTGCATAAACGCCAATGTCTTCGCTTAATTTGTTTTCATAACTATTGAATGCCTGTGTTGTTTCAATTTTTGTGTTCTTATAATTTTATAAGTACAAATGCCTTACCGTTAGTAACGAAAGCATCTTTGTAAAATCCAATTACATCCCTTTTCGTAAACACGCGCGTCTGTCTAGACGGATAATCCGTCCACGAGGCAATTAACTGTACACATATGTCTCAAACGAGGTCGCAAATACTGTATGTAAAAGAGAAAATACAGGTGCGTAGCCGTCATAAGCTCTATCTGAGGTTGAACGTTGGGCTGTTTTTGATAAAATATCCATGAATTTGTAAATAACTATTCGCTTTGGTACTCAATGATAAACCACTGACCTCACTACTTAATCTGCTCTATGTTGCAATTAATTGTAATCGTGATAATTGTTTCTTTGTTTTTTTGCTCTATTTACTGCTCTGTTTTGTATATTTGTTTATATTGATCTCTTTCGTGATACCATAATAGAAAAATACAACGAACGTGCAGAGACATTCTGTCGGTATATAATAATAATTAATTCGCGTGTGTGAATATTTTTGATTGTGTTAAATCTGCTTTGCTTGCTGGTTATTTATTTATTATTGATTTTATGTCTGTTCGCGTGCTAGTCCTCTGTGACTAACGCTGACTAAATGACTTCCCCCTATGTATAATATAATAATATAATAACTACTAGTGATTATAACGTGAACCGGAAACATGAATATATGTATTGTACTTCTGATATTGTATAATATTTTCCCCATATTGTATCTATGCATACATGGGAATAATAAAGTGTTGCTCTGTTCTGTTCTGTTTTTCAATTTCGAACTAAAATTCCGGTCCTAACTATATATTTCACACATAATCATCAGTGTTTATTTCGCACATTAGCCCAAGCTGTATATCAAAGATTTTATGACTTGGCAGTTATCGCTCGGTTAAGTGTTCGCACTTACCATTGTTCTCGCGTTTACCAAGTGAATAAATGGGTAAATAATCAGCATTAAGTGGATATAGGGTAGAGTTATACATTTGAGTTAAAAAAAACAATGCTTGTAAATTTACAATCTTTACAATGTTATTTACCAACCTTCATTATGCATGTCAACATCGTATTTACACATGTTAACAATGAAAAAGGGACAAGAAAATAACTATTTAAAACCTCCCCGTATAAGGAACCGGTACCCTCTCCGTCGCCACAGCTTTTATTGATACTTTCGCTACAAAACAAAACATGTACAACATATAAATTTTGCATTATGTAATTTGTTATCATACAAATGTATGGCATTAAACATAATTTCTAGCTGTTTGCTGCCCTTTCTGAAATTGAATTGTTTTCAATGTGAAGACGAGCTTTTACATCATCAACTCTTATAGAATTTTATTCAAATTGTTGGTTATTTGGGTACTGCAATGTGATTTAAAGGGGCGTATTGACGGCTTATACGGAAAGTTATTTTCTGAAAAATAAAATGTATTTCAAGAAGTATTTATTAAATGATTGCTGAACACAAAGGTCTCGTTTTTATAACCAAACAGTAAAATTTGTTGTCTTTTATAATTATTAAAAGTGGTCACCGTGACACTTTTCGCGGGCGCGGGAAAATTAGTAGTAGTAGTAGTTAAATCGATATAAAAGGAAATGTACATGAAGTACCGCTTTGTGCTTGCACGCTATTTATAACTGTACTGCAGCGTGAGAACGATTTTCATTGAAGTGAGAGATTTTGTAGGCGTGAGTTCAAATCCTACAGGAACCCCGTGTATCAAAACAAAATGTTTTGAATTGTATTTAGTTTTTCTTAACGATTCCATCAGATTAACATATTATTGCTATTAGAAAATTATAGAAAAAGAGCTTTTTATAGAATAGGTTTATCACTGTGATGAAGTATGTTGAATTTTAAGTCTATACCTCTTATAGATATTGATCAATTTGACCTAAAATTCTACGTTGAAAAAAAAGGTAAAAACTCCACCAAAATCCTTGATATACTTACCTCATCTTGTCTACAGAATAGGTTCATAACTGTGATCAAGTATTTTGAGTTTCAAGTCAATACCTCTTATAGATATTGTGAAATTTGACCTAAAGCGAAAATTCTTAGTTGAAAAAGGGGCAATAACTCAAACAAATCCTTGATATAGTTATTTCCTCTTGTTTACAGAACAGTTAATCACTGTGATTGAGTACTTTGCGTTTCAAGTCAATATCCCCTATAGGTATTGAGACACTTTACCTAAAGTGGAAATTGTAAGTTGAAAAGGGTAATAACTCCAACAAAATCAGTAAAAGAGTTACTTCATCTTGCTGCAGAATGGGGGCAGCACCATAAACAAGTACCTTGTGTTTTAATTTCATGTCTTTGATAGTTATTGGGAAATTTTATATTTACCAAAATTTTTCAAAATATGCCAAGTGTTAAGTCCAATCAAGGGCATATTACTCTGGAAATACAAATCACAGAGTTACCTGTCTTGTTGTAACGGATTATCCTTTGATAGTGAAAAAGTATTGAAAGTTTCAAATGGATACCTTTGATATTTTGGTGAGATATGGACTGTGACAGAAAATCGTCGAGTTAAAAATGGTAATGTGCCTTGTTAATACGTCTCTATAGTTACGGAATTACCGTCAATGAGTCACTTTAATTCGAAAAATGGACTTTGGTATCATTATTTTTTTTATTTGATCTTTGACAGTAGTTGCACAGCGTCCTGTTAAAATTGTAAGATTATAATAATTGTAACTTGTAAATAACAGCACGGTTATTAAACTAATAAAGAAAATGTATAACCGATAAATAAAAAAAGACAAAGTAATGAAAAATGATTTTAAAGTAAAAAAATATGAAAAGAAAGTTTTTGACAGGACTCGGCAGGTCTTATATCAATCAAGGGCCACTTGGGTAGATCGGATGAAAATTGTTTGACTTTGACTTTACAGAAACGAAAGTGATCTACAGACCGACAGACTGACCGACCGACATAAAGCAATCCAATAATTTAGTTTAAACCTATGTATTTAGTTCGATTGCATCGAAAGCCTGAGGCTTATTGAGACACTCTCGAGTCCGTTTCCTGGGTAGAACCAGTACTTAGTGTCTTTGGGCGATATCTTGAGTACGTATTAGAGTGGGGATCGAACCCGGGACATCCCGGTCGCTAGGCGGACACCATATCCACTACGCCACCGCGACCTCAAGCAAACCAATACATCGATAAGGGGACATAATAATTATCAAAACAGTTGAACATTGTAGGATTGTGTATTTTAAGTCAAAGAATACATGCATTTGATACAATTAACAAACGCATTTATTGCACACACAATATACAATTCATATTATTAAAATACATAATTTTTTACGCTGTCAATCTTTAATCGATTAGTTTTTTTAAAAGCTGACATATTCTCAATGATTATACTTTTGATTACATTTTCTTTTAATAATGATTTTCATTTTCTGATGTTTTTGAAGGAAAATGTCACTGTAATAATTTACATTGCTGTATTTTTGCTGAAAATGGCGTGTATCGTTTTAATTGATCACCGAAGTGGTGGAGTTCTACATATCTTGAGTTGAAACGGATTTAAAAACAAGAAATATCTCCCTATCAACAGCCGTATAGATAAGAACTCGTGTATTAATGAATTATAACGGAATAGTTGGAGGTACCATACACGGAGAGGACACAGGTACCACAAAAAAAGAAGTAACGGAGAGGATACAGGTGCCGGGGTGATACTAATTTCATTTGTTGTGTACATATTTAAGACAGTATTTATCAATTTTGTGTGACTTTTACTAATGAAATAACAGTTGAGAATGCCCCCAACTGGAATTGACAGAAACCGATACTCATATATACACAAACTTCAAATGTAAATATGTGGGATTGACGACTGTCTGAAATTGTTTTCTTTCGTTGAAGTTCCGTATTGTATGTGTACAAAAACAAACATGCTGTTTCACAGCTTAATGATGCTAATGTTCCGTGCGCCATACATTTTCAAGCAACTTACCTCATAAGTTCCGTTTTGCTGTGTTGATCGATGCCTCCCTACATCCAAACATCCTGATTTAAAGGAGAGTGACAGGTACCGTAACGAAGAGGGTGCGTTTTTGGTTAGTTTTAAGGGAGAGGTTACCGATTCGTGTTACCACCGTGCTTCTGGATTTCGTTAGCTAAAATAAGCTAAACTGCAGATGATAAGGTCTATGATACTAATACCAAAATTGTAATCAGTTTATTACCCCCACCCAAAAAAACGCCGCGGGGAACATGTACTGTTAGAACGGTACGATTTTTGCGCAGCGCTGAGAAGCGAGATTGTTGCACATGCTTTTATTTCTTGATTTAACGTATTTAAGACATTTCCGAAACAATTACTATTTCATAATTATTTTTTTCCAACAGCCGAATTGATAAGGTTTCAATATGCCCCAAATCTATTGTAAACATGAAAATATGACAAAGTTACAAGAAACGTTCTCGAACTTCTGCGACAACCCTCTTCATTAGCACCTTTGTTTAAGTAACGCTAGCGCATCAATATGTTACCAACTATGAAAGCATCCTATTAACCCCAGTCACATTGTCGCGGCCATTTATGCGACTTGCGGCGATGTGCTACGGATCGAAACTTGTCGTCAACCGAAAATGTTCAGCACGGCTTGTGAAAACATAATAGTTCGAGTTTTTACTTGTATGATCAATCATGTTCTTGCAAATTAAACCAAATTATGTATAAATCAGTTACGTTCAATGCACGACATCCACACAATAACCATACGTAGAATGACGTACTGTGATGGGACTTGTGACATTTACCGTACGGGTTCATAAGGCGGTTTTTATACGCCCGATTGAAAAACGGGTCGTATTATGGGAACGCCCAAGCGGGCGGGCGGGCGGCGGGAGATATATGTCTGTAGCATAACTTGGATGGATTTTCAGATAACAAGGTCTAGGTCACAAATCAAGGTCAAAGGTCAAATATAGGTAAGCAAACCTTAACACTTTGTCCGGAGCATAACTTTTTCCAGCAGGGATGGATTTTCAAACACCTTAGCAGAAGTGATAAGCATGATATGACAAAGTGTCGTGCGCAAAAACCATGAGTTTCAGACTGTTTCTGTTGATATCGTACTTACCTCTCGTTAAACGAAATTTGACGCATGATTTGTCCTCACAGGGCAGATTTTCGTCGTCTGCATCATTTAATGTGCATATATGAAGATAAGAACGTTAAAAATGTATTATGGTTGAAGAAAAGAATCTACCAGTAGAATGTGTTCCTAAGAGGTTTAATATTAAAGTAACAACACTTGAAGTTCAGTTCCCCAATATAAGTACTACGCAGAGTCGACGTATTTGTGTTCGTACTGCAGTGTGGAGGAGTATCCAAACTGCAACATACTATGATACAAAGTTTATTGTTTTATTTATCTAAATGAAAAAAAAGCTTTATAGTTAGAAAATTTATTATCAGCTTCTATAGACCCACTTTTGCACATACCCTGTACGATCCGAAACTAATGTTCCTTTTAAGCAAGAAATGGGTACCGCCATGTTTGTTTTTATTTTGACAAGTTGTAAACAAAATAAATTGCATTTTGTTATATTATATATTAGAAAACTCTTTTTTAACAGTTTTTATATGTGACAAAACAGTTCATCCTCAAAGGTTAAAGAACGAAAATGTTTCACTTGATTGTTAAAATCGTCCGAACCTGATGCCACAAGGATATATGTCTTAAAAACATTTAAAATGTCGATATTTTTGTCATCCAAAATGCCTGGAAATTTGCAAATAACATGAAATAGTTTCTTTCTATTAGTCTAGAGTAATATAGACTTATATAGAGAATATAGAACAGTCTGTAGTATTAGCAAGGTTTATCATCAAGGTCTCTGAAGGCTTAAATGTATGTACATTAATACATCTTTCACAATAGTTGTTACAGTAAAACTTTCGTGTGTTCTATGTTCAAACAAATCTAGTCTAAAACAATTACTTGAACGAATATAAGGTGAATGTAATGTGAACAAATTTTGACAAATATCATTTAAAGTACAGTTTTCACGATTGTGTTCGATTTCATCAAGGTGACATCTGCTGCCGTGTACATAGACGTGGAGGATGTAAACGGCAACGAGCCACAGTTCCTAAGCCTGCCTTACATGTGGTATATGGACGAGGTGAGGAACGTGTTAAGAGTGCAATTATAACACGACCAACAGAAATTAGCCGATCTGAATATAGCTTATCATGAAGAAAACCAATATAATGTGTTTATAACATTACAATTAGCAGCGAAAATAGCCCAGTAAGTAAAGTGGAGGGATGTATTACCATAAAGGTTGTTTCATATTTTCGAATCCCACAGCTATTATATATTTTATTGTTTTTCGATACCTGTATGAAATATTTAAACAAAACTTAAAGCCAATGTATACTGTGTTCCGATGGAGTCGCGGTACTAACGATTTGTTGAATAACCAAAATGGAAAGATAACACTTAGAACTTTAAATAAATGATTATTAAGTGTAAAAATATCTTCCACACACATGACAATCAACAAATAAACAATGATTTCATTTGGAATCGTGCAAAACACCGAACCACATAACACTGTATATAAGTTAAATTTGAAAACTTGCACGACAGAGTCGCGGTAATCAGTAACGTAGGGGAGCAATCCTTTCAACTTTTGAAAAATAAAGTGTACAGTATAACCTTTATAACCGGAAAGAAAATAACTTGTGTACAAAACCCACGGGGAACTACTCCTACTACGTTGGCACAGACGACAGAGTAAAAAACAATATATTATAAAATTCTTCAATATATATAGTTGCGACTCTTAGCAGAAATGCACTCTATAAGCAAGTGTTTACAGAACAAATTGTACTTAGCAATATGCTATGCATTTTCAGATAGTTTTCATGATTAGAAACCGAGACTGGAAATACAGGATGGTTTTGATTACAAGAATGGTCCGCTAGATGACGTTTATTGATTACCGCGACACCGTCCGTACCGCGACTCCACCCGAATAGAGTATAACTTAAATAATCTTTCAATAAAATGCTTACAATTTTTTCTGAATCCATTCCATATTTATGGTTTAACACAAAGCAAACCCAGGTGTAAAAATAAAAATCATAAATAGGAACGTTTGAGTAGACAATTAATTGTCTCCCTTGTACCATTCAACGTTCGAGTTATATCATTTAAAATTCGTCATGCTCGCAGGATATCATGCGCCTCGTTTTGCTCGTTCATATTTGAATATGCCATGGGAATTTCACAGGATCTGGATGATTTTATATAATAACCGACTTTCCACACAAAATCGATATCGATGACAACTTGCACAACATTTGTGCACATGTTACATTTTTTTCTAATTGCATAACAGGAAATCGAGTTTTGGTCGGCTATTAGGTATTAAATGATACGGTTTAATAGTAAAAATTACATTATATTGAATGTGGAAGAATATGCTCTTTAAATCGATAGTCATAAATAAAAATTCTGATAAAAATGCGTGTTTATTAAGATACTGATATTTAAACGTGGATACTTTCTTTGTTTGTTTTGACTATGTTCTTTGTGTTTTTCATTTTTACAACTGTTACGTTTGTGTATTGTGTTTGACCACAAATGGAATTGATTCAGATAAAACTCATCGTATTTTATTGAAAGATGATAGAAATTACACTGACTTTATTTTTTGTTTAAATATTACATACAGGTATCGAAAAACAAAAACAAATTAAGTGGATACATTTTTTTGAGTATATATATATATATATAGCATACATATGTTTACATTGAATTTTATTGACAACAACACAAAACATTGTATCGGCTTTGTCTGTGTCGACACTGGCACAACATGTGGTGTCGTTTTTGGTTGCAGTTTCAACATCTTCATCATCATCATCCTCACTGGCATCAGAGTTAAGTAAAGTAAAAATGATGTAGAAGGAAATGTTAATACTTAAAAAAAAATCACGTACTTTTGCTTAATACGACAATTTAAAACTGAGATGCTGGATAAGTGATGCATGATATGTTAATTCCTATAAACAACTCAGGATCACGGAAATCCTCGTCAGAACGCTACAGCGGATCTTATCATCAGGGTCAATGACGTTCAAGATACCCCGCCCTTCTTCACGTCGATCACCTACGGAACAAACATTGATGAACGAGTTCCAGCGGTAGGTTGAACACGTTGTGTTGCTCTGTGGACAGTTACGCAAACAAAAATTGATTGAAACATTTTACTTCTTGTGTGGTGGTGGTAGAAAGGCGCCAGAACTATTGTTCTCAAAGAACAACACCATTTAAAGTAAATAAAACACTGACGAAAGAAAATATTGAAAATGTATACACGTTATCAATTATCGATTAACATACTAGTTGTATTGTCGGCATCCAAAATATAATTGTAGAAATGTTCTGCATTAGCTGGCAAAATGTAAATCATAAACGTTACATTGTGGCTACTTCGCGATATGGTATGCTTTTTCCTTTTCGCAGAAAACGTCAGTTACACAGGTGAACGCACGAGATGGCGACCCTGGCGTCCCAAATGAAATTTCTTATAGTATACAACCAGGTTCTAAATATTGAACAACATATAGCAAATTGTAATTACACAAACATGAATTGTTGTTTAAAATATGACATTTATAACGTAGTTAACTATATACACATATGCCGTGCTAGCACCACCGAGAATACTCTCCTTTATTATACTTCACGTGACCGACCTATGTATTTCGTCATAGAGCTAAAGTTATGACACAGTGTCAAATTTTTTGCGTATCACCCTTCCACAAATATAAATCGTCTTCTCTGATTCCAAATGGATATCGTCATTGCGCTGATAGGAAAGCTAGCAGTGCCAAAAATAGAATGTGTTAAATTAAACGGTCTGAATGTAAGTTGCGAAAATTTGATACTCTTACGAGTCATTGGTTTAAATAATTCTTAATTAAAATAATACGATATCGTCTCGCACAATTAATAAATCTTGGCGTCAATGAAATGTTATGTAATCATAAATGTAATGACTAAAATATGTGACATATTGTTGAGATGATAAAGGTTAATAACATCAAACTTTGAAAAGTATGTCCACATCGGCTACTGCCTCGGTTGGTATTATTTACTCGCACCCTTACAGCCATCTGGTATTTATTCCTGTATGCAAAAATTTATTTTCGTTTAGCAGTGTAACGTTTTCTTTATTAATACGACGCATATAAATAGATGTAAGATATATAGTTTGCTAAATACTGCCGACAACATGTTCAATTTCATGATAAATTTGCCTAGCCGAAACATTGAGGGTAAGAGGAATCTCCAGTTTCTTTCTTCATATTCGGGTTTGAGACGCCTATTGTTAGAAACGCAAAGCTAATTTATGTAAATGTATATGTATTAGCTCCTTGTGTATGGTGAAGTTTAAGTTTAACCGCCAATTAAATAATTGGATTACAATTATTTCGAATAATAAAATATTAATGTAATCAACTATTATAATATTTCTTCCTAGACGTTTCGAACTTTTGACTGTGATTGATTTGTTTTTATTTTAGACAACAATTGTTCGGAACTATTGCATATTTATGAAGACGGCTGGATTCGAACAATTACTTCTATTGTTAGGGACACGGGTGTTATTCGCAATGTTAATGGAGAATGCGTTTTGAAGGTATTGGTAAGAAACATGATAGTTCACTATGTATCGTTGCAATAAGCTAGGAGTAACTTGGGAAAACGGTTATGTATATGTATATATGTACAATTGATAATTTGTCATTGAGCACTATCAACTATTTTATAAATTAATAGATTGGGACAAATAACAATATAATACTATACTGACCTCATTATGTAGCAGGTAAATAATAAAAAATGCAAACGTGCAGGTAAGCGAAATTGAACAGAATATCACTAACCAGTATGGTGCTACGTCCGCCAATACAAGTGTAACTATAACCATCAATGACCTCGATCACAACAGCTCTCGTTTTAACCAGTCCGTATATTATGGACAAATATAAAGAAAACTCTGGAGAGAGCGTATTAATCTCTATTCCATGAGGTAATCACGTCAGTGATGCTAGATAGTTTGTTTTCTAGGGTGACAATGCAAAGATGGTTATTGTAACATTTGCGGATGGATCACCATGCAAACAAAAACCTTCACAGCTGACCCATCGGTTGTTACCCAAGATGGTAAAATTAGAATTAAAGTCACCAAGGAGAAAAACGACACGTTTTTAGACTATGAAGAAACTAAAGACTTTGAACAACTGGTAAGAAACGTGTGCACATAACTAATGCGTTATTTTTTTCAATGTCTTATAAACCAGTTACCTATTCATTTTTACCGATACTTGTTTATACTTATAGGCTATAGTAGAAGAATAAAAAAAGCGACTGCAAGTTATTCAGTTGTCGTCAATAGGACCGTAATAGACGTAAATGATAATTTGCCAGAATTTCTAAAAGGATCATAAGAGTTTGGTATTTATGAAAACGCATTGAATAGAACGTTTTTTGGGCGTATCGCAGTAGATTATAATAGACATTTTCTTCATCATTTCAGGTACTTTTACAACGTTTTTTGGACATGTCGCAGTAGATTATTATAGACATTTTCTTTATTATTTTCAAGTACTTTTACAACTGAAATCTATTTCATGTACACCTCAGTAAAGTTCCATACTATGATGTTAATTGAAATCATTACGTATTGTTTCATGGTCATTTTATTATTTGAAATCATTGTATAAATATATTTATTTAATAATTAACATAGTTATGTATCACAATACCTACATCTGTTTCGCTCAAACAATTATTGCACCATGTACGTGCATAAAGCAACTCAATATATACATGATATTGGTATAAAAAAATATTATCGTGAACGTTATATTATCTACATTTTAAAACGTTCTTGTACATTGATCAGGCAATAGATGAAGACTTGGATGGAACATAAACACTTTCCTATTTACTATTCGGGGGAATAAGGTGGTAGAACCTTATTAAGATAGACATGCTGTGTGATTTAGTGAGTGAGCGAGCAAATGTATGAGTGAGTGATTTGCCAGCCAGTCAGGTAGTAATTCAGTTACAAGGAGATTCTTGATTGCGTTAGTTTTGGATCTATAAAAATAAAAGGCATTGTCAAGGAATGAGCCAATTAATGAATTTCAACGAGCGAATAGGTTTGAATGTAAAAACGTGTTTGCAATTAGGAAACGTCTTGCAAAAGCCAAGATGGAGTCGTTACTCGCATTTACATACTACGTGTTCCAAGAAGGTTATGATTTTTTAGCAACTTTAAACAAAAATATGTTTGGACTTTGCATGCTATTTTATGGAAAGGTTGGACATTTAACAATAAACAAATGGTAGCATACTTTATTATTTAGAGAGGGAAACTTGACAGATTATGTTGTATAACTCATTAGCTAAAGGACTGAAAGACTGAGCTGCCGTGGCATTGGTAAACGTTCTGCTAAGACTTTGTAGTTAATCGCTTGCCTTGTTGTTTACATGAATACATCTATCGACGAACATGACAATCCTCCAAAATTTTGTCCAGAAATATATTAAGTTCGTATACATGAAAATTATTATTCCAAACCAATTGCACATGTGTCGGTAAGTGTTGTAGGAAACATACATTTGTGATTGTCGCATACATTATAAGCTAACAAAACATTTTCTGCATTCTGTATGTAATCTTTAAGATAAAACAATGTTTCTCTGATGAACTAAACGGTGTTCCAGGCAATAGATTCAGATTTGACAGGTTCTGTAAATAGTCTGCTGTCGTACAACATATCGCAAACGTCAGAGGTTGCTATTTTTAATAACGTCACCTTAAACGGATCTACCGGACAGCTTTTCCTTCGTCAGCCTATTGAGTATGAGGCTATAGATCCAAATTCGAAAGGAACTATTAATATCACAATTGTGGCATTTTATAAAGGTCAACCGCGTCTTAAGGACACCATAATTGTGATGCTCACTGTACAGGTCGGTATGATAGTGATATACCGTAACATGAATAATTTTTGTTTTGTAATATAGGTACACAAAACGCATTAGTTATTACAAGGACTTCTTTTCTTACATTATGTTACTTTTTAATTTCACTTTCTAGGACGTCAATTATTGCGTTCCAATATTTGATCAATTCGTGTATTATAGAGAGAGATTTGAAAATGAGACATCGAGTTTATACAAGGTAGAATTATTTTAATACTATTATAATTGTTTTCAAAAACTGTCTTTTGTTTATTTACATTGATTTTGCAAAACAAATGAAATTAAACTACTCAACGACAACGCATTGATAGTAAAACATGCAAAGTTTTTAATGTGTGAGCCTATTTTGTATCTATTGTTCTGAAATTTTCCCAATATACATGTATATACATGTACATGCAATGACAAAACTTTTCACATAAATGGGACCAAAAACCAAACGTTCTTGTCAAATTAGAACATTTGATACCTTTATAAGTTTCTTGTTTTTCCAAAATTATACTTTCAGTGGAAGACTGGATTTTAGTGTCAATCAAATATTAAATGGGTATTTTATTTGAACCCTGTGTAACATATGACCAGTGTACTTTTATTTACATTATTTACATTATTTATTATATTATAGGGTATCCAGTGGCAAAAGTACACGCAATGGATTGTAATGGAACTGACAGAAACAGAGAAATCTACTTTTTCATTGTGTCAGAATTTGCAGGAAAGTTCAGAGTTCACCCGTTTTCAGGTGTAGTGTCCATTTAAACTGACGAAGAATTGGTCTTTGAATTTATAAAGAACTATAATATTACCATCATGGCTTTTGACAAAGAGTCGCCACCGCTGAACTCAACAACAGTTTTGTCCGTTGCCATAAATGATGTTAACGACGTTGCACCAGTGTTTAGACCGAAATTATGTACAATCAAAGTGTATGAAAATACAACAAAGGGTTCCCATCATTACCGATTGCATTGCAACAGACCCCGATACAGACAGTGGTTTTATATCCTCTTTGTTCGTGAACAGTGCTATTGATGAGACTGGACACATTATTAATTCAAGTTTAATCAAAGTAAGCGTTCTAGAAATGTAATTACATGTGTATTTTGAATGCTATTACTTTATTTTACATATGAGAATGAATCTTAACAGTACGTCGATACATCATCAAATTCACATTTCAGTATGGTTATATAAAAATATTTTTATTTTCATCTATTAAATTGACTTTAATTTCTTTGATATTTATTAAAACATGACTGGTTCTCAATTAATAAAACAAACGGAGTTATTTCAAGCACACAGTTCGCTGACCGAGAAATTGCAAAGACGTTGGAATGGTTCACAAATTGACAAAGGTTAGACCTCAATATTGAATATTTTTTAAAAACCTTTATTAAGTTTTATTGTCAAAACCGGAGTATTTTTCAAACATAGGAATTGGCTTCGTTATGTTTGTTTTCTTCAGCCTTTTTTGTTGTTACCCTTTAGGATATCAATGACAACAATCAAGAATTTTGAGAATCCTACTACCAAGGGAGTGTATCAGAAAAATGAAGCTAACGGATCGCATGTTCTTACAGTTACTGCCGATGATCGAAACGAAACTGAACAATAACGTACAGTCTTTATCCACCAGATTCCCCGTTTGAAATTAACAAAAACAACGGTAACAAAATAAACACTTAAGCCTTATACCATGTAATTTTCGATAAATCTGCATTTTGAAGGCGTGTATGCAATTAAAATATATTTAATATGTATTATTTTTATTTATACCTTGATCTCAATAGATGGTGTTTGTGATTACGAGGATTATATTTTCAGGTGTATTAACAAAGGATGAAAACATTGACTGCCGAAAGCCCCCCTTTATTTTGCTAAATATTGAAGCACGAGATAATGGCTATCCAAATATATCAACATTTGTTAAAAATAATGTCTCATGCGAAATTGCGGGATAAATTACGAAGCATAATGCCCTTGTCTCCGACTTCATGAGTGTTAATATTTCGGAAAATGCAACATTAGACTCGTGTGTTATCACTGAACATGCTACCTCTGTGGCCGGTGTCAATGATCATGTGACCTACCAGATATTGAGTAGGAGTGGGGATAACCGGTTTACCATTGACAGGAGTTCTGTTAGTATTATTATTAATGCTCTTTCGATATCCAATTGTACCGACGTGTATAGTTGTGTTTTACACTTATCTCGTCATTTAGCATTATACTTGTCAGAAAACATGTTAACGTCAGCAGTTATTACTAGACAAAAATATTTTTAAAGGATATAGAATTCGACAATGAAAAGGATAGAGACTGTTATGCATTTCGATTTTAGAAGATTTTGTCGATTTTACAAATCCATCTTCCATAGAAGGCATTTATAAATTAAACAATTCAGAAGCATAATTACATGTAAGCACGATATAACATTTTGCCAAACAAATGAACATAATAAATTGAACACCTCAACATCAATGATTTAAAGCAAACATTATGAAACAATTAATGCTTCAGCTGATATAAACACATATTATATATAAACACCTTATATCAATTTGTCTCAATCTGTTAAAATGGTGAGGTCACAATATCGGCACCATTAGATCGAGATATCGCTACAAGAATTTTACGAATATTTTAATGCTTTAGCTTCCGAGGCTGACGTCAACGTAAACAACGATGAAGTGACGTTTTTTTTTTTACAGCAGTTTGACAATCTAGAAAACCAAGCTAGCTCTTATCTCGATCTCGACAAACCTATTTCAATAGAAGAAATTACAAAAGCAACCAGACGTCTTAATAATAATAAGGCGGCTTCATATGACAATATTATTTATGAATACTTTACAGAAACAGTTCATATAATAGCCAAGCCGTTAGAAATATTATTTAATCACGTTTTAGATACAAAACAATTTCCCAAAAGCTGGTCATCCGGAGTGATTTGTGCCACTACATAAACGAGTTCCGACTCCAATAATTATAGGGGTATCCCGTTGATAAGTTGTTTTGCGAAATTATTTACAGGAGTGATAAGCGAACGCTTAAAATCTTTGGCGGAAACCTATGATATTTTAACAGATGATCAATTCGGTTTTAAACCCAACTATAGTAGTGTCGAAGAATTTTTATTCTTAATGCTTTAATAGAGAAACAGCTTCATAATAAAAATAACTCTTCTGTTGCTACGTCGATTACCGGGAGGCCTATGACGTCATCAATTTGGGACAGTTATGGTGCAAAATGATTCGATCAGGCGTTGATGGCAAGTTATTATCTCTCATTCAGTCTATGTATAAGTTAAACACATGGGCTCACTTTCAGACCTTTTTAGTAGTAATGTCGGTTTATTACAAGGGGAGATAACTTCGCCGATCATGTTTTCGCTATTCGTGAATGATATAGAATTTAAACCAGAAAACGGATTAAACGTCGGAATAACGCTAGATCAATTATCTATTTATCTACTCCTATTCCTATGCTGTTATGTTCTCAGAAATTAAAGAAGGGCTGCAGGAATCATTGAATAATCTAGCAACATATTATGATAAATGGAATTTAACGGTAAATATTGATAAAAATAAAATCATTGTTTTTCGAAAAGGTGGTATGATAAACAACAATTACAAATGGACATACAAAGGGAAAGATATTGAAACAGTGAGCAATTTTAACTATCTAGGTATTGTTATGTCTAGTGGCGGGTCATTTGTTCCTGCCACAAATTCATTATATGGTAAAGCCACAAGAGCAATGAACTCATTATTTTGTATAACGAAAGACATGGAAGTTCCAATTAATATTATGTTTAAGTTGTTTGATTCATATGTTTTGTCAATTTTGAATTATAACTGCGAAGTATGGGGTTTCATTGCAGCTTCCAATATTGAACGTGTTCACAGAAAATTCTGTAAAAGGTTATTAAATGTTAAATTGCCAACAAATTCATTGTGATTGTACGCTGAAGTCGGTCGATTTCCTTTATATAGTGTTAGATACTTAACAATTGTTAAAACTATATCAAAATAAAAAAAGAAATTGTATTCTTAATGCTGTCATTAATATGCAAAGATTAGAACTTGATATAAGAAATAACACTGTTAATTGGTGCTCAAAAGTTCGTGATATTTTGAATCATGCAGGATTTACAGATGTATGGTTATTCCCTGAATCTGTTAATATTGATCACTTTAGTCCTTTGTTAAAGAATAGATAATTATATATCACAATGGAGAGTTAATGTTGATTCTTCACCTTCTTTACACGTATAAAAAAAAACTTAAACCTGTATTTGAAAGGTCCTTACATTTTGATGTTATTAATAACAAAAAACATAGGAATATCATTGCAAAAGTACGCCTGTCATCTCATAAATTGTTGATTGAAACTTGCAGACATTATAACATAACCAGAAGTGAACGTAAATGTATTTTATGTAATATTAACGATATAGAAGATGAGTACCACTTTATATTAGTATGTCTGCATTATTAAGAAGAAAGAAACAAATATATTCCAAAATACTATACAACGCGACCAAGTATGTACAAATTTTTTAATCTTTTGAATAGCAGTAATAAAACAACGCTCAGACAGTTAGCTATTTATGGTATAACATGCTTTAAAAAAGAGATAATAATATATTCCTTCTCAGTTAATTTTTGTTAATGCCATACAACACCAGTTATAATTAAGTATACAATGATTGTAAATTATAAACATTGCCTGTTACCGCTGAACTTTCTAATACATATAACTACATTCCATATAAGTACAATAGATATTCATGAAGCACTCTCGCACACACACACACGCACGCACGCACGCACACACACACACACACACACACACTCACAAACAGGAATACATTTACTTTTACCAACTAGTATATCATATTAAACCACTAATTCATTGTAATTGATTATGTATTTTGATAAAATATTTTGATATTTTTGTGGGGGGTTTTCTTCACGCATGTCTGTTTGATTTGATTGTGTATAATAACGATGAGCTGTAATATGCTTAAGTTAATTAATATGTATTATTTTTATTTATACCTTGATCTCAATATATGGTGTTTGTGATTACGAGGATTATATTTTCAGGTGTATTAACAAAGGATGAAAACATTGACTGCCGAAAGCCCCCCTTTATTTTGCTAAATATTGAAGCACGAGATAATGGCTATCCAAATATATCAACATTTGTTAAAAATAATGTCTCATGCGAAATTGCGGGATAAATTACGAAGCATAATGCCCTTGTCTCCGACTTCATGAGAGTTAATATTTCGGAAAATGTAACATTAGACTCGTGTGTTATCACTGTACATGCTACCTCTGTGGCCGGTGTCAATGATCATGTGACCTACCAGATATTGAGTAGGAATGGGGATAACCGGTTTACCATTGACAGGAGTTCTGTTAGTATTATTATTAATGCTCTTTCGATATCCAATTGTACCGACGTGTATAGTTGTGTTTTACACTTATCTCGTCATTTAGCATTATACTTGTCAGAAAACATGTTAACGTCAGCAGTTATTACTAGAAAAAAATATTTTTAAAGGATATATAATTCGACAATGAAAAGGATAGAGACTGTTATGCATTTCGATTTTAGAAGATTTTGTCGATTTTACAAATCCATCTTCCATAGAAGGCATTTATAAATTAAACAATTCAGAAGCATAATTACATGTAAGCACGATATAACATTTTGCCAAACAAATGAACATAATAAATTGAACACCTCAACATCAATGATTTAAAGCAAAAATTATGAAACAATTAATGCTTCAGCTGATATAAACACATATTATATATAAACACCTTATATCAATTTGTCTCAGTCTGTTAAAATGGTGAGGTCACAATATCGGCACCATTAGATCGAGATATCGCTACAAGAATTTTACGAATATTTTAATGCTTTAGCTTCCGAGGCTGACGTCAACGTAAACAACGATGAAGTGACGTTGTTTTTTTTTACAGCAGTTTGACAATCTAGAAAACCAAGCTAGCTCTTATCTCGATCTCGACAAACCTATTTCAATAGAAGAAATTACAAAAGCAACCAGACGTCTTAATAATAATAAGGCGGCTTCACATGACAATATTATTTATGAATACTTTACAGAAACAGTTCATATAATAGCCAAGCCGTTAGAAATATTATTTAATCACGTTTTAGATACAAAACAATTTCCCAAAAGCTGGTCATCCGGAGTGATTGTGCCACTACATAAACGAGGAGATAGTTCCGACTTAAATAATTATAGGGGTATCCCGTTGATAAGTTGTTTTGCGAAATTATTTACAGGAGTGATAAGCGAACGCTTAAAATCTTTGGCGGAAACCTATGATATTTTAACAGAGGATCAATTCGGTTTTAAACCCAACTATAGTAGTGTCGAAGAATTTTTATTCTTAATGCTTTAATAGAGAAACAGCTTCATAATAAAAATAACTCTTCTGTTGCTACGTCGATTACCGGGAGGCCTATGACGTCATCAATCGGGGACAGTTATGGTGCAAAATGATTCGATCAGGCGTTGATGGCAAGTTATTATCTCTCATTCAGTCTATGTATAAGTTAAACACATGGGCTCACTTTCAGACCTTTTTAGTAGTAATGTCGGTTTATTACAAGGGGAGATAACTTCGCCGATCATGTTTTCGCTATTCGTGAATGATATAGAATTTAAACCAGAAAACGGATTAAACGCCGGAATAACGCTAGATCAATTATCTATTTATCTACTCCTATTCCTATGCTGTTATGTTCTCAGAAATTAAAGAAGGGCTGCAGGAATCATTGAATAATCTAGCAACATATTGTGATAAATGGAATTTAACGGTAAATATTGATAAAAATAAAATCATTGTTTTTCGAAAAGGTGGTGTGATAAACAACAATTACAAATGGACATACAAAGGGAAAGATATTGAAACAGTGAGCAATTTTAACTATCTAGGTATTGTTATGTCTAGTGGCGGGTCATTTGTTCCTGCCACAAATACATTATATGGTAAAGCCACAAGAGCAATGAACTCATTATTTTGTATAACGAAAGACATGGAAGTTCCAATTAATATTATTTTAAGTTGTTTGATTCATATGTTTTGTCAATTTTGAATTATAACTGCGAAGTATGGGGTTTCATTGCAGCTTCCAATATTGAACGTGTTCACAGAAAATTCTGTAAAAGGTTATTAAATGTTAAATTGTCAACAAATTCATTGTGATTGTACGCTGAAGTCGGTCGATTTCCTTTATATAGTGTTAGATACTTAACAATTGTTAAAACTATATCAAAATAAACAAAGAAATTGTATTCGTAATGCTGTCATTAATATGCAAAGATTAGAACTTGATATAAGAAATAACACTGTTAATTGGTCCTCAAAAGTTTGTGATATTTTGAATCATGCAGGATTTACAGATGTATGGTTATTCCCTGAATCTGTTAATATTGATCACTTTAGTCCTTTGTTAAAGAATAGATAATTATATATCACAATGGAGAGTTAATGTTGATTCTTCACCTTCTTTACACGGATATAAAAAAACTTAAACCTGTATTTGAAAGGTCCTTACATTTTGATGTTATTAATAACAAAAAACATAGGAATATCATTGCAAAAGTACGCCTGTCATCTCATAAATTGTTGATTGAAACTTGCAGACATTATAACATAACCAGAAGTGAACGTAAATGTATTTTATATAATATTAACGATATAGAAGATGAGTACCACTTTATATTAGTATGTCTGCATTATTAAGAAGAAAGAAACAAATATATTCCAAAATACTATACAACGCGACCAAGTATGTACAAATTTTTTAATCTTTTGAATAGCAGTAATAAAACAACGCTCAGACAGTTAGCTATTTATGGTATAACATGCTTTAAAAAAGAGATAATAATATATTCCTTCTCAGTTAATTTTTGTTAATGCCATACAACACCAGTTATAATTAAGTATACAATGATTGTAAATTATAAACATTGCCTGTTACCGCTGAACTTTCTAATACATATAACTACATTCCATATAAGTACAATAGATATTCATGAAGCACTCTCGCACACACACACACGCACGCACGCACGCACGCACGCACGCACACACACACACATACACACACACACACACACACACACACACACACACACACACACACACACACTCACAAACAGGAATACATTTACTTTTACCAACTAGTATATCATATTAAACCACTAATTCATTGTAATTGATTATGTATTTTGATAAAATATTTTGATATTTTTGTGGGGGGTTTTCTTCACGCATGTCTGTTTGATTTGATTGTGTATAATAACGATGAGCTGTAATATGCTTAAGTTAATTAATATGTATTATTTTTATTTATACCTTGATCTCAATATATGGTGTTTGTGATTACGAGGATTATATTTTCAGGTGTATTAACAAAGGATGAAAACATTGACTGCCGAAAGCCCCCCTTTATTTTGCTAAATATTGAAGCACGAGATAATGGCTATCCAAATATATCAACATTTGTTAAAAATAATGTCTCATGCTAAATTGCGGGATAAATTACGAAGCATAATGCCCTTGTCTCCGACTTCATGAGAGTTAATATTTCGGAAAATGCAACATTAGACTCGTGTGTTATCACTGTACATGCTACCTCTGTGGCCGGTGTCAATGATCATGTGACCTACCAGATATTGAGTAGGAATGGGGATAACCGGTTTACCATTGACAGGAGTTCTGTTAGTATTATTATTAATGCTCTTTCGATATCCAATTGTACCGACGTGTATAGTTGTGTTTTACACTTATCTCGTCATTTAGCATTATACTTGTCAGAAAACATGTTAACGTCAGCAGTTATTACTAGAAAAAAATATTTTTAAAGGATATATAATTCGACAATGAAAAGGATAGAGACTGTTATGCATTTCGATTTTAGAAGATTTTGTCGATTTTACAAATCCATCTTCCATAGAAGGCATTTATAAATTAAACAATTCAGAAGCATAATTACATGTAAGCACGATATAACATTTTGCCAAACAAATGAACATAATAAATTGAACACCTCAACATCAATGATTTAAAGCAAAAATTATGAAACAATTAATGCTTCAGCTGATATAAACACATATTATATATAAACACCTTATATCAATTTGTCTCAATCTGTTAAAATGGTGAGGTCACAATATCGGCACCATTAGATCGAGATATCGCTACAAGAATTTTACGAATATTTTAATGCTTTAGCTTCCGAGGCTGACGTCAACGTAAACAACGATGAAGTGACGTTTTTTTTTTTTACAGCAGTTTGACAATCTAGAAAACCAAGCTAGCTCTTATCTCGATCTCGACAAACCTATTTCAATAGAAGAAATTACAAAAGCAACCAGACGTCTTAATAATAATAAGGCGGCTTCACATGACAATATTATTTATGAATACTTTACAGAAACAGTTCATATAATAGCCAAGCCGTTAGAAATATTATTTAATCACGTTTTAGATACAAAACAATTTCCCAAAAGCTGGTCATCCGGAGTGATTGTGCCACTACATAAACGAGGAGATAGTTCCGACTCAAATAATTATAGGGGTATCCCGTTGATAAGTTGTTTTGCGAAATTATTTACAGGAGTGATAAGCGAACGCTTAAAATCTTTGGCGGAAACCTATGATATTTTAACAGATGATCAATTCGGTTTTAAACCCAACTATAGTAGTGTCGAAGAATTTTTATTCTTAATGCTTTAATAGAGAAACAGCTTCATAATAAAAATAACTCTTCTGTTGCTACGTCGATTACCGGGAGGCCTATGACGTCATCAATCGGGGACAGTTATGGTGCAAAATGATTCGATCAGGCGTTGATGGCAAGTTATTATCTCTCATTCAGTCTATGTATAAGTTAAACACATGGGCTCACTTTCAGACCTTTTTAGTAGTAATGTCGGTTTATTACAAGGGGAGATAACTTCGCCGATCATGTTTTCGCTATTCGTGAATGATATAGAATTTAAACCAGAAAACGGATTAAACGCCGGAATAACGCTAGATCAATTATCTATTTATCTACTCCTATTCCTATGCTGTTATGTTCTCAGAAATTAAAGAAGGGCTGTAGGAATCATTGAATAATCTAGCAACATATTGTGATAAATGGAATTTAACGGTAAATATTGATAAAAATAAAATCATTGTTTTTCGAAAAGGTGGTGTGATAAACAACAATTACAAATGGACATACAAAGGGAAAGATATTGAAACAGTGAGCAATTTTAACTATCTAGGTATTGTTATGTCTAGTGGCGGGTCATTTGTTCCTGCCACAAATACATTATATGGTAAAGCCACAAGAGCAATGAACTCATTATTTTGTATAACGAAAGACATGGAAGTTCCAATTAATATTATGTTTAAGTTGTTTGATTCATATGTTTTGTCAATTTTGAATTATAACTGCGAAGTATGGGGTTTCATTGCAGCTTCCAATATTGAACGTGTTCACAGAAAATTCTGTAAAAGGTTATTAAATGTTAAATTGTCAACAAATTCATTGTGATTGTACGCTGAAGTCGGTCGATTTCCTTTATATAGTGTTAGATACTTAACAATTGTTAAAACTATATCAAAATAAACAAAGAAATTGTATTCGTAATGCTGTCATTAATATGCAAAGATTAGAACTTGATATAAGAAATAACACTGTTAATTGGTCCTCAAAAGTTTGTGATATTTTGAATCATGCAGGATTTACAGATGTATGGTTATTCCCTGAATCTGTTAATATTGATCACTTTAGTCCTTTGTTAAAGAATAGATAATTATATATCACAATGGAGAGTTAATGTTGATTCTTCACCTTCTTTACACGTATATAAAAAAAACTTAAACCTGTATTTGAAAGGTCCTTACATTTTGATGTTATTAATAACAAAAAACATAGGAATATCATTGCAAAAGTACGCCTGTCATCTCATAAATTGTTGATTGAAACTTGCAGACATTATAACATAACCAGAAGTGAACGTAAATGTATTTTATGTAATATTAACGATATAGAAGATGAGTACCACTTTATATTAGTATGTCTGCATTATTAAGAAGAAAGAAACAAATATATTCCAAAATACTATACAACGCGACCAAGTATGTACAAATTTTTTAATCTTTTGAATAGCAGTAATAAAACAACGCTCAGACAGTTAACTATTTATGGTATAACATGCTTTAAAAAAGAGATAATAATATATTCCTTCTCAGTTAATTTTTGTTAATGCCATACAACACCAGTTATAATTAAGTATACAATGATTGTAAATTATAAACATTGCCTGTTACCGCTGAACTTTCTAATACATATAACTACATTCCATATAAGTACAATAGATATTCATGAAGCACTCTCGCACACACACGCACGCACGCACGCACGCACGCACGCACGCACACACACTCACACACACACACACACACACACACACACACACACACACACACACACACACACACACACACACACACACACACACACACACACACACACACACACACACACACACACACACACACACACACACACTCACAAACAGGAATACATTTACTTTTACCAACTAGTATATCATATTAAACCACTAATTCATTGTAATTGATTATGTATTTTGATAAAATATTTTGATATTTTTGTGGGGGGTTTTCTTCACGCATGTCTGTTTGATTTGATTGTGTATAATAACGATGAGCTGTAATATGCTTAAGTTAATAAAACATTTGTTCTGTTCAGTTTGTCCTACACACTTGTAATTGAGGCATCGAATTACCAGAGGTCATCAGGACAGGTACACTTTCATGTGTCTGTGCTAGTCGCAAACAAACATGCACCCGTATTTTCATTTATGGACTATGGCGAGCACCGCTTTCTTGAAACAGCAGTTATCGGAACACAGATACAGTTACTGCATCTGAAAATGATAATGGTGCAAACAAATACATAACGTACACAATCTTTGGGGTGCAAATTTGTTTAGCATTTCCAGAGACTGGTCAATCACGGTGTCATTTGACCTAACAGATAATGTTGGACTGTACAATGTAACAGTAAAGGCAACAGACAATAGCATTCCTTCGCTCATTGGAATAACGCTGGTTCACATAAAATTTCAAGACGTCCATCTCAAAAATCTAATTATAGAGCATCTTCCTGAAGGTTTAAAAATCAAAATGTTTGAAGTACGTATATTATATTTCCTAATTAATAGATATACGTAGTGCGTGGAATATATGCTAAGTTTGCAAAGCAAACACTTTGGTGTAGTACAATACGATTCATTCTTTCAATTTATTAATACAAATACTAATAACACGAACACACCACAATACTGTCAGTGACATACATATTAAGGGACTGTATATAAAATATCATTGTATCTGCTGCATTTCATTGTATATTGAATTGTAATATGCTTCATACACTGTTTAACTGTCTCACACAATTTTGTTTTGTAGTGTGAACCTGTGAATTCGATCGTTTGGGTGTTCAACTATACGACAATGACCAATGGGTCAACGCCCAAGCTACATTTACCACTGTTGAGTTCTCTGATACTCTTACTGTCAATAATAATACATTTAGAATAACGCCTGATGGAAACCTGGTGCTACAAAAGCCATTGCATACGATAATGCAACGTGTACAAGGTGTTCTATAGCTTTTCAATTTCAGTTAAATACGGTGGCATAGATATGGCATGTGCATGTTTTTATTTATGTCGTTCCCACGATAAAAGATCTTGTTTCCACGATCTAATATGTCGTTACTACAAGTTACTTATCTCGTTCCAACGTTTTAAATTGTCGTTCCCACGAGTTATTTATGTCGTTCCCACGAAAAAAGATCTCGTTCCCAGGACTTAATATGTTGTTACCACGAGCTAATCATCTCGTTCCCACGACTTAATATGTCGTTCCCACGAGTTATATATGTCGTTCCCACGGGAAAATATCTCGTTCCCACGACTTAATATGTCGTTACCACGACATGATTATGTCGTTCCCACGAAATAAGATCTCTTTCCCACGACTTAAGATGTCGTTGGAACGACATAAATAAAAACGTGTACATGGTCTCATCTATGTCACCGTAGCTAAATACGTAAAGGTTTCTGAAAATATTGAAACCATAAGATATGGCGGAAAAATTGCTACACATCAAATCGCAATATATAACATTTGATTTTGATTGTGTTTTTAGTTTATCGCACTTGTCACCGATCATGGCTTGCAGGACTAATTTGTCGGGTGACGTGCATCTAACAATTGAAGTAATTGATGTCCACAGCCGTTTGCCGTCATTTGTATCGCCTTTGTCGTCTATGCATTTGCGTGAAAACTCGGAGTTTTCCACTGTTGGTCATGCGAATGCTACAGCGGGAGATGTGGATTGTACTACATGATATTCAATTAAAGGTAAAATTACACATATTGTGTTGTTGTGATTATATCTGTACATATTTACCTTTAAGTTAATATTTTATAGAATTACTTGCGTAGTCGATTCGTAGAAACAACAAACTAATGCATGCTTTTGGTCAATTATGTGTAGTTTGTAATATTACGCTAAATATGTTTTTGTTTGATTTCTTTAAGAATTAGCTGGGTCAAACTTGTCACGTTACTTTAGCTTGAATAAACACACTGGCGAAATAACTAACATGCAACCAGTGGACGATGCAATGGTCAAGACGATCACATTGTCTATACACGTATCATTGCTCCGTGCATACAAATGTTCATTATGTTTACAACAAGGTAAGCATACACAAATATCTGATACAAATGTGACAATTACAGTTGATGATGTCAACGACAATCCACCGGTGTTCGTCAATCACAGCATATTTGTAGAAATCATCAACGGACCTAGGCCTGGGCATCTATAACTGTAGGTGACGAAACGTTTGCAAACGTATTTGATATAAAAAGGCGTGGTTTATAAATTTTGTCGAAACAAGATATGTTAGACATTGTTCATACCTTTATGCTATATTAAATATTATCACGTGATAATCAAAACAAAATGTTAAAATGCCAATTGTTTTGTGTTAGCAAATACCAGTAAGCAGACATATGACTAGATATGCATATTTCCTAATTTAGAATGACACCTACGTGCATGACCGAGACTCCCAAAGTAATGTCCCAAACATAGCCATTGATGAGTCAATGTCCAGTTTTGTGTATGTCTCAGTGAAGGTTTAAGATGCAGCCGGCGAAGACAAGGCAAACGTTACGGTGTGTACGATAAATCCAAACAATATTGAGACCAGAATGAAATAAGGCAAGTGTCTAATACTATGCAACACAGAAAAAAAAACACGAAATAAACGCAAACTACATAACGATTACATAGTTATTAAAACTTGATTTACAGCATAGTTTAATGTCTGTCACTTGGGCGTAAGAAATATTGAAGAGATTTTATGTAACTGATTTTTAATGCTGCTTCCGAAAATATCGTTTTGTTGTTGTTGGTTTTTGTTATTGTTAACTCTTATTTGGCATCAATGGTTGTTCGACAAAGTTTGGCACATGTTGTCCTGACAAAGGATGATATCATGAGATAGTTGCTTCTATATCAATAGTTACATATTCAAATGTCGTTCACATCCATGCTTGTGCGATGGAAAATCTGTGTTATACGTGTGTATTGATTGTGATTTGTTCTGTGCGTTATTAAACATGCAATGCATATTTAACGAAGGGCTGTCTTATTTGTTGTAGGTTATACAGCAATCTTACATGATAGCAGTTTGTGTTTGACAAGCTGTTGAATCATGTGAAGCCAAATGGAGACATTGTCACTTCAAGGTATCTTTATTCGTATACATGAAAACAATTTATATATATTAGTATTTCCTTCACTTACGTTAATATTGTTAACGTAATTTGTATATACATTTAAATGAATATTTTATATTGAATGATTGTTCAAATGAAAGGGGGCATATACATGAACTAAACATGGTGCACATAAGAACGTGCACTCCCTTCTGTTTTGTATTTTTAGCGTGAGGACGGTATTTTATCACCGTATGTACTCGATATATATATAAATGTTTATCTTCTGCATCTAAATGCGTTATATTGGTTCTAGAGTGGACATGAATGATCACGTTCTTCAACCAATCGATGGTCAAATACTTTCTTACGAGGAAATCTGAAGGTAATATTGCCGCTATATGTCATAGAAGAAAGCACACATATAATAATGAATATATTATTATGACCAACGTTTTCAGTATATGTTGGTGTTTATTGATGTATTTGTAAATATATTCAATATGTGTATCATACCACTGTGTGTCTTGACAACAATTATATATGTATGTGTTGCCATTAAGCATTGAGATCAATATGTTACCAAGGTTGCTTGAGAACATCACGGATGACCCAAGGCTCATCAGTATGCTGAACGTAGACCTCATCGAAACATTTCTATAGGTGAGTACTTGCTGCATTTGTTTTAGATTAGTTTTGCTTTTTTAAATACATTCAAACTGACATAACTGAATTTTGCTTTTGCTAATAACCCTATTATTATTCTTTAAATATTTATTATATGTGTTTATGTGCGTCGTTGTATGCAAAAAAGAATTAAAATTTGATGTGTGTGAAAGTCTCTATTGCAAACAATTTGTATCTATTTGTGTATTTTATGTTAAATATTTCATTATTTTAGCAAAGATAATCAGGAAGCACGATGTAAATAAAAATTCCAAACCTTGACAAATATCCAGTAAACTTATTAACATAGTAAATGTATCAATGCATGCTGTGTCAGACGTACACTATATGGTAACTTTATTTTACATCAACAGCAAACGTGATTTAGTAGATTTTCATACAATATGTCTATTTAATTTCAAATATACATGTATTCCTAAAATAAGAGTGTGTTGTTCGACGGTTGGCGGAAGGCAACGGTCTTATAAGAGGGTAATTGCCAGATTCTCTACCACGGGAACTGCTTCTCTTATCTGCAGGCAACGAGTCTGGTATGTTTGACTGAAATTTATGAGTATCTGTTAAAAAAAGTTCGAAGGAAGCGAGAAAATCATTGTCGAGCATATTTATCTAGTTTTGATCATTTATATATGCGCATATGGGTATGGTCCGCGGATTTAGGGGGGCGCGCGCCGGGTGCTGCTAGTGCACTCGAGGCGGCATATAGGCTGCACACAGCATATCGTAAATTATCAAATAAAATACTGTAAAATATTTCATATAATACGTTTTGAAATGTGCATTGAGTCAAACTATCCTTTATTAGCTCGACTATTTGAAGAATAGGTGAGCTTTCCTACTATCCCCGGCGTCGGCGTCGTTCCCCATAACTCTGTTTTGTATTTTGACAGAGTTATGCCCCTTTTTCACTTTAATTTTCTGATTAAATTGTATATTCAAAAGTTGTGTAACTTCAAAACTGCATAAGTTATTCAGCTGAAACTTGGAACTAACCTTTGTCACCAACATCAAGGGCAACATTCCCTTTAACTTTGGTTTGTATTTTGACAGAGTTATGCCTCTTTTTCACATAGATTTTCTGGTTAAAGTTTATATTCAAAAGTTTTTTAACTTCAATACTACAAAGGCTATTCACTTGAAACTTGGAATATACCTTAGGCATCAACTCTAGTGTCAGGGGAAACATTCCCCATAACTCTGTTTTGTATTTTGGCAGAGTATTGCCCCTTGTTCACATATATTTTCTGGTTGAAGTTTATATTTAAAAGTTTTGTAACTTAAAAACTACATAAGTAATTCACTTGAAACTTGGAACTTACCTTTGTCATCAACTCTAACATCAATGGCAACATTATCCATAGCTCTGTTTTGAAGTTTGACAGAGTTAGCCTACTTATTACATAGACTTTGATGTTAAAGATTTTGTTCAAAAATGTATAAACTATACAAGGCTTGACTTAAAAGTTTTGTATTTTAACAAATTTATGTTCCTTACTCTATCCAAAATATGTTCCAACTGAAATACTTCGAATAGTCGAGCGCGCTGTCCTCTGACAGCTCTTGTTACTTCTAGAAACCACAATATTCAAAAACTGTGATAATAATGAGTTTCTTCGAATTATTGACAATGACATACATTTGCAACACATTAATTTAGACGTATGTTGTTAACAATTTTTGCAGCACTATTCCTCCTGTTACTGTCTTTTGTAGGTATTAGTTTTTGTCATAATGGAAAAGAAAAATGAATTGGTTACAAAGATATAAAAAAAAATAATATGACAGTAACTGTAATGATAACCGCCGATTTTCACTTTTGATATATTATTGTATGGGCTGGTAATCACAAATCTCCTAAGGGAAATCAAAACTTA
Organism: Congeria kusceri; assembly: GCA_027627225.1. NCBI lineage: Eukaryota > Metazoa > Mollusca > Bivalvia > Myida > Dreissenidae > Congeria > Congeria kusceri. Next base: position 48,077,739 of record CM051031.1, on the reverse strand, counting down.
TTTATACTTACTTGAAAATATCTTATAAAATTTCTAAATGTGAACATTTCTGATCAAATTTCTCTGTGAATTCCAATGATTTCTGTTTACAAAAGGGCACAGCATCGAAGCAATATTAACCAGTTTAAAACATTTCAAAGAAAAATTATGGATACGTGAAACAGCTCGAGACATTAGGAATATTTTTTTTTAAGTAGATCAGATTCAGTGGAAAGCCAATATGCTCAGTAGTTAGGTCCACGTGCAACTACAATGGTGCAAAACAATATATTCAGCTCTGTCTTCAGTGCTGTGATTCCTCCTCCTTTCAACTGATCTGCTTAATAACATTCAAATATGCTTTAACTTAATGGGTCTCTCTGGAAATAAGTTCCAAACCAGCTACGCTCATATTTTATAGTATACAACAGTGCCATATCTTTTTCAATTTCAAAACTTTGCATGCACAATGAAGACTGTCTACTTCCTGCTGTCTGCATTAAATTTGCCTTTGAGTTTCGTGTGATAATGTAATTTTAATTGACGTACTGCATGACATTGCTTTTAATTTGATCTTTGTCAAGTTATTTGTTAACCAAATTTTTTGAAGAAAAATGTATGTCGTTGGTCGGTCGGGCGGGTGGTCGTCTACTTTTGGTTTCCGTTCTCTTACTCGAGATAAAGCTATTGCAATGAAACTTAATACATAGACACCTTTTAGTGAGACCTCATTTTGGGTTGCATATAGGGTGGGTAGGGTTAAGGTCAAGGTCACCATTACTAAAAATAAATAAAAACGGCTTCCGCTAAGAAGCTTGAGATATTGTGTTGAAACTTCAAATGCCTTATAGCGAGACCTCACTTGGGTTTGCAAATAGGATGGGTGGGGTCAAGGTCACCGTTACTAAAAATAGAAAAACTGTTTCCGCTCAATAACTTTAGAATGAATTGAGATATTTTAATGAAACTTCATACATAGATATCATATATCGAGACATCGCTTGGGATTGTATATGGGTTGGGTGGAGTCAAGGTCACCGTTACTAAAAATAGAAAAACGGTTGCTGCTCGATAAATTTAGTATGAATTTAGATATTTTAATGAAACTTCATATTTAGATACCGTATATCGAGACCTTAGTTGGGATTCCATATGGGGAGATTGGGGAGAAGGATAAGTTCACCATTACTAAAAATAGTTTATTGAGAACGAATTGAGAAATTGTTAGGAAGCCTTAAATGTAGATACCTTGTATCGAGTCTTCACTTGGTATGGTGGATGGGGTCAAGGTCATCGTTACTAAAAATGAAAAAAGTTTCCGCTTAATTACTCTAGAACGAATTGAGCTCTTGCAATGAAACTTCATAATTAGATACCTTATATAGCAAACATAGTTGGAATGTCATACTATATGTTTTGTTCCAGGACAAGGTCAGTAACTCGAGCACAAATTGAGCCATTGTAATAAAACTTCATATATATGTATATTATATTGAGACCTCACATGTGGTTGCATACTAGATGTGTGGGTTCCAGGTCAAAGGTCACCATTACTTAACAGAAATATTGTTTTTTCTGGTCATTTACTCAAGTACGAATTGAGCTATTTGTAATGAATTATCATATGTAGATACCTTATATTGAGATTTCACTAGGAGATTGCATATAAGGTGGGTAGGTCAAGGTCACTGTTACTGAAAATAGAAACATGGTTTTTGCTCAATGGCTCACGAACGAATTGAGGTTATGTATTCCTAGCCATATCTGTATGAGCTTCACCCTGCATCCTTTCTTTAATTATTGTACTGCCTTTTATGCATTTCGTTTGCAAAATTTGTCTGCGTTTCTTGTTCTTACTTTTGTTTATATTAAAACGTAAACTATTACTGGAATGCTTTTGTGATTTTTCCATACACCACATTAAAACCAAACTTAAGTTTCCATAATTGAAAGTTTTAACATGAATTTTTAACTCGCATTGGTTCCATTTCTTACACCGTTTCATCACGACGACCGTCTTACTTCGCTGCCAGCGCTTTGATTTATTGTTAAGCGATCATTCGTTCACCAAGCTTCTATCTGTGCCGCTTGACCCTATTGGACAAATCTGTTGCACTGCAAATGGTGAATTTGACGTTAGTGTAGTTTTGACTTTGTCAAAATTGAGTTAACAGTTCTTGAAACTCGGGAAACGAGCTATTATTGTACATGAATTTTGTTTGCAAGATTTGACGCAGTGTGCTCTGTCGATATCAATATTGTCAGCTTGTTCACCGATCTCCACAATATTTTTCATGTAGTCCCGCAGTGCTCAAGTGATGGTGCACACATTAAATACAAATGTAACATGAGCGCATAATGTTACCATGTTTTTCAAAACATAGAGGAATTGATATACAGTTTAAAATGATACAAAAATTATTTATGTAAGTCGCATAGCACATTGTTCTACCGAAAACGAGGCAGCAAACTGTCCCATTCTTTATTAGTAGTTGAATTGTTAAAGTAGTTTATTTCTTTCAGAAGATAATAGTGTACAGAAATATAAGACTGTGCAGCCTTAACAGTAGGTAAAGTTTGATTCATTTTACAATTATAAATAAACATTTTAGTGAGAAGGAAAGTTAGATTCAAAGGATCATTTGTATTTTTATGTCCTAATATAAAAGAAAGTGCGTTAATGAGATCTGCAAACATTTTACATCCTTCAATCAATTCTGAAATGAATTTATTTATGTATTTGCAGTCCCAAATAATATGCTCAGTTGTTTCGCACATGTTTTGACAAAAGGAGCATTCGGCTGACGTTTTGTAAAGGATTTTAAATAAAATTAATTTGTACCTATAATTCGGTGTATAATTCTATACTGTAACCATCGTAAATTAGAATCTTTATTTATACAAAAGGGCATTTTAAAAATATGTTGCCAGTCCTTATTTTCAATATTTTGAAAAGTGCTTGCCCATTTTGATATACATGTTGGTAAAGTTTCATCCATTTTAATTATATTATACATGGGTCGAGTTCCTTTTGCATATGTTAAAATGGATCGCAAGTGAAGGGGGAGATCGCAAGTGAAGGGGGAAGACTAGAGTTGTGTGGCATATGTCGATATGCGACTCTGTTTTGTGTCAGGTGCAGTTTGGCTGGCGTTCTTGATTTGCGCGTTATCGACGGGCGGCGCCTTAGAAGGGACCCTTGCACGAGTCACGGGGCGGTTCGGACCCACCCCATCTGGCGGTCCCACGGAGGCACCTTGACTGGAAGAATACGTTTTGCGTCTTGTGCCGCTGTCCTTTGTCGGACCGGGGTTTTGGGTCTCCACGTGGCCACATGTGAAAATAATAATGGCGGTGTAACATTAAATTTTGACCCCGTTGAAAATTGATCTCATGGGTCCTTTTTCAACGTTGAGAATTGACCCTGCCAACATTTCAACATTAAATTTTGATCAAAAATTCGCTGAAAACGGATCAGTCCTTAAATTTTGATCAGTCATGGGGTCATTTTGCAACAGTTAGTTGATTTTAAGTTAAATGTCTGTACGTAGAAGTCAATCAAACTGGCAAGAACCAGAAAAATAACACAAGCTTGCAGGAGTGTTTCTTAAAAATAATTTAACTTATTTTTTAAGGTTTAATCACTGGAAAGACATGTGTGATGTTTAATCCCATATATCAAGCGGTTATTAAGATGGGCCTATGGCTTTAAAAGGAATTGTTCACAGATTGTTCGTATTTTTGAAAGATGTCATTAAATGTCATAACTGAAAAAACTACAGCATCTTGAATTAAAAAAACAAACGGTAAACTAAAAAGATTGCGTTCGCCGGGACTCGAACCCGCGACCTTTGGGGGTCAAAACTCGGCCATTTGGACTTTTAAACTTCGTATTGTATTTTAACGATGTGTAAGTGATACGCGTGTTTTCCAAAATGCCGATGAAACGCGTTACAAACGCGTTATGATTTTATCCATTTCGATTGATGATTTTCAATAAACGAAACGATATTTACAACATATTTCTCAGTCATGAGTGTTATTTCGTTTGTTTTTATATAATGTATAATTTCGTTTTGGAATCCAAAAATAAAATTTTAGAAAATTGTCAATTTGCCAATCTGTGAACAGGTCCATTTAATGGTACTTGCACGCAAGACCTTAACCATAACTTCTTAGACGAATAAGGGCCATAATTTGATTTATATTCAAGCAAGGGTTGTCTAACTTCATTATTTTAATAGGGTTTATTACTGGAAAGATTTGTGTGATATTTCTATCCACTATATTAAGTGGTTACTGTTATATTACCATATTATAGTGTTGTTTCAGTTTCTTGTTACGCATGAATATAGTCAAATGACTTAATAACAACACAAGTGTGACGTTATATATGTATCCTAGCGATCAACTGAAAGCTAAACATTAGTAGCTACAATGCGCTACGGCATACTAAATATACCTAACAAGACTGGATATGCGGGCTGTCTGCATCTCTGAATACGTATTAGCATTTTCTGGCTTGATAATTAAATATAGTCTGTTCCATGGAATAAGAAAATAAATAATGGAACGTCTTACTCCTTTTTATTGGAAATATAGATACTTCAAGATGCAAACAACTCTTGGAACACGTTGTATCATAAACGATGACAACGATATGACATATGCAATAAAGGAATAATTCCTACAGTCATGATAACACACGTTTACCTTCCATACTGAAAAGAATAAAGTTTATAAGCACTCTCACGCTTCATGTAGATCATGTTTCAAGTGAAACTCATTATACGCACGACTGTAATCACCGATAAATGTCGAGATAACACGCATGCGATTGTTGTTTACAGTTAATTTCTTTACCCATTCTTCTCCTGAAAACAGTTTATTTGGCTGGACAACCCTTCCAGTTGTTGTTTAAGCTAAATATAGACAAATTCGGCTCCAAGGGAGTTTCAGCATTGTTTCTCTTTGGTGAATTTAATTGCTCTTGTTCTGGTGTTTTTCTGGTGTGGTGAACTCATTTTTGTAGGTGACATAGAGGGGAATTCCTGAATTTCTGTAATATTCTCATTATTTTGTTTTGTTAAGTAATTGGCGATTTTCTGCGGTATGTAGCTCCATCGAGTGTTTGAATGTTTGAATGTTAAAGGATCAGTCATTGTGTAAGGAAAAAAAACTTCGCTGGCAACTTAGTTTTACCATCTTGATATCTGACACTAGACGATCATAGTACTGTTTCTTCTTGGAATTTGCCATTTTGATTTTGTTTTTGACAACTGATGTATTAATGCCTTAAGAATTAGTTTCTCCGGATTCACTAGATGTTTGATTTTGTTTTTTACTGGTTGATTTTTACACGTTGAAACCTTATGTTTTGCAAAGGAGTATTTCTGAACTCGAGAATTGCAATATATGGACTGCCTTGGCCTCAAGTTACCTTGACACGGATATTTTGGCTGTTGTTACCATAACTTCAGCCAAACCATTGGATTGTGACTTTGAGGGACAACATGTGAAATTTTACTTATAAGCACAATCATAAAATGGCTGTAATGTTCATTGATTTTCGTTATCATTGAAGAATACATTTGACACACCAAATGTACTGAAATGTGCTCGCAATTTTTTTTGATCGCAGTTGAGCGTCGGTAGTCGGCATAAGAATAATTTATGAATAGGTATTTTTCTCATCGAATGAAATATGTCGCTGTCGACAAAATTGTAAGGTTTTGTTTCTTGGTGTTTAAAAAAAAACATGGCAAATAAAAATATCCAAGAGTTAGAAGTAACATGTAGAAGTGTTGGCTGTGTGAATGCCATAATATATAATTGTGAAAGTTTCGGAATAGGCACAATATTATCTCATTTCAACGAGTCTTAAACTGTGAATGATTTGACTCGATATTATATTAGGCATTCGCATCAATTAGTGTTTTATGTTCGGTCATGTAAAGGTTGTATAACCCCGACGGTAATTTACATAGGGGTCATTTAACAACGCTACAAATTGACCTCCTGGGTCATTATTTCAACGTTACACCACCATAACATGACAGAATTTAAATTTTTAACTGGGTTTTAATATTTATACCTAACCAGCATCTGCAGAGTTATGACCGATGAATTGGCAATGAATTAGCAGCTTGTGGCGCACTCGAACGTATTTATACAACAAAACGTGTATTACTTACTGTCCTGAAAAAAAAACTAGACATGTGTTCAAACATTTTCTGCAATTACAATGGGAACTATATTTAAGTGCTTTTTCGGGTTGTTTACAGGTAGTTTAACAAAGGCGAATTTGTTTCTTTGTCGATAGAAAACTGTGCTGGTCGTGTTAGAATTCTCTGTATTCTATGAGACAAGTGCACTTGTACATATTATATATACAGTTCGTTATCAATGTTGAAGGTAAGGCCGGCTCATTTTGATTTTTTCTATCATTAGCATACTCTAGCACCCAATACACCTTATAAATAAGGCTTGTCGTGGGAAAACCGGGCTTTATGCATTTGCGTAAAGTATCGACCCAGATTAGCCTGTGCAGTCTGCACAAGCTAATCCGGGACGGCACTTTCCGCTTTTATTGTATTATTTTTATACAATGAAGTCTCTTCTTAACATAAATTCACTGTAGGCGGAAAGTGCCGCCCCGGATTGGCTTGTGCAGACTGCAAAGGCTAATCACGGACGACACTACGCACATGCATTTAGCCTGATTTTCAAACGACACACGTCAAATGTTTTTGTTTTAATGTGCATGCTCCAGTTACCTTTTTCCTGTTTGTGGTTTCCACAATGTGTATGATAATCTAATATTTTTTAGGATACACAAGTGGTTTCTAGTCTGTTTTCTGTACATAACTACCTGTTATATGGTTGGGGTTGGAAATGAGATTAAACTAATAATTTATGTGTTCGATCTACTTTGGTTGATGTTTTATATAGTCACCCTTGAATTTCTAAAAATATTTATAAAATGTATCAAAAATGAATGCCTAAAATTGTGTTACACTTTATTTAGAATGTTTTATCAAGCCGAAAGATGTTTATTTTTTGAAAACTATTTCTTTTTATGTCTCTATGTTGTTAGTGAATGGGGTGATTATTGGCTAACATAATAATTAAAATGTTCATAACTAAGTAAATGCTTTTTTTTCGGTAAAATATCAGGGATATTATTTATGATTTCAAAGAATAACAATGGAATAGACCGATTAGTCCTGTTTTAGCTAGGATGCATGTGTAGTATATTAAATATACAGCGTTTCTATTTGGAGGAAACATTTATAATCTTGTAAAATGAATAAATATATATAGTTGAAAACCGCTATTTCGAAGTCATTGGGACCGACAAAACAAGTTCGAAAAAGGAAAGTTCGAAATTGCGATGTTCTCTTGCATATGCGGTTAAATTACACCATGTGTATATATGATGTATACAAGTATAATTATTGTTCGTACATATCATCTTTAAGATTGTAAAATTCAATAAACAACGAGTGCATTTATTTGGTTTTTTACATATTCAACACATTGTAAGAAATCAAAGAACAATGCGATAAAGGTCTGGGCACGTTGAGGATGAGCAATTCGAAATGCACAATACTGTGTACAATTTATACTCAACTGTCAAATATCACAAGTATAACTCTACCGTATATTCAATTAATGTTGATTATGTACCCACGCGTCAAGCATCATTGGGTAAACCCAAGAACAATGGGAGGTGCGAAAACATTACCGGGCGACTACTGCCAAGTCATCACACCTTCGATTAGACTGCATGAGCTGATGTGCGACTTCGAAATAAACACTGACGATTAGGTGTGAAAAACGTAGTTGGGACCGAAATTTTAGTTCGAAATAGAGATAATTTCGAAATAGTTAAATTCGAATGTATCATTTATATTTTAGTTAAATAAAGAAGGAAAAATATCGAGACAGAACAAAATTCGAATCAGCGATTAATTGGAATTGACGGTGTTCGAAATAGCGATTGTTCAACTGTAAACAAATTACTCCCATCACAGCATTTTTCTTAAATATTAACTTTGTTGATCATTATTATTCATCAATACTGTATTCTTAAGATGGCTTTTCGTGTTTTCTATGCAAAATATGGTTATTTATGTTTTGTTCTTCAGTAGTTAAATACCTATTTTATTTTAATGCAGTGTTATTGTATTTTATTTTAACGCTGTTTCAGCCATGAAGTTATCAACATTCAGGAGTGCTACCAGAAAACACACAGCCTTGAACCATGTGACCTTTGGTGCTGACCTTGACCTTTGCCCTCACCTTAGCGATGTTGCCATAGCAACAATTTATAGCTATCAGCCAGCATTGTTGCCATAGCAACAATATAGCTATAAGCCAGCATTTATGATTTTATTTTATAAAAAAATACCTGGGCTTCAAATACACATTTTTTTCATTTGTTATTGGTATTAAGTGATAAAATGATATTTATGTATTTACTGTCTAAACAATTATATTAGATTGCATAACATGTGATCTGTCAGTGACTCATAGCAAGATATATTATAGCTGAATGCGTTGAACCATTGTGTCATTGATGCCTTAGATTTCATTTAAATTTTAATTGCTATATCATGTGTATATTTTTATATGAGGGGCATCGTGGGAAAACCGGACTTAATGCATGTGCGTAAAGTGTCGTTTCAGATTAGCCTGTGCAGTCCGCGCAGGCTAATCCGGGACGGCACTTTCCGCTTTTATGGTATTTTCTGTTTCAAGGCAGTCTCTTCTAAACATAAATTAACTGTAGGCGGAAAGTGCCGCCCTGGATAAGCCTGTGCGGACTGCACAGGCTAATCGGGGACGACACTTTACGCACATGCATTAAGACCGATTTTCTCAAGATGCGCCTCATATGTGTCTTAAATGCTTTGCTCTAAGTCCATGATGCCTTCTTTGATTTGATTTAGGTAAAGAAAGTCGACTGGTTGAGTGACTGATTGGTGGTTTACACTCGGTACAGGTGAAGTGAATGAGCTATTGTCAAGTGCATTGCTTTCTAACGTAAGCTATTAGGTTATGATGAATTTATAGTTACAGAAAGTTTGATTGTAAATCACTAAATTTTTATAAACTATTAAATCAATTATTTATCTTTTACAATATTTTCAAAAAGCTTTGCATTTATTTATGTATTGTCCGTTTTCTATATATGTAAACTATGCACTTTACTTGAATTATGATAAATTTATAGTTACAAAACGTTAGATTGTAAAGCACTAAATTTCAATTAACTTATCAATTATTTATCTATTACAATATTTAAAAAAAATGCTTGGCATTTATTTATGTATCGTTCATTTTTACAAATGTAAAACATGTAGTTTACTTAAATGTGTACAATGCTTGACCTTGGATGTATACCTTCTGTGAAATATTTATCTAACGTGTTTTAAGTTCATTTACTTAATTGGCTTATTAATAACATGTTGTAATTAATTATGTCTTTTTATATTTTGCAACCCCATGTATTACATGCATGCAGAACGGTTGCTGAACGTTTAATGGGCTGCATAGATTTTGATTTTTATTACCTGATGACGATTTATCGTGTTTTTTTTTTACAAACGATCATTTAAATAGCGAGTTGAAACGTTTGTTATTAGCTGCCTAGAAGTATTTTAGTATTAAAAGCACATATGATAGCAGAAATATTGTTTGATATCGAGCATTGAAGCGACTATTTGTTGTTGTTGTTGTTGTTGTTGTTGTTGATGATGATGTTGATATAGTTACATTAAAAAAACAAAGATTGAAAAAAATCATGTTAAAAAAAAGTATGCATTGACTAGTTAAATTATTAAATGTTTTCATCTTACACATAAATATTTTCAGTAATAAATAACGATTTACCAGTATTTGCTCTACTTCTGTACTAATTAATACGTATGAGGTGCGTCGTGGGAAAACCGGGCATAATGCATGTGCGTAAAGTCCCGGATTAGCCTGTGCGGACTGGACGGCACTTTCCACTTTTATGGTGTTTTTCTGTTTCAAGGAAAACTCTTCTAAACATAAATCTACTGTAGGCGGAAAGTGCCATCCTGGATTAGCCTGTGCGGACTGCACAGGTTAAGCCGGGATGACACTTTATGCACATGCATTAAGCCCAGTTTTCCCACGACACACCTCATATTATGTTCAACTGTACTAATTTAATGTTCATGAATTGAAGCGTAACAAACATCACATAGTTAACATTATTTTGACATTAATTGTGTCACATACAAATTGAGGTCAATGTAGTGAATATTTGTCATAATGTTATGTATATTAGAGGAGTGAAAACAAAACTGTCAGCAGTAAAATGGTCGCCTAGAAATGCTTGAAATTCAAAGAAAATCAGTTTTGTTGTTTGATTTAGCACCTGTGATATATGTTTTACACAAGAAAATTTTGTTCTAGTATCATTCCTTATTTATGTATATATATGATGTAATTTTATTTCATTCTATATTATTATATATATTTTTTTTAAATATATAATTATTTATTTACAGCAAACCGCTAGCATATAAACAACTCATTTTACTTGTATTAGTAAACATATTTATTCCACAGCATGTATTTTTAGCTTATGATTAAAAAATATTTTGAGCAAAACAAAAGTTTGTTTTAAATATTTTATTAATTTCTGCAGCTGTATTTTAACAATGAAATACAGAGTCACTGCAAGTTAGTATCTATACTTTTACTTTTAATCTACTTTATTCATCGATCTTTGTTCATCAAAGATCGAAGAAGTACATTTGGTACTTTGTTTAAAATAATTACACCCTAAAATGAATGCCCCTTGCCTTCAATGCGTTTATCTAGTCAATATGTGAAGAAAATTTTGATTTTGTCTGTGATAATGATCAAGTTTTTGTTTTATTTCAGTATTTATGGTTTAATCGTTGAAACCTTGTGGTTTCCGTCAACAGTGGATTTATGTTTAGAAAATGTTTAGAAAATGTTTAGAAAAGACTTTTTGAAAATGTTTATAAAATGTTTAGAAAAGACTTTTTGAAACAGAAAATACCACTTTACGCACATGCATTAAGCCCGGTTTTCCCACGACACGAATCATTTATAGTTTGGTTTCATACGAAGTTAGTTAATAACTTATAAGCTTCAGCAAGGTTACCATCAACAGAAACTGAGTGTATTGGTTAAATTCGTGTTGTAGTGTTTTACTTACATTGTAGGCTTTTTCAATTTTTCGCATATATTTATTGTATTGAATGATTGTTATAATTTCTTTATTTTAGAGTATTATTTTCTTATTGCAAATAAACTTATTTTAGGAATTAAACTGTTTGATGAAATGAACGGTTGAGCGTTATTACTTGTAACTGAGGGAAAGTAAAACTGTTGCAAACCGTCAACATGAGGGAAGTTATTGCTTAAAAATAGTTTAAACTTAATGCTAAAGTGTTCACAAAACAAGTTGAGCCTGATTTTCAGGTTCAAAATGAACTTGAGTCAGATTTTTATGAACCAGGTTAAAAAATGATGTTCACAAATCTGGATCAATTTTAATTGTTGTTTAAATATGAATTCATTTCAGCCTACCTTTGCCATCTTATATTTAGATTTTCATCAGAACTGAAAAAAAATCATATTTTATCTAAAAGAAAAGGTATTTCGAAAATAAAATATGTTTGTGATTCTGCTCATTTGGTGTAGAAGATTAAGATCAGCTAAGATTGATCTTGATTCTGCAGTTAATCGTTTGTGAATATGGGGCCTGATGTTGTTCAAAGATTAGTTTCCATTCTTCGAGCTTCACAAGTGCTTAACCACGTGCTCTTTTGTGTAGACTAGGTTAACAATTAAACACGTGATATCCAAGTGCAATGATTGGATAAAACGCTAGACGACACACCTGTTAATCATAGCGACCACACGTTTTTGTCGTTTTTATAAATTGTATAAATGTAAGAAATGTAACTTCCGTAGTGACAACGAAATGAACAGAGACATAACAAATGGAGTACATTGTATTTGAGTTTTATAACAATTTTTCAGCACGAATTTTAACATTCTGGCGTTGCAATATTGATGCCGTTTCTTGATATGGCAACTTTTAAAATCGGAGCATGTAGAACACACTTGGAACGCTATCTTCGATCTCATTAAAATCATCTCTAGTCTGACGCTACTATATTATCCGCTGACTTGATCTGATGATTTCGCTTAAGGGGTCACGTTCATATGACCTTTTTAGGAGCCAATCAAATTGTTGCCTTCAAAATGTTGTGGTATAATTTCATATATAAACCACAAATACTATGCACGAAATTAACGTGAACTTTGGATGTTTACAGATGTTTAAGGTACCACTATATCCATTGTTATCCGCGTGAAAAGTAACTGTAAATCTTTCCGAGGATCAGCTTGAAATGCATCGCTTTTCAAAAACCGTGGCCAAACATTGCTGCGCAAAAGGCAATTTCATTAGTCACAGCACGGTTGATATTTTATTGTTCGGAAAGTCATTTGAACGTGACTTGTTATACGATGTCTTCAGATCCTAACAAAGTTAGGAGTTGATTTTAATGAGATCGCGCTATCTAATGCCTAGCTCACGTTTAACCCGGCGCCCGGCCGATGTACTATATTTTAAGGCATTGGCTGGCGTAAATAGATCGGAAACAAATCCCCCGATATTAGATACGATCTTTTCGGAACCAGAAAAACGACTGTCTTGGAAAACTCGGTAGGTTTGGCAGGTTTATGGAGTGTACAAAATAAAATGTTGTTCTAGTATTAATTGTGTAGACCCCAAAGTGATGAATTTTACTGCATATGTTGGTCACTTAGCCACACGATTTCCCGTGACTCAAAGGCAAAAAACTAATCAATTACTAAACGTATATACATTTTAATCGTTGATTATCCTTAAATAAATGGTACCGTTCGTTTGACGAATAATTGTCAGTTGTAATTGATCTGGCTCCGGTGTTTACAAATAATCGATTACATGTAAGTGATCAATTTTCAGATCGAGCACACCCTTTGCGTGGGTCTCATTTGATGCAACGTATCTGATGTATCGTAAAGAACACCAGTCATCTGTCTTCCAATGTGCGTTTTTCTTTCAAACCATATATGTCTTACTCAAGCACACTAAAACAATAATAACTACACATGTGTCCAAAGGACACGGATGCCCCAGCATTCCGCTGGTTGTCACAAAACCCTATGAAATTACTGTACCTAGGTTCACAAGTTCACATGCTGATGAACATGTCTGTAATGTTTCATCACTCTAGCAGTTATACTTTTCGAATTACACGCGACACAAGTTCAAAAATGCAGTTCGGCGAAAGTTGGCAGATCTCGGCCAAAAAACAGTGAAACTGTATGAGGTCCAGTTAAAATGCTGGCCCTCCTGTCCGGTGAACACTTCTTGTCAAGTACCAATTTTGTTAGCTTCATATTTTTGAGCGGAAATTAAAATGGAGTTCGGGCCAGTAATAATTAAGAAATTACCAGACCTTGTAGCCAGTAATGGATTTGGGACTTTCGCGGACACTGAGAATGTCAGTGTTTGCTTTAAAAAGGCCATAACCTCGATGATCTCTTACACATCTCCCCAAAATACCTAGCTGCACAAATTCACATACTGATGATTATGTTTATAAAGTAACGTCACTCTAGCAATTATACTGTTTGAGTTACACGCGACACAAGTCAAAAATATCATATTTGCTTGAAAGGGCCATAACTCTGCTGATCTAAAACAAATCTACACCAAATATCCAGGTGCACAATTTCAGGTGCTGATGAAAATGTTTATAACGTTTCGTCACTCTAGCAGTTATTTGAGTTACACGCGACACAAGTCCCAAAATGTCAGTTTTTGCTAAAAAAGGGCCATAACCAAGCTGATGTCGGAAAAATGCACCGACATAACTATGTGCACAAATTACTTACTTTTACTGTTGATAATGTTAATAAAGCGCAATCAATCTAACAGTTATACTTTTCAAGTTACATGCGACACAAGTCCATAAATGTATATTTTGTTGCTAGAAAATGGTCATAACTCCGCTGATGTCGGAAAAAACTGCACCAAAATACCTAGGTGCAGAAGTTCACATGCTGATGAATATGTATCAACACTATAGCAGTAATACTTTTGAGTTTCGCGCGACAAAAAAAAATCCGACAGATGGACGGGACGGACAAAGGCAAATCTATATGCCCCCCCCCCCCCCCCACCCCTTAAACTGGGGGCATACAAAAAAGTTTCATCTATTATCAGTAGGGTAATTGACAAATTGCGTAATATTATTGAGATAACTTCAACGTCGAAATATGACAAGATTTATAGTGGATGTCAGATTTTCACGCGTGGATGGATCATTAAATAACGGGCGGGGTCAGTTTTCAACGTTGAAAATTGATCAGTCATTCGTTCAAAATGGACCCATGGTGTCCATTTTCAACGGGGTCAATATCTAATGTTGCAGCGGCAATGCACGTGGCAAGGCGAAAACTAGTTAAAATCCTACATTTAGCACTTTTCGTAATTACAAGCACTTTAATCCGACACACACTTTTTCTTGGCTGACTAAAACAACCCATTCGTATTCTCCAACTAGAAGGTATTTATTCCCATTGAATGGTGATAAAATGCAAGAGACTAAATAAACATGTTTATGTTATCAGGGACACAACTCTGTTTGTAAAAATGTACATAGTATATTTTGAATGTTGTGATTTTATATGAAACCAGACAAATGAATCGGGCTCGACATTCACACGTGTCCCAGCACTTGGCAAACGAGCACAGTCTTCCAGCGTAAACTTGTTTTTCCTGGCCGATCGGTTCACAGTTTTAGACTTGACACTTTGCCACTCTTTGTACCATGTTCTGTTAAAATTGGTTGCACGGTGTCCATCAATAAATCGGTCGTTTGGTATTGCAATTCTGTGTTTGTTGTGTTTCGAGAAACAAAAGTGTAGAAAAAACTTATAAGGATTTTTTCCGGCTAATTCGAAATATAAATTCCGTGTCAAGATGAGTTACATTTTCCACATCTACTAGTTTCATCAGAAATATAAACGTATACATGTATAATCTTGTTTACAGTATGATTAAGCATGAAAAACTATGTTTTAGTCAACATACTTCAACTAGAATTGTCACACGAGTAACGGATATACCCCCACAATATGGCCCTGTCACAAAACTATGGCATCCATTTAAGAGAAATGGACAGAGAGAGAATGCTTCAATTTGTGAATAGTCAACAGTGTATTTGGAAAAATGTAATTTCAATAGGAGCCATAACTCTGTCAACATTTAGTGGTTTGTTACCAAAGTTGAACTTCATCTGTATTTAATGATGTTACACCTATGTACCAAAAATAAATCAAATATATGTGAAGCCTTTCGTGAGTTATTGTCTATGTTTTTCGGGAATTTAAGTCAAAAATGGGGGCCATAACTGTGTCAAAATTTAGTGGTTTGGAACCAACATCGAACTCAACCTTTATTCTGTGATGTTACACATGTGTACCAAAAATTATTTGAATATATCAAGCCTTTCTTGGGTTATCATCCGGAAACCATGTTTTATGGAATTTTAAGTCGAAAAGGGGAAATAACTCTGTCAAAATTTAGTGGTTTGTAACCAACATTGAACTTTACCTGTATTCTATGATGTTACACATGTCAAGGGTTGAGCTTTGAAACTGGTGTACCTGCTTAACAATTTTATATCAGATACAATAGTTTCACGCTCAACCCTCGATGTGTACCAAAAATTATTTGAATATGTCAAGCCTTTCTAGAGTTGTCATCCGAAAACCAAACATCAACAGACCGACAGACCGACGAACCGACAGACTGACAGACCGACAAGCTCACTCCTATATATCCCCCCCCAAACTTCATAACTCGACCTCCTGCTAATACGCAGCAGATTCAGTGCCTTAAAATGCACTCTATATTGCTGTGAATCGTATACAGAGGAACACTCAAATTTCAAACAAGTTCGGTAAAGATATTAATTATAAAAAAAACTACATGAATTGAAAGAATGATCAAATATTAATAACGTACCAATAATAAATGTTGTGAGAGAGATCAGGAAGATTTTAACCAATGTCAACACAGCTATCACGATGGTATTTTGTTATCAACGATCTATCCGTGATCATATTGATATAACCACGGCGAACGCATGCATATCTGGGACAAACGGACACATCCAAGTGAATGATAATTCTTATCTCCGAGCGAATAGAGGCGAAATTTCAAATAATGTCAACTCTTTATCAGTCGATTGCTGGATTATTTAAGTTCGTCATGTAGCGTTTAAACAGTGGAGAATACACACGCAATCATGGATTATTTGAATGTGAAATTCTTTTTTGTAGGAGTCTGTTTCATTCTTTATATAGGTAATTAGTTTTGGTATTGAATTTCATGAGTAACTAAAATTGTGTTTCTTGGACACGAGCTAAAGCGAGCGTCTTTAAGAATGGCTGTGTTATTGTGTTCATGGAGGTTGATCTGAATCTATTTCCGAAGTCGAGATAGTTATTGAGTTTATAAGTGAGCCTGTGACCATAGCTAACGTCTGATGTTTCCCATTTTTACCGGTCACTAGGTCCAATCTTGTCTATATACTCAAAACAAGGTTTTCATTCTTTTCATATACGTTTATAAAACTATAAACTATATATACGTATGTCAGTCAAGGGAATATAAGTCATGTCAAAAACTCGGCGATGATCGGTAAAAAAACCACATGAACCTATTTATAAATATTTTTTTACAGTTAATAGCTATGTCAAATTTAAATATAAGTCATGCAATGTTACAAACTTGATCATCAGCATTAGCACTCCTATAAAAATTATTTTTTGTTGCAAACATTTGTCTTTGTCTTTGCTTTGGAGTAATATTCTTCTTGTTAACATTGTATTTAAAGTAGTACAGATGCTAACCAAAGCAAGCCGATACAATTGGCACTGATTGAAGGTCCATTAAGAATGTTACTTTGATTTACATTAGTAATGCAAAACAAGTTCAATTTCTCATTTAGTATGGTAGTATGTTCAATTATTCTCGTCCATAAACGGTTAAAGTTTTCTTATAAGCACATTCAAACGTGGCTTAGTGGCAATGTTTCTAGTTAAACAAATTCCATCTTTTCCGTTTTGATAAACGATGAAGTATTACATTTTATTAATTTTGTAACGTCAATAAGGATTTAAGCGCAAATTTCTCGTTTACTTCATAGGTTCATTCTTATATAAATCGATTTTAGACAAGTTTGAAACTTAATGCTGATTTTCTTTCAACTCAAACTCTGTCTTGCATGGACCATGCAGTTCATAAACATTCAGTATTTTGTCTTTAGTCGGAAAATGTTCAGTGTCAAAGTCAAGTGAGCAAAATATATTACAGCAACTCTTCCAATATTTCTTTCTTTGTTCTTTACCTACAGGACGAACAGCGTCTGGACCGCCTTCATTTTCAGGAATACCACCAACTGTCTTGTCGTTTGATGAAACAAATAAAAGTAAGTTCTGAAAAAGTATTAATTATTATTGCCTAAGTTCAATGTTGTTTTTTCTTTATGACCAAGAATGAGTGTTGTCATATGCTCTTCTTATTAACAACCTTTAATTACAGTTACGTCTGTGGTAAATTATACAGGTAACGTGTTAGTGGTATCAATGTCACAATGTATGCATGACCATTGAAATTAATAACCTAAGCATGATTTGATACATTTCGTATTACCTTACGATAGAAATATCATGTGTAAATGTACGTGATTATTCCATAATAAAGATCTACGAGCTTCATCTGACAATTGCCTATAATACATATATGATGTAAAGCTTAGTTAAATTGTTGATTTTGTTTTTTAAACACGTCCAGTTGACATTCTTCATCTTCATTGTTTGCATTATTGCTTATGAGTATTACAATCATGAGAAACCATATCTTTGATACCGCTGATAAATGAATATTGCAGAATCCTGGGTAATATTTTCAGATATAGGAGCAAATGATAGTGTACTTGCGCTTTCAGATATCACACTGTTCACATTCATTGTTACTGACGAAGGCACTGTGACCATTGAGCCAAATAACGCAGACACAAGAAACTTTGTTCAGGCCAAGCAGCAGAAGATTAATTCACAGTTTGCACCACAGAACGAAAACAACGTTACAGTGTGGAACATCAAACCACTCGACATGGATCAGGTAGGCATTTCAACATTGTTATGAATTATTGGATTAACAGTTAAGATTCGGCCAACAAATAATTCTGTGACTTGGGCAACCCGACCTTACCTAGCGAAAGCCCCCCTCCCCCCTCGACCCTCCGTACTCGTCAGATTTTAAATAATTTTCAATGTTATTGACCGAAATGTGTCTTTGCAAAAATAAGTTAACAAAAACAAAATCCCGACCCACCTAATTTGTTCAGACCGTTGCCCGAAACACACAATTATTTTGTTTTTGACATACAAGAGTCACTCTGTAAGATACAAATACGATAAGTTTTCAGAAGTTAAATTATTTTTACTTTGATGGTATTCGGTTAGTATAAATAAGTGTACAATAACTTTACAGGGCACAGGTGGACAGAAGCTGTATATCATCAGCTTTAAAATCACGGACACTGAAGGAAACACCGTAAGTATTATCTTGAAATAACTTTAAAAGTTTTGTGTGTCATTGAAATGACGATATTGTATCATTTAATAATAGCACATGTTCAATATCAAATGAAGAATAGTGATGCCTTTGCTGAAACGTGTACTTGAGTACCCGCGTATTGGGTCGGATAAAGATATTTGGCTAGCAAATTATTACTCGTGCTGTAATGCTACAATAGTTGTTAATTCTGTTTTCAAATACATAGTGCATTTTATATTAAACTATATTGGTATTCTATAATAACATAGTCCATGTCTGTGTGTACAGTCAACAATTATGGAAACACAGATGCAGAAGTTTATTCTCGTCATTTCCCAGGGTTATATTGCACCTCGAAACAGCTCGTACATATTTAATTATGTGTTCAAGGTGGCAACTCCTTCAGTGTATATATCCGTGGATGATGTCAACGACAACCCGCCGCAGTTCGGAAACCTGCCATACAGGTGGGATATTGACGAGGTACGAGTAAGGAAAGCGTCTAGAATATTATTATATAAATATCAGGAATACTATGACGTACTATGAGGGTCGTAAATGTAAGTCCCTGTATGATACAGCATCAAATATGTAGTTCAGTATGATACAGCTAGGTGCAGGCATGTTTCTGTGATATACATATAAATTCAAAATAATACAGGGTCTTACATAAACAAATTAGTATTATGCAGATCGTACACGTATATCCCAGCATCATATATGTATGTTCAGTATGATACAGCTTCGTACAGGTATGTTTCTGAGACATATATAAACGTTCAGTATGATACATTGTCTTACATATAAAAATAGGAGCCTGCAGGGTATGTTTCTGGAACATACATAAAGATTCACAATGATACAGGGTCTTACATAAACAAATTCGTTTCATACAGGGTCATACATGTTCAGTATGATACTGGTTCAAGTTTGTACAGGCATGTTCCAGAAACATACATAACAATCATGATACAGAGTCGTACACATTCAGTATGATACTAAACATTCAGTATAATACAGCTTCGTATACGTATGATCAGACTCAGACATTCGAGTTTGAGTATGATACAGGGTCGTAAAAAATTCCAAAACGCACTGGAACTTTGACCAATATTCGTTGACGTGTTAACATAAAGGTTAGAAACCTGTAACTCAACTCCCCAAGGGTCACATTAAAAACAGCAACATATTCTGGCGTCGTTCGTCACGTTTCTTTGATTCGGATATTGTGAGTCTGGTCTCTTTGACAAGATGGTTCTCTCTACTTTCAAAATATATAATAAAAAAGGTTATGTTACTCTACTTGTAAGACAATTCATCACAATTGATTGCAGTCACCGGTAAGAAACACAGACTTCGACAAAAGCACATGCTGTCTATACATAAACTTTTAAACATTCAAATTTCAAGTAATTGTCATGATACATCAAAATGCACAGAAGACATGTAGTTTTCAGAAAATAAGCATTTAACCAGTTTCCGTTATGCGAAATGTCTCTTTTAGCATATGAAAACAACGAACTATATGATATATGGTCTACTTTCGGGGGATTTTCTCACTATTTACTGGTGTCTAACCTTAGAGAAAACTCATAGCTGATATCATGAGAAAACTTTTCTACATCATTTTTAATCTAATAGTAATGTTTACTATGCTTGTAAATTTTCAAGTCAATCCACAAAGTACAAATACTCAAAAAGACGCATTTGAGAATCACATAATAAGCCATCTGGCTTGCGTTTTCAGTGCTTTGATTGTACGGGGAGCGTGAGCCAAAGCGTGTACGAAATTCATATCAATCAGTCAAATTGTCAGTGCATTTCGATATTCTTTAATGCATTCGATGTAAACAATGTGCACAGTTAATGTGTTAATATAATTCAAAATATATTTATCAAATAACACAACCGACTCTTTATATTTAGATATTTTATTCCATTTCAATCAGTCAAATTACCAGTGTATTTCGATATTCATAAATGCATTCGATGTAAACAATATATAAAATGTGCACAGTTAATGTGTTAATATCATCCAAAATATATTTGTCAAACAACACGATTGACTCTTTATATTTAGATATTTTATTCCATATCAATCAGTCAAATTACCAGTGTATTTCGATATTCATTCATGCATTCGATGTAAATAATATATAAAATGTGCACAGTTAATGTGTTAATATCATCCAAAACATATTTGTCAAATAACACAACCGACTCCTTATATTGAGATATTTTATTCCAAAATCAATTAAGAAGAAACATTTTGCGATTGAATTTTAATTGTCTTTAAAAAGGGTTCTTCGACTTTTATACAATGGAATAAATGCGAACACATTATAATGTGTTTCTCTGTGACTACATTGTTTAAATGTCGATAAAAATCATGTACAAGTCAGTCCGATACCCGTTTAAAAAAAAGACGAAAATGTTGAGATAGTGTTTATTTCCACTATTTGAAGATTTAGTGGAGCTAACTTGCACTCGGACCGGCGTCGGCGTTCGCATTGGTTAGAGTTTTTAAAAAATGTATATAACATTTAAACCTTTCAGGATACAAGCCTCAAACGTGCATGCCTTGATTATAGCCATGAGATACATGGCTCTAAAACGTCCCATAACCCTTGCTATCATCATTTGATAATTATTGCCCCTCTTGAACATAGAACATTTGGTTAAAGTTTTACGAAATTTATATTTCTCGAATACTTTTGAAGGTTTAAGCCTTAACCCTTTTGAACTTAAAATAAAATTTGGTTAAATTGTGTAAGGAATGTATATTATTATAAAACCATACAAGAAACCAGCAGAAAACTGTCTAGCCTTGTTAATAGTCTGATACATGCCTGCGTCGAGTCCCGTTGCTCTGGCTTACTTACTAACATTTTTTTTGTTCTTTTAAAACTTGGTTCAAGTTTTAACAAATTCGACTTGACTTAAAATCTTAACAAGACACATGCCTCAAACCTTTTGGGCATGCTTAGAGTCTTTCATTTAATGCATGTGACATAATTCTCACAAAGAAATGTATTTAACAAAGCAGCAGAACAGTTGAGCGCGCTGTCCTCAGACAGCTCTTGTTATTATATAAGTACATATGTATGTTCTTCAAAATGAGGAAGCGCACCTTTGCTAAAACAGACTGGTCTCTCTTTTTGACGTTCGGTTCCTTGTTGTTATTGCGATGGGTCATTAGCTCTATATAGTTTTCCCATCTTGGTTTACTGTTCAATCCTCATATGATTTAATATCATCAGCCGTAAGGCCATGGTGTATTGTCCTCCGACGTTACTCCGACCTCAAAGTGATACTTCTGATACTTTTGAACAATTTCTGCCTCTTTAAACTAACTCAACGTAGCAACTTCTTCAGGTAAATGTCAGTAGCTTATATTGGCAATTTGGCAAATCTCATGGATTTCGAAACTAAAATAATAGATATACCCCTAAAATCATGAACGGTATCCATGTTTTATACGAAAATCAGGCCAACATTTCGTTTTCTATTTAAAGTACATCTCGCAGATTAATTGAGCTGTGCGTTCAAATTAACACCGTGTTACGTTCGAAAAAAAGAACTAAACTGACAAAACATATTTTTACTTAGATATTACTTACTTACTTAGATATTTAGACATTTATTCTTGTCACGAATTCACAGCTAAAAATCGATTTCGAAACTGGTTTGCGTATATCACACACAATTTATAACGAAGTTACCAAGAAATGAAAACAATGTTACCGTTTAATTTGAAAAGACCGCTATAGCAAATGATACAATATTTCAAGTTCTAAATAAACACTTGTTGTATTTAAGCGATAAGAAGTGACAAATTTAAAGATTATTATAGATATGGCGACAAATTTCTGAAATTATCGGACGTTTACGATTTGGTCACGGTTTCACGGTGATTTGTTGGATTTTGTAAGACCCTGTTGTATTTTTAGTATCATACTGAACAACATGTATGTACGAACCTGTATGATACTTATTTTATGTAAGATCCTTTATGATACTGAACATACATGATCATACTGAACGTGTTTGTATATCCCAGATAAAAGCGCGTACGACCGTGTATGATACGTTCATGTAACGCCCTGTATCATAATGAACGTTTATGTATGTCCAAGAAACATACATGTAAGAAGCTGTACCAGACTGTATGCTGGAGCATATGTATACGACCCTGTATGATACTAACTTATGTATGTACCAGAAACATACATGTATGATGCTGGAACATACGTATACGACCCTATATGATATTAACTTGTTTATGTACCAGAAACATACATGTATGATGCTGGAATATACGTGTACGACCCTGTATGATACTAACTTATGTATGTCCCAGAAACATACATGTATGATGCTGGAACATACGTGAACGACCCTGTATGATACTAACTTGTTTATGTATGATCCTGTATCATGCCCGTACGAAGCTTGATCATACTTAACATTCATGTATGATGCTGGAACATACGTATACGACCCCGTATGATACTAATTTTTATGTGAGACCCTGTATCATACTGAACATACATGTATGATGCTGGAATGTACGCGTAAGATCCTGTTTCATGCTAACTTGCTTGTGTAAGACCCTGTATCATACTGAACGTTTATGAATGTCCCGAAAACATACCTGTACGAAGCTGTATCATACTGAACATACATGCGTGTTGCTGTATCAGACAGGGTCTTACATTTACGACCCTCAAAGTATGTCATGCTTATCAGAACTATAGAGTGATAACAATATGGCATGTAAAACCAATGTACTTGATCAAGTTTAACGTATAGTACTAACTAGATTACTGTTTTCACGTTCTGATATAGTATGCGTCTAAATTATCTGATCATTGATCCGACATTCAAAAGGTGTTTCTTTTTTTTCTAAGTACGTACTGACGGACTACAAAATAAATTTGGACTCATATCGATATATCTCTTATATCTCTAGTACATATAAAGAATAGTATGTGAGTCTTTGGTAAATATCACGTTTATCATGCGAGGCTGAGAAGACATGGTACCGCGAGGTTTTTTCGAGCCGAGCAATATAAACTTGGAATTCATCCAACACTCATATAATATTCTATTTATCCTATTATGCTGAGCTCATAAATCATGTAAGCGGTGTGAACATGTGTAAATATATAAATATATCTTTGGTTTCCCAGGTTTTTGTTTACTAAAAACGTCATCATTTGCTATGACGTCAAACTAAAATACATAGCGTTCTAATAATAACGATCGAATATTATGGTACTATCACACCACAGTCCGTCAGTACTGCATTCAGAAGGTTTGCGCCACGTCATGAATTGTGTTTAGCGAGGACCTGATGAAATCCCAATTTTAAAACAAATATATCCACTTTCTACGCACGTAGTAGGGCTGTACGGCGTCCTCATCACGATCAGTCGGTCAACACATATGACTTGCCACGCACATCATCCCGCGAGCATTACGTCGATTCCATCAACGCCGATTATACGCATCTAATACTCCTTAGAATACCGTACGGCGCTTGTAGCACGTTAACAGTACGTCGAGCACACGTCGCGCATACGTCAACCCGCTCTTATATATATTTCGCCACGCTATGTGATAGATGTTTTTGTCTTGGTGTAACTTCAACGTGGAGGCACAATTTTACCTGTCGAAGAGAATTGGTGTTGACTCACAATTGGCGCAGTGTTGTCGCTACATTTACGTAGAACATACGTAGAAAATGCGCAGTAACGACTTCATTAACGTACTGAAGTCGTAGATCGACCTGATACGGACCTGTTGCAGTCCTGAGCATGTCTTATTAGCGACGCAGAGATGTCCGAATGAGCGGGGTGTTGACGCGGTGGATGCTTAGCACCAACGGGAAGAGAACGTGGCCAGTAGATCCCCACGTAGGTACTGCGTTCATAAAGTCCATACTGGGTCAGTGATACGTCATTATTACGCTGAAACGGTCACCAGTACGTCATTAAATGGTCCATACTAAGTCCTCGTTTTTCCACGTCCTCAGTACTCAAGTTTTGAGAATGCTCAAAACCGCCCCACGTCCTTCACGTCCACAAAGACATAACCAGGCCCCGCTGCGTATCACTCGGTCCTCATCAGGTCAAAGGCCGTCCTCACCACGTGGTTGACTTAGTACGAATGGGCTTTGGTGTGAAAGGGATGCTAAAACGTGTGCTAAAATAGCGATTTAGTAAAGCTTAAGTTTATTCGAATGGTTGTTATCCGATCAATTTGGCTGTAGTATAATAGAATAAAAATGAAACACTGGTAGTTTACATAATTATAGTATATACTTGATTAAAACTCCATTAACATTTCTATCCTTAGCCATCTATCTAAACGTTATTTGTAGGAACCATTCAATAGTTCGGCTGTATACGCGATCATCTCTGCGACAGATTTTGACAGAGGCGAGAATGCGAGGCTCAGCTATAGCATGAAGGCAATCACTTTTAATTTGATTAATTTGCAAAACTAAATTTTACAAGAATACATTGTATTAAAAATCCAAATATATACTTCATCAGACCCAAACAGTATAATTCGTATCATTTGATTTCTAAATTTCTTATAATAAAGATGTTATATCTTAATATGGAATTTATAGAGTATTTATAGCTGCATTGAACATTTGGTGATATATGCAAAATTACTATATTATTTTACCCAAAGTTGTAAATGTTTTTTCCTTACATGTGTACTTTTTATAATACAATCATTTTTATTCCAGTTTGTATACTGTTATTATCCCTACCACATGTATAAAGAAATCGGAATATTGTGTTGTTTTTCTGTTTAGCCCAACACAAGGGTAAGTACAATTGTAGTTTAAGTTGTATCTAAAATAAATCGACATAAGTTCCATGATAATGATATTAATTTAAACAAGAGGTAATAAGGTCACAGGTCGCTCACCTAATAATTTGCCTTGGTGACCTAGTTTTTGACCCCACGTGACCCAGTTACGAACTTGTCCGAGATATTATTGGGACAAATGTTCTGAGCAAGTTTCATTATGATTGGGCTATTAATGTGGCCTCTAGTGTCTTCACAAGCTTCAATTTGGCCTAGTGACCTAGTTTTCGAACCCATGTGACCCGCTTTCTTGGGCTATTAATGTGGCCTTTAAAGTGTTCAGAAGTTTTTGGGGTTTTTTCTATTTGGCCTGATGACCAAAGTGTTTGATCCCATGTGACCCGGTTTCGAACTTTTATGAGATAATATTGGGACAAATATTCTGAGTATGTTTCGTGATGATTGGGCAATAAATTATGGCTTCTAGAGTATTCACACGCTTTTTCTACAATTTGGCTGAGTGACAGAGTTTTTGACACCAAGTTATCCAGCTTCAAACTCGTCTGAGATATTATTGGGACAAATGTTCTGAGCAAGTTTCATGATGATTTGGCTATAAATGTGGCCTCTAGAGTGTTCACAAACTATTTCATCAATTTGACACGGTGACCTAATTTTTTGTCCCACCTGACCAAGTTTCGAACTCGTCCAAGATATCATGAAAACAAATGTGACTTCCATAGTGTTCACAAGCTTTTTATTAATTTTTTGTTTTAATGACCTATTTTTTGACCCCACATGACCCCACATGACCCATTTTCAAACTCGTCAGATATTACTGAGACAAATGTCTTGAGCAAGTTTCATGATGAATGAAGCTCCAAATGTGGCCTGTAAACTGTTTACAAGCTTTTTCTTCAATTTGGCCTGGTGACCTAGTTTTTGACCCAGTTTAGAACTCGTTTGAGATTTCATTTAAATAAATGTTCTGAGAGAGTTTCAAGAAGATTTGGCAACAAATGGTGACTTCTAGAGCGTTCACAAGCATTAACTTCAAATTGCCCTAGTGACGTAGTTTTTGACCCACATGACCCAGTTTCGAACTCGTCCGAGTTATCATTGGAACAAATGTTACCGACAAGTTTTTATAAAGATTGGGTAATTAATGTGGCCTCTAGAGTATTCACAAGGTAAAGGTTGACAACGCACGACACAAGACACACGACGGACAGAGGTTAGCAAAAACCAACCGTCCCTGGAGGTCTTTTTTGAAAAATCAAAATAATTTGAATTATTTTGGTAAAAGCCACCCAGAAACTTTTCTGTTAAATTATTTCAAAATCAAATCACACCAAAACTGGTTTATGACAAGAAGATTTTCACTATATAGCCGTATAAGGAAAAAAGTTCCCGCCCCCTTGCGACCATGTTTTAACATTATTTTAAAATCCAACCAGTGGTTTCTGACAAAACGATTTTCAATAAAGCTTTCAATAAAGCCATAAAAGGAAAAAATGCCTCGCCTCCTTGCGGCCATTTTTTTAATCGGAGCCCAATCATTTTTTTAACTCGGCCGAGATATCATAGCAACAAATGTTCTGAGCAAGTTTCATGCTTGGGCAAAAACATCAGGTCTCTAGAGTGTTCACAAGCCTTTTCTGACATAGTGACCTAGGTTTTTGTCTATAAGGTCCTGTTTAGCTCACCTGTTTATTTGGCCTAGTGACCTAGTTTTGACCCCACATGACACAGTTTCGAACTTGTCCGAGATATCTTTAGACTAAAACGTTGCTAATACAAAGTTTAAAACACTATTCGTATTAAATTGTTACACTAGTAATTCTAGAAAAATATTACAGCATGTGTTTACTATTGGATTTGAATCTACACGCGTCAGTTATTTAGTACAAAAATAATAAACCAAACATTGTTATTCTAAAAAAGCTTGTTGGCATATGTGGAAATAGTTATTATAACATTCTCCAGTTGGTGGCTTGTAATATATATTTAATTACACTTATTCTATTTTATTTTATTTTATTTTATTAGGAGTTAATGATGAATGCGGTTATTTTTTACGTATGAGCCTCCTTGTCGTTTTTTGACTGGTTACTTCACATTGTGCAGTAGCTGGAAAATACTGGGGGAAAAAACAAGTTTGTTAATAATTAAATCATTGTTTGATTATGTATAGTTTCCAAATGCGGAGAATGAGTACATAAAACATTTCAACATCACTCCGGACACTGGTGTAGTTCACTTGTTACAACAACTCGACTATGAAGAAAACAGTTACTACCAGTTTACAGTCACGGTGCATGTAAGACTCTTTATTTATTTCATTATAAACGATTTATAAAAATAATTTATTTAAGCTTCCTTGTACTCATTTTCTCTAGCATGAAATACGTGTTTTGCATGAATATTGGATACTTTGCTACGTGAAGTATTAATGTAATGAAATTGTTTCCTCATAGTATTATTTATTATTAAAATTCACATACTTGTATTCAACATTGCCTAATGGTAATTGTAAGCATTAAGGACAGATAAATAATCCATGATAATAATGTTCTACATATGTCATAGGATCACGGAAATCCTCCTCAGAACGCAACCGCGGATCTTATCATCAGGGTCAATGACGTTCAAGATACCCCGCCCTTCTTCACGGCTCATCTCTACAGAACAAACATTGACGAAAATGTTCCAATGGTGAAGTAATTTACTAATATTTGCATGATTTTATTTATGAGCTCTTTATTTTAATACGTTTTCTGCAGTTGTAATAGTACATGTATATAATCACATTTGCCTTATCACCAACTTTGTGAAACAATTCTGACGTTTTTTTTAAATGAAGGAAATGCTGCAAAGGAACTACATGTATCATAAACTTATCAACACCATGATGATTATATCCGTTTTATTTCAAAATATAATAAGACATCCACATGTACAATTTTAAAATGTATGTCACAACCGCCGATAGAAAACATGCAACATACACATACAACTAATAACTAATCTACTCGATATACTTTGCTAATGTCTGCAGAATACGTCAGTCATACGAGTGAACGCACGCGATGGGGACATTGGCGTCTCAAACGAAGTTTCTTACAGTATACTGCCAGGTAACACATCGTATGCAACATCTAGCAAAATGTCAATATCAGATAGCTTTTGGTAATTATATGAATATAAAAATAATTAAACGCGTCGGTCAGATGTGCTTACACTTAAAGATGTTTATATAAGCTTTTATCCAATAGCAGTGCGTATATCACATTTCTCAGGCGCAGCTAAAACATACTATTCAGTGCATAAAATATATGGGTATTTTTTGTAATTATTCTTATATATATAATGGTCATTTCATAGAGGATATTTGTTGATTTCGGTGTACGATCGTATTTTATTTCACGAGTGTTCATAGAAAATGATATTTTCACGAGTGGTTCAGCCACATGAAAATATTTATTTTCTATGATCACGAGTGAAATAAAATACGATCTTACACCTGAAATCAACACATTTTATGTTTATTTTATGCTTTTGGAAAATACCAAAAAAAAAAATGGCGCTGGATAAGCTAAAACTTCACAAGTTCGTTTATTCCGACGTCATGAAAATGACGTCATAAATGATTCCAAAACTGTCACTCGTGAGTATGGTGGGATAAAAGTGCCATATTTTGTGAGTCGTTGTCGCTAAATTAAAATTTTGTTGAATTTTATAATTGCATGTACATACTGTACATGTATATAAATGTGCCAAGGGTTGTAAACCACTACTTGTAGATCCATGCTATTTGTGGAAAAATAGTCCGTTTTATGTTATATTCTCACTGTAGTGAAAATATAAAAACTTATATTTTCACTGCTCGAACAAGGAAAATATATAATTTTATTCCGCCAATAAAATTCGATATTTTACTGAAAAGCATATAATAAAATGAACATTTTATAATAAAAAGGAATTGGAATGTTACTAATATGCGAGTGATTCTAATATTATTTAGAACTCCATTTGTGCCGAGTTGAACAATACTTTAAATATGAAACTAAAGAGTAAACGTAAGCGACTGGATAAACCAATATACATATCACATTTTTAATTGTATTTATATTTATAACACTGGAGTTAAATCATTCGAAAATGTGTTTTTGATGTTTGATTGTGATTTACTTTGGTTTCAGATGGCGGTTGTTCAAAACTATTTTATATTTATGAAGATGGCTGGATTCGTACAAACGCTTATTTAGATAGGGACACAAACGTTATACTGAAGGAGAATGGAGAATGTGCATTGACTGTTGAGGTATATAATTTGCAATTCAGTTTATTTTTAATTGTCTGATTCAATGATAGTCAAATTGTCCTTTTGCTATTATAGCATGTTATACTTTTAAATTATTCACTATCATTAATCGCAAAATATTATTTAACATACCATAGTATGTGTAATTGGTAATGCTATGTGTTTAATTATTCAAGTTTAATACACATTTCCAGGTGAACGAAATTGGA
Organism: Congeria kusceri; assembly: GCA_027627225.1. Lineage (NCBI taxonomy): Eukaryota > Metazoa > Mollusca > Bivalvia > Myida > Dreissenidae > Congeria > Congeria kusceri. Next base: position 48,047,696 of record CM051031.1, on the reverse strand, counting down.
AAGAATATCACTCAAAAGTATGGTGCTACAACCGCCAATACAAGTGTGACCATAACAATCAATGACCTCGATGACAACAGCCCTCGTTTTAATCAGTCCATGTATTATGGAAAGATAAATGAAAACTCCGGGGAGGGCGTTTTAATCATTATTCTAGGAGGTATTTACGTCAGTGATGCTGATCAGGTAAGACTCAAGCATGTCTGTTTAGTTATTTGTTTTAATGTGAGTGATGAAAACATTCTGAAATACGAATTATCTGCGTTAGTTAAATTTAATTATTGTATATTCTAGGGTCTCAATGCAAGGATGAATATCAGTTTAACATTTGGAGACGGATCACCTTGCAAAACTTTCACAGCCGACCCATCTGTGGTTTCCAAAGATGGTGAGATCGGGATTAAAGTCACCAATGAGAAAAACGACACGTTGTTAGACTATGAACAAACTAAATACTTTGAACTTCTGGTAAGACACATTTGTAAAGAAGCAAATTACATTATTTGTTATCTATTTAAAACTGCTGTTTCAGTACAGCTCAAGCGAAACCGTCTCAAAGGCAGAATGTTCTTTTTTGCGTAATTATTTGGTTCATCTTTGCCAAATAAAGCGGAATGTTGGATGATTCCGGCCAACGAATAACGCGGCGTAACTCTGACTGCGTACGCTCGGAAAGTTGATGATGAGTGACGAAAGTATTTCGTGGCGATACCGGACTTCTCTAAGTGGACGCGATGTCACTCGATCATCCTTACGCCTCGAATCGCGACAAAACATTTGTTTCGCCAGATAATATTACAATAAAATATGGATTCGTTTTCTTAAACCGTTGTTTAAACTTGTAGGTTACAGTCCGAGAATCGATAAATGCAACAGCCAGTCATTCAGCTAATGTAAAAGTAACCGTATTAGACGTAAATGATAACGTGCCACAATTCCTCAACGGATCCTACGAGTTCAGTATACATGAAAACGCGTTGAATGGGACGACTCTCTGGCATGTCACGGTAGGTTATTGGCATCATTCTAGGTGTATTTCTCTTTAGGGAAATAATATAAAGACGTCATCAATCCGATTGGATAATAGATAATAGATACTAAATTTCTAACGGTTATTTTATTATTGATAATTTTCCACGACGATGTGCTTACTTACAATTGAATATTTGTTATAAAACCCTTTAATAGTTTGGTCATACTTAAGGTAATAAAAGAATTCGTTTGAATGTGATTTAGTTACATTAATATACAGCCCAATTATCCCGATTCTAATATCCGTGTGTGTAATATTTTGAACAGGCAACTGACAACGACCAGAATGGTACAGAAACACTTACATATTCGCTACTGGGAGGACAATGGTATGCATCTAAAACGGTAGAATACACTCAACAACTTATACATTAAGACCTACTTCAAGTTTTCGAAACAATTATTGACTTATTGGTAACATAATGTGAGTGAGCAAGTGAGTGAGGAAGGCTGGGGTAATTCGTGAACGAGCAAGTATTTGACTGAATTACTGAGGGACTGAACAAGTCAGCGACGGAATAAGGGATGACTGGATATTTTGGGGGAGGTAGTTCGAGAAATAGCAACGTTTTGCCGAAACGACAGCCTCTTATAAAAAATATTTTATATGATGAGGTAAATACTGTACCTAGTAACGGTAAAGCAAAATGCATCACATTTCTTGCCATTACAAATGTTACCATTATAAATGTAACCAAACACGTTTTCTTTTCAGGTTTGCCATAAACAGTTCTTCAGGTGTCATATATACTGATTGTCTACCAGATATCCTCGACAGAGAGCGACAAGATACCTTTTATATGACTCTTACAGTGACTGACACAGTAGATCACAGAAGTACTTCGTCATTAGTTGTAAAACTAATAGACGAGAACGACAATGATCCGAATTTCAGCCAACATGTATATGAGGTTCGACTAAATGAGAACGAGCGTTATATAAAGCCAATTGTCCACGTCACAGTAAGTTTTGCAACACATCTTTCCAGTTAAAGAGACTTATTCACATATATTTGTGTTTTTAAGGAATGTCTTAAAATGTCGTAACTTGAATTACTAAAACATCTGGACTAACGCCATGTAAGTGATACTCGTGTTTTGAAAAATATTACAAAATGAGTTACAACTAAACGCTTTGTAATGTTTGCAATTGTAATCGATGTTTAATCCTAAATGTAACATTATTTCGAGAATACTTCTGAATCAAGAGTGTTTTCTTTCTTTAAATAGATTTATATGTATAGTGTAATAATAGTATAATATAAAGCCGACGTTTTGGAATCGGTGATAACATTTTGGAATGGTCATAATGCCATTCTGTTTTTCATCAATAAAATCACAACCAATCTTTTATCTGAGGATTTGTTTTACTATCTGTTATTTTATCATTCATATTAATGTTTGGTACTAAACTAAATTCCAGGCAACAGATGACGACTTGATAGGTTCTTCGAATAGTTTCCTTTATTACAATATTACACCAAAATCCGATATAAATTTCTACAATAACGTCACCATAAACGAATCAACTGGAGAGCTGTTTCTTCGTCAGCCTGTTGACTATGAGGCCATAAATCGAACGTTAAAGGGAATTATTAATATAACAATTATGGCATTTGATAAAGGTCTACCGCCTCTTAACGGCACCACAATAGTGAGGCTGAGTGTACAGGTTGTATTCCTTGTTTACAATGATGCACATATTATATTTAAGCTATTCATATAATATTGTATTTAATAATCACAAAACAACGTCAATAATTAAAATGACTTTATAACAATCACCCGTATTCACCAACCAATTCATAGACTTACATTTACGAATAATGAACAGACTTAAACCCAAGAACAATATATATACGTTCGCAGATATGCAGGATACCAATGTTGCCAATGTGATTCACAGCTTGTTCTAAATAACGAATGCTGTAAATCGAGTTTTTGAATATCAGGTAAGATTAAAAATATCAGAGTCCTTACAGCGGAACAGATGATGCATATGGAGCTTCACTTTGCTTATATTTAAGAATAGTCTTCATTATTCTTACGTCTAAGAATGGGTTGGTAAATATTGGCCCTGGTCTTCAAACATTGTTAAGTATTATATATTATATATAACATGATTCACTTTAGCCCTCTATTTTCATATCGCAATAAAGTGCAAATAAATCATATTGTTGTAATAAGGCATATTACGTATAGATAGTAAGTTGTAAAAACACAATAAATAATATATTACCCGTATGTTACATTAGTTTAATAATTTTGATTAATGAAATACATGCAATAGCCTTAAGCCAGTTATTCTTTAGAAAAATCGAAAATTCGGACCCTGAATGTTAAAATAACTGAATGTTTAAAAGCATTGCGTTTACTTCGTATGACATTGCACATTACAGGACATTAACGACTGTGCTCCTGTGTTCAATCAAACTGTGTATTCTGGAGAAACATTTGAGAATAAAACGTCGACTTTAGACAATGGTACGTATAAGTCACTTAAAAATAGTGTTCACACGTATTTCAAAAAGTTGTCTTGTGTTAATTTATATCTATAATTCATAAGAAAATATTAGATAACTATTCACATCAGCAAACACATTCGTATTAAAGTATACAAAAGTATGTCACGGTTTGCCTATTCCATTATTGAGCTTTGTATTTTATAATTCTGTGTTCCAGTATGTCAATTTAATGATATGTATTCGTACATGCGCGCTTACAACAGTTAGAAATTGTAATTGTCATATGTAATTTGTGTTGCTTTAATATACTAGCATTTGACCATATGATCATTTGAAGAATACATTGTCTGAGAAAGTATAATAAGCCATCTAATGGTTAAATGCTAAAAATATTAATATATGGCTTAAACATTTGTTATAGAATTTCCGGTAGCTCACGTACGCGCCACGGACGGCGATGGAACTGAAAGGAACAGAGAAATCAACTATTTTATTGTATCAGGATCTGCAGGGAAGTTCAGAGTTGACCCATTGTCAGGCGTAGTGTCCATTCAAGTTGACGCAGACTTAGACTATGAGCGTGTGATGGGCTACAATATTACCGTCATGGCCTTAGATCAAGGGTCTCCACCCTTAAATTCGACAACGCTTGTAACCATTAAAATAATAGATGTCAACGATGTTGCTCCAACGTTTCGACCCAATTCGTGTAGCACGAAAGTGTTTGAGAACAGAACACAGGGTCCGTTAAATCCGGGCTGTAATGTAACAGACCCTGATACTGACAGTAATTTACAATTCACAATTGTTTCGGTGTTGGATGCCTTTGATGAGGTTGGACACCCTGTTAACGTAACTTTGACCAAGGTAGGTTTCATGGTATTCCTGTACAACTACTTTTTTAATTTCTTGTGTTCGTTTTCAGAGTTGACGCAATGCATAAAAGCACTGTAAATGTAGTAGTATAGCTTAACCAGGAATGAAAACGTTTCAATACAATAAATTTCAACATATTTATTGCAATTGTATTATTATTTGGAAAGGTGTTGAAATAACATTTTTAACAACATTGTCTCGTTGTTCCCTGTGAATACCGTTTTTCTCGAAAACAGTTAATAAAACAATAACGGAAACATTCATGTTTACAAAGAAGAAAAGAAAAAACAATATTGAACATTTGAAGCAAAACAAAATGAAATATTTAACCAAAGGGGAAAAAATGTTCTACTATATTTTTCAGTTTGGGAAACCAAAAAGTAAGCGATCCGATCAATCCCGATTTTTTTATTATAAACATATCAAGGCTGTTGCTTTTTTATGGCATGAATGGTAACATTGTCATAAAGGTGCTTGATTTTTAATGAAATAAATACTACATATAATACGTATTCTGCTAACTGTCTCTTTTATCTAATTAAGGGCTGGTTCATTATAAATGAAACCAACGGAAACATTAATGTTACCAAATTAGCTGACCGGGAAGTAGCAAAATCCGTTCAACTACAAATACGTGTAGAGGATTGCCATGCAGTGCACCCAAAACCACAGAATGATACAGGTATTAAGACAGTTTTATTCGATTTATGAAAATGCAAATGATGAACAATAAAAAGTGTCCTAACATTCTACTTTATTAATTGTATTTGTATCACATTGTATCATATTGTTTTAAGTGGAATTTTTATTAATGTATATGCAGTACCTGCAACATTGTGATTTACACTGGATTACGTATAAAATAGTAACCTGAAAAAAACGACCTGTTGTTAGTCTTACTTTTTTTGTATTTACTAATTTACTTTTCATTAATTGTTTACATTAAATTGAGATTAGTGTTCCAATATATTATCATCTCTAACTTATCGTGTTTTCCAGCAACATTGTTTATCACCCTGGATGATATAAATGACAACAACCCAGAGTTTACCTCCAAGGTTTACAACGGAAGCGTCTCAGAGAAGGCTCCAAACAATACAAATGTGCTCACAGTCAGTGCCACTGACAAGGACGAAAACAGAACCATCACATACAGTCTTCAAAGTCCACATTCGGCATTTAAAATTGATACAAAGTCCGGTGCGTTTCTGTGAAATTGTCAATACACTTCTTTTATTCAAAAGATTATTTTCCTCAATACACAATTTAATGTTGCTACTTATAATTTACTTCAATGTAAACGATACGTTTAAGCAAATGAAATAGCTGCACCCATAGGCCAGAGTCTGTTATGTAGTCGTATTGTTTTACACAATTAAATATTTGAATGTGCTAGTTATATTTTAACTTTATGTGTACATATATACATGTATGTGTACGTAAAGCCAAATTAAATACAAACAGCTATATCTATGGAGCAAACAATGCTTTTACTTCGTTTTTTTCAGGGATTTTATCAAAGGTTGGATACCTCGACCGAGAGACAAATGATATAATCAGTTTAACGGCCATGGCAACGGATAATGGTGTGCCAAGCTTAAATTCGACCATCCAAATCAACATTGATATTATAGACTTCAATGACAATTCACCGATTTTTTTAAATTTCGAAAGGATAATAAACATCACAGAAAATGCTACGAACGGAACTGTTGTTGTAGTGGCAAATGCAACCGATGCAGATGCGGGTGAAAATGCCAGGGTCACTTATAAGATAAGTGCTGGTGATACTGGACAGAAATTTAACATTAATGAAAACACTGTAAGTTTTTTCAAAACATATGTTTGCATTTCAAGACTACATGATGTGTTCCAAAATCATAATAATATCATAATTGCGTGTAAACAGATTCTTATTTCATTTCTTTAATAGAAATTAACCAAAATAAACATATTCCCTCTTTGTTTTATTCTGGTCCGTATTTTTACTGTTAGTATGATTAGGCAATTGCATATTATATATTTTTATGCAATCAAAACCTTTCGCATGTAATCCAATAAACTCGTTTCCATATTTCTTCAAAATTGTGTATGTGCATATACCAGGGTGAAATATTCGTCGCATCTTCTTTGGATCGTGAGAAAGTTGCCCTCTACAATATGACAATTGAGGCTTCAGATAACCCAGAGGACCATGCGCTTCGAAAAGCTAACACGACGCATGTGTATATCAAAATTTCGGACATTAATGACAATCCGCCGAAATTTTCAAGCAGCTATTATGGTCCTGTTCTTGAAACAGCGATGAATGGAACAATGGTGCTGAGAGTAGTGGCAATGGACCTTGACGACGGGGAGAACAAAGATATAATATACACAATGGAGGACGATGAACATTTGTTTTCAATTTCAAAAGATGGCAATATTACTGTTGTTGGCGATCTAACCGATAGGGTTGGTTTGTATAATCTGACTGTAAATGGTACAGACCAGGGCAACCCACCACTTATGGGAAATGTGACAGTACAGATAAGTGTCGAGGATGTCAATCGACACGAACCTATAATAGAAAATATGCCAAGGGATTCTATTATTAGAGTTTATGAGGTAAGATTCAAATATTTATGTTTTTATTTTCATTTGGCCTTTTATTATCTAGTTTTGTCCTGTATAAATCTTTCTTCTTCTTATATGTCATCTTCTGATGGTTGAATATCCTTTAAATGATTACCTGTTGGTTCAATTTAATCCTATTTTTTCTTTGTGCTGATGCATTACACATATTCCTGTTTCGTACGATACATTCGGATACAATTATTTTTTATAGAATTTTGAATATTATATTGACAGCGGAAGAAACAAGTCATACACTTGTAATTGAGCCGAATTATTATGTGTTAGAGTGTAAAGACTGGTTGTAAAATTATGACAAATTAATAAACATATTGACTGGTAGATGCCTGTTTCATAGCCCACGAGTTGTGAGAAACACTTACTACATTATTTATGTTGTGAAATGTCATTAATTGTTCATTATTTATTTCAAATACATAAACATGTATCGAACTTCAGTGCGAGACTCTGGATACGGTTATCTGGATCTTTAACTACACGGATGGAGATTTCGGTCAAAACGCAAACTCAACATTTAATATCAGCGAGTATGACCAATTCTCGACCTTGAATAACAATACATTTGTAATCATGACTGATGGACGTCTTACATTGACAAAACGTTTAGATGTTAATAGGCAAGCCGAATATAAGGTTGGTTTCTTTACTTAACAATATATGTACCATTTGTAGATTCAGCCTTATTTGTTTCATTACAATACTGCTTTTGTGTACATGAAGTTGTTGTTTATATTTTGTATTTATTATTATTACATTATCGAATTAACCTTTGTCAAATTAATGCATTTTGATACAGAAAGTGTAATTACACACACCATTATATATTTTGGTTTATTTCACATCGCATTACATTTTTTCAGTTTCACCTGCGCGTAACAGACCAAGGCATTCCGAATCGCCTGTATAGCGAAAGACTTATAACGGTAAAGGTGATTGATGTTGACGACCACCTGCCAACCTTCAGCTCGTTCGAGACTCATATGAACCTTCGGGAGAACTCAACCAGTCAAATACCAATAGGACAGGTGCAAGCAACAGATAAAGATAAGGATGGCATACCTTGCTATTTTTTTAAAGATGGTAGGTTTGTAGATAATATTTAATTGTTATTCTGTCACAGACATATTGCCACGTATAAATTGGAGGGAAATTATATTGATTTGTGTGTGTTATTTCAACAATTTACTCTTTGATTAGAAATGAAATTTATATTAAGGTTTATATTTATTTGCTTTATCATTATTTATGACACTTGTTCGATATTGTGTGCGCCTGTTCAAATTCGTGAACACCATGTTTCATATTTGTTCGTGGTTTCTGCATTTTGTATCCTATGACATAGGTCACTTGGTAACTTGTCCTACTTGTCCTACACAATGGTTCATGAATAGTTCAGAAGTACTCTCTATTGTTGAGGCTGATTGAGTTAAAACGTATATAACATATTCTGAATTTGATGATATACAATATATATTGTTCTAACCGGATCGTGTGTGAACATGTGTAGCAGTGAAGATCTGTTTAATTCTAAATGAAGATATAATTATACTTCCTGTCTTTGTTACAGAAACACTGAAAGAAAACTGGACAAATTACTTCGACTTAAACAAAACAACTGGCGAGATAACGAACAACCAACCGCTCGACTACGAAACGGTGAAGTCTATCGAGTTGCACATCCACGTGGATGACTGTTCCATCCAGACAAATGCCTCGTGTGCGAACACCTTTCGGCTCAGTCAGAAGGAAGAAATACCTGATATAACTGTTAATGTCGAAATTGAAGACGTCAACGACAATCCTCCAGTGTTCGACCGAGATCTGACAATGTTTAATATAGGCATGGTGCACGGCACGGAACTAGGCTCAGTCTTGGAACTGAAACTCAAGGTTTGTGATAAAATCAAAATTAGGAATATTGACCTGCAAACGTGTGTGTCATATGTCTCATTTATCATACCACTATGCTGATATCGACCTGATACAAAGGTGCCTAACATATTTTTTTATATCATGTCACTAGCGTTTATATCAATCAATGTTTAGAGGTACGTCATATTATTCGGAATCAGCTATAAAGTCAACAGTTTCAGTAAAATTGAATCAAATTCAACATAACAAACAATTTGATACCAAGAACGTATAGTTTATTATTTTTAATCGTCATAGATCACAAAAACGTTTTTTTTTTTAATATTCACATAAACCCGCACTTTGGTAGTGATCGAGATGACGTCATCTATGGAACACACTAAATCATCCATACACATTTATTTCAATACATCCATAATAAAATGCACTACAAAGCATCAGTTTATATTGGACCAAAAACATTCTTACCAAAAATTGAACACACTATAGTCAAATACTGCCAATATTGACACGATCTTGGAAATGTCAATTTCAATACACAACTCCAAAATGGCGTCTCCAAACAATTCGGCGTTATGTGTTCTCCGATGAAATTGATCGTTGCAATCCATTTCAGTTCGTATTTTAAGTATGTCACGATTGAGCATGCGTGTAATATATGTATTCGTAGTGAAAACAGTTCACTTATCATTACGAAATGTTAATAATAAGGTATTATAAAGTCAACTTTTAGAAAGCCATAACTACATGTACGTGAACGTGTAAAAGTCGGCTCAGCAAAATCAGCGGCGCCCTTAGTTTTTAAATATATAAAACTTAGCTCGTTTGGTGATATTTAAGCCTCACCTGATATTTATTGCACAAGACCAGGCAGTAACCTGTTTTTCTCTATATGTCTCCTATTTTGATACATGTCGGGTAAGTGCATGTATTGACATACATATCATAACATTTTAGCATATACATCAATCCATTATTGATTTGTGTAAGCACGTTCGTATGTTTGAAAATTATTGAAGAGCGGAATCAAAGATTATATAATTTATCTCATTAGGGTGTTTTTGTACCAAGAAGTAATACGTCATTTACCGAAAATATTCATTTGGTTACATGACAGTTATTATAGTAATAAGGTGTCATTTATCGTATAGACAAATAGACAAAACGTATGCATAAAATCAACTCATGTAATTTATCTACTTTTGTCACAGAATGAGACATACGTTCATGACAAGGACTCAAAAAGGTTTGGCTCCGAATCGTGGGCATTCTCCAACGATGGACCTGTCATTGTCAGTGATGACTTAACGGAACACATAACGCCAGGAAGCGGCGTGGAAAAATGCGCTGATAAACAAACTGTAAGTGGAATTTACTTCAGCTAGAATCGTTCACGATGTTTCTTTGCAACTATGTAGGTATACTGTTGTATCGTCTTCGAAGGTAACTTAATTATACTGGTCTAGATATGGAGTTATTTAGCAGCACATCGTTATATTTTAACATTATACTCATGGACAGTAAATCTTTTATCTTGCAAAAAAAGTGTTGGTGTTTTCAATTATAGAGTAAGCATTCGCTGACATACGTTTAAAATAACATGTCATACCAAATCAGCCGTGTGAAATTGAGCCATGTCTGAGGCACGTCGTGGGAAAATCGGGCTTAATACATGTGAGTCATAGTTCGCACAGGCTAATCCAGGACGGCACTTTCCACTTTTATGGTATTTTCTGTTTCAATAAAGTCTCTTCTTAACATAAACCCACGAAAGCCTGAAATTGTCGTCCCGGATAAGCCTGTGCGGACTGCACAGACTGATTCTGGACGACACCTTACGCACATGCATTAAGCCCGATTTTCACACGACCTTTGTCATATATATATTTTTTTCGTAGCACCTCTTTTGTGTTACCGGCAATGGAACTATTTTCGCCAATAAAATAATTGATGAGACCCTGTCTGGATACTTCATTGTCCCGATCAAGGTCAAGGACGCGGCCGGGGAGGACAAAACGAATATAACGGTATAGTATCATTCTGAAATCGGGTAGTCTATTGTTTGCTGTTATAAGTTACATTATTGAAATATATAGATAATACTAGGTTAGTGTTGAATAGAGATAAGTTTATTTAGCCGAGCACATAAACTTATCTTTATTCAACACTTACCCAGTATTCTATTTATTATGGTGGCTGATTTCTGCCATATCGTTCTGGCGTATTGGTGCCTTTGAGGGGCGCCAACACGCCGACACGCCAGAACGACAAATATACGCGCCGATACGACAAATAAAGGTACTTGTCGATTTGGCGTGTCGGCGTGCTGGCGCCCTTCAAACGCGCCAACACGCCAGACGAACAAGTAAGAGCGCCAATACGACAAGTTTGTACCCGCCAGAACGAAAACAAGACACATAAATCTCTCGTTCTGGTGCCCATTATTTGGTGTGTTGGGGCCGCGCATTTGTCGTTCCGACGTTCTGGCTGGTTTGAAGGACGCCAACGCGCCGACATGCCAGAACGATAAAGCGCGCCGAAACGAGAGGTACGTGTCGTCCTTTCATTTTGGTGTGCATGCTTAGCGGAAAGCGCCAGCACGACAAAACGAAAGGACGACAACTATCTTAATTGTTGTATCGGCGCGCTTATTTGTCTTTCTGGCGTGTTGTCATTTGGGCGCCCTTCAAACCCGCCAGAACGCCAGAACGACAAATCTTAGGCTCCAACACGCCAAATAAGGACCGCCATAACGAGATATTTAAGTGTCGTGTTGTCGTTCTGGCGCGTACAAATTTGTCGTATTGTCGCCCTTATTTTATCGGTGTGGCGCGTTGGCGCGTTAGAAGGCCGCCAACACGCCGTCACGCCAGAACGATAAATATGCGCGCCAATACGACAAATCAGGTATTTGTCGTTCTGGCGTGTTGTCATTTTGGCGCCCTTTAAAGGCGCCAACACGCCTAAACGACATGGCAGAAATCAGCCACCATAATTTATCCCATCGTGTTATGTTTTCATTTTGAAAATAAACGGAATAAAATACGCTAAATATTACGAAAAAAACGTATAATGACATTACTAAAATCTACAGGATGACGTAATTAGTATGCGCGTGTTTGCTTTATCCTACACAGTTGAAATAATGCAAAGTTTATTCCACGGGGTTTTATTTCCTCAGTGCACGACTGATGATGGGGTAAAATTCACCACAGCAACATCTTGGGAAACTATACTGAATGAATATAAGTTTTTAAAATGATTTTATTAGTTCTAAATAGTTCTCTTAATATGTATAAATAGTTATTTACAAGGAAACTGCTTCTATGCGCACAGGGTACAACAGAACATAAAAAGTAAACCCACACAAATGCCAGGTGGACAAAAACAATTTACGATAAAATGATTTCACGGACGTTTGTTTACAGAACTGTTCAATAATCGATATGTCAAGTAAGATATTATTGCGTTACAGATATATCTCATCAGCAAATCGCAGATTGTTACTATGGTTCTTAGGCACGGAAAAGAGGAAGCCTCTGCTATGAAGGACGATATAATGAGGTTTCTTTGAACTTAACTGTAAACCAAACATTACAATGCACCCGTTTTATGTCATTCATATCTGGTTCATTAGATGCCACTAACAATAAAAGCAATATAAAGTATTTAAAATGTATTATTTCAGTATATGTCCAATCGAATTCGATTATCATGTTTATATATATATATTAAATTGCTTTTCAAGCAAGTTTAACGTTATGTTTATACTAATATGTTCTATATGTGAAAATGCAAGTTTCCTTTATATCTTGTCAAGTTCATCCTGTTCTAGAAATATTAAAATTAATGATCACTTACTATAATGTATAATGTATTATTGTTAAACACTAGAAACTGTAAAGTTTATGTGTAATAAAATTCTGTTATGTTCTGTTCTGTTCTATACTTCGACTTATAAATAATTGGCTTACAATTTCGTTACAGAACGTACGGTCAAATTACTGGTTACAAGTTCGTGTTCGACAAGCTATCAAACCATAGAAAAGATGACAAAGTATTTTCAACAAGGTATCTCCGGAAGAAAGCTTTACATAATAATATTAAAGCATGTTGTTGCCTTTTATCAGACAATTTTGAAAAAAAAAAAGAATTTCTGTGGTCTTAACATGTATATCTTGTATTTCTAGATAATGAAGTACTTGTACAACACTACGTTCAGTGCAATTGGTCGAAATTGCAGTGTTTATTTAAAGGGACCTGTTCACAGATTGGCAAATTGACAATTTAAAAAATATATATCATAGATCCCAAAAAGAAAAATACTTGATATACAAACACGTGAACTGACACTACAGACTATGAAATATATTGGAAATATAGTGTCGTTTATGAAAAATCATCAGTCGAAATGGATACAATCATAAAGCGTTTGTAAATCTTTTCATCGTGTATTACTTACAAAGTTTTAACAATTCACTAATATGACTGACATTATGACGGCTTTTTGATCCCGGCGGTCGTAGGTTCGATTCCCGGCGAATGCAAATCTTTCAATAATTTTTTTTTATATATAATATTTGTGTTTGATTAGTCCAACTCTCTAGCTTTTTGTAGTTAAGACATTTAATTACATTTTTTCAAGATAAGAAAATCTGTTAACAAGTTCCTTTAGCTATTCTTAAGATGTTTAACTTTTCCATAAATGTATTTCCATTGCCTTTCAGTTCCGATTTGGAATTCCACGTTGTAAATCCAGTAACTCAAGAGGTTCTTCAAGCCGAGGACGTATTCAAGTAAATTTTGTGTTTATTATATTTCTTTACAACTATTTCGAAAGCTGCTGCAACGATCATAACGATAACATTTCAATTAAAGGTTTCTTCTTAAGTTCAAATTTACGCGTATGTTCGTTGTAGTAGTATATTATTTAAACAATTAATGTATGCATATTTATTCGTAGTATGCCCAATGCGCTATTTAACAATGTGTCTACAACAGAGCAATTAGCAAAGTTATGTTTCATGGATACTTGCACTTACCATCATTTCAGTTTTTATGTATGTTCTCTTACTGATAGCTGTTTCACTCATCAACGATAATGCATATTTTAGATTGCTTGAGAAAAAGTCCGAAGACCCTAATCTTATCACTCTAATGAATAAGTACAACATTGAAACGTCGTTGCAGGTAATAAAAATAGGTTTTACGTCTATGTACCAAATTAAATGTAAAATGTTATTGAGATAATTTGGCAATTGTGGTGGATGTTTTTTCAGAGTTGTCAATGTAACATAAATATAATGCTGTGTGTTATTGTGTATGAAATGCTTACATGTATGTACTGTTATTGCTTATACGCTACTATTTCTTTTAAAAAGTAATTGCTGGAACATTGACAATACCCCTATTATTAACACGTATTCACAAGAACAGTGTTATCGTACGTGTTAATGTATCAAAGTTAACATATACTTTTTATACTTTTTGAATGACCAGTATTCAATGCATGTTTAACCTTGTTATGAATAGTTTCGAGTAGCTAATTGAAAAGGTTTAGCAAACAATAGAAGTTCCTGGTGTTAACAACAAAAGTAACCCTTTTTCGACGCGAAACATATCAGATATACTTCTTTTCCTGCACGCCTAATATTACATTAAGGTCGTTTAATGGTGCACAAATACGTACTACGTAAGCCCTACTGAATAAAAAGAACAATATTCGATGTTCACATATCCAAGATCCTGTTGGAAGGGTAATGTGATATTTAAATATTCCTTCATTGTTTGTACATTGCTACATTGTGTCAGTGTCTTAAAGGCTCTATCTGACACCAAGACTGGAACAGACGACAACTCAAAGCGGACGTTTTACATATTGCTTGGTGTCACGTGCGGAGAAGCTTTGGTCATCTTCGTCGTCATCTACGTATGGATGAACACCAAGAATAGGTAGGAGGCGTGTCGTGTGAAAACAGGGCTTAATGCATGTGCGTAAACTGTCGTCCCGGATTAGCCTTTGCAGTCCGCACAGGCTAATCTGGGACGGCACTTTTCGCCAACAGAGGATGTATGTTTAGAAGAGACTTCATTTAAACAGGAAATACCATAAAAGCGGAAAGTGTGGTCCCTGTGTGGTGCACAGGCTAATCCGGGACGACACTTTACGCACATGCATTAAGCCCGGTTTGTCCACGACACGCCTCGTAGGTATTTTATACGAGCCACGTTTTAAGCTGTGGTCGCTCTTGCGCTTTTTTGGCATGCTGCAAACAATAAGGTTTCTCTAATTCCAGACTAAAAACAATTTGAGAATGTATCATTTAGAGGGTTATTTGTGTTAACCACATAAAGAACGTAAGTGGCATAAATGATTCAACATTGTTTACAACACACATATTTTACAAGCAGTGCTTGTATACTGTAATTAATGTCAGTTTATTTAGACTTGACGTTATTTATTTCCAAAGCATTATGTTTGTTATTTGTTTGTGTCCAATTATCAGTTTGGTTGAGCGTTAACCACAATTTAAAGTATCGATCGCGGAATTAAAATTATATAACCATAAAGTACATGCGCTGGAATTGTATAGAAGCGGTAACAGTTATTTATATTTTAGGTACAAGCGAAAGCTGAAGGCAGCAAACATTAACGTGAAAGGTTATTAATTATAATTTTATCAAAATATTAATTAGCATGTATAGACATTCGTCAGCATGGTTTACTTAATATATTTCTACTCATTAGTTTAATATATCTCGTCGATGAATTGTTCATAACAATAACATTTGAAGATCAATATATACAACAATTACAGTTAAACTGCAAAACGGTTTAAATATAATTTATTGACATCAATTAAAGGGGTAGTTTAACATATTTTTGCTGTGAAAAACAATTTTCTAAATGTGACTTTTTTTCTTGTTCAATAATACATTTATTCTTCATATTTCAAGGTTTGAAAAGAATATTGTTCGTGCAATGTTAAACCTTTGACGAATATCTATTTACTTTTCGATAAAAATGTTTTACATGGTAGACATATCCGAGCTTTTACACAAAATGATATAATATATATCAGAATATTATGTTTTGCAACAAAAACAGCATAACGGACAAATTGTGATCGATTCTACAAATTCCTGTTTAAAAATTCCATTTGTAGAGAAATGTTTTTCCTTCCCCAAACTGTGAAACTGTCCCTTTAAAAGGTTTAAAAAATAACAAATACAAACTTAGACAACGGAAAAGTGTTCAAAAATATTCATAAGACTTAATCCAAAAGAAAATCATCTTAGTCTTAGCTATTGCTGGTTCTGGTGTGTGTGTGTTTAAAGATTATTC
The DNA here is from genome assembly GCA_027627225.1 of Congeria kusceri. Taxonomy (NCBI): domain Eukaryota; kingdom Metazoa; phylum Mollusca; class Bivalvia; order Myida; family Dreissenidae; genus Congeria; species Congeria kusceri. The sequence continues at coordinate 48,031,473 of CM051031.1, read as the reverse complement.
ACATCTGCGTTTTCTCTTTGAACAGATTTTGAGATGAATGAAATGGAAGAGATTGTTCCTGTCATACCTGGCAGTAACATGTTCTCAAAAAGGTCAGTGCGTTTGATTAAGAATGGATTCTTTGTTGTTTTCTCTGACGTGCTGTTTTGCAATCGCTTAAATATTTTAAATAAAGAACTTTGAATTAAATAGTGGAATCAGTTTTTTTTATTATAAAATAAATGCAGTTTGAGTTCAATGCAATTTTAAATTATTTTAACAGAATGCACAAACATTACATTGTCCATATATGCGTATTTATAATTGTATCGCCTGCACAATGCTCAATATAATGTTGATACTTCTTTACAGCAAAAATCCACTTATCGACGCAGATATCAAAGATGTGGACACTAGTATGGCATTCAACAATGATTCATAGTGAGTAAAACAAAAATAGTGTTCATATATGTTGCCACATTTTATACATATAAGGCGTGTCCTGGAAACCCGGGCCTAATGCACTTGCGTAAAGTGTCGTCTCGGATCAGCCTGTGCAGTTTTCTACAGACCAAATGAAGATGTTTTTTTTTAAATTGTTAATCGCCATGGACTAAATATAACAGGTTCATTGAATGAAATGCATTTTGTTTCATTATTGCTCATTTATACTTTTGCAAGACTATCACGTTAAAGGTCGGTGCAATGAAGTTGAATAAATAGGTCATGATTTCAAATATGTAGGTATAATAATGAAAACATTTTATATTTGTGTTTATTAAAAAGATCGACAACTTTTTAATTGATAATATAGACACCGTTTTATAACATGTTTTACGTTGAAATGTAAAAGACAGTCGATGTTTGGTAAATACAATGTTTTGTAAATCAATATATCGTGCATGTGCGTAATATCAATCTCACAAAATATTACATGTATGGTAAGACATTGGCGGAAACACTTCTAGTTAGCTGAACGGCCGTTTACGTAATGTTACGTTAATATTACCTGTTACTTAGCGCAAATGCCAGAGACACATAGGCTCGTACTAGTTTCTTGTTAGTATATTGCGGCACCATACTGTACAAGTGTTTCCATAACTATGATTACTGGGTATTGACGTTCACGGTGCGACTGTCCAATAGTTAAAATAAACTCGTCCCTGAAATAACTATGAACCTCGTTGGCCTAGGTTCATATGCATGTAATTTGATGTGTAAGTTGATTACAACTAGATCACTATTTATTATTGAATTATATGGTCAAAGGTCGAGGTCGAACTGACCACTAGTTGGAAAACCATTGTCCGGGCAAGAACTATGAAACCGTAGTTCTCTGCTCGTAAAAAGATGGTCTGGTCAAGAATTGGAATATGGCTGAACGCAGGTTTTCCAAATTTTGGTAGGTTAGTTATGCTATTGATGTATTAGTTAGTCAGTACCAATGTGCCATAGGGTAAAGGAGAACATTCATTACTCCTATTGATAGTTCTTTTATAGTTACAGGCATAACTACGACGACATTAACCGATTATTGTAACGCAGTGGATAGCACTGGCGAACATAATTATGCACACCATGTACGGAACTATACGTAATGGTTACTTAACACTATCTGCTGTGTATATTACAATACTGTATTACTTTTCAGCCATAACTATGATGACATGAACGATAATGCACTAGACACCAATGAGTACCACACACACACCGTATACGACATAATCGTTTTGTATATTACGGTATTATTATAATTTCTAGCTACATCAAGGATGACATGAAGATCGACGGCAATGCAGTGGACACCTGCGCAGAACACATGCACACGATGCACCACACTAGAAGAACACATGCACACGATGCACCACACTAGAAGAACACATGCACACGATGCACCACACTAGAAGAACACATGCACAATATGCACCACACTAGAAGAACACATGCATACGATGCACCACACTAGAAGAACACATACACTCGATGCCCCACACTAGAAGAACACATGCACACGATGCACCACACTATATTTCACACGATGCACCACACTAGAAGAACACATGCACACGATGCACCACACTATATTTCACACGATGCACCACACTATATTTCACACGATGCACCACACTATATTTCACACGATGCACCACACTATCTTTCACAAGATACACCACACTATATTTCACACGATGCACCACACTATATTTCACACGATGCACCACACTAAATTTACGGGTTCGTTATTCAACTTTGTTTTGTCGTTTAGTTCATAATGGTATTGTGTTTTTAATTTCCAGCCAAAATATTGACGATATGAACATCGACGACAATGACGTGGACACCAACGGCGAACACATGCACACAGTCTATGACACTCTTGAGGAGAAGGAGGTCACCATGGACATGTACACGGACGACACGCCGGGGGCCGGAAGGAGCGGCTCCGTGTCCAGCGAGGACCTGCTGGGAGCCACGCTGCAGCTGCACGCGCTGCACAAGTCCATGGACAGCCTGGACAGGTTCGACGACGACCACGAGGAGGAGGTCATGTTTCAGGCGAGGACGAGAGTCAACCCAGCGTTTGACGATGACCTAGAATGCACGGATATATAAACAATGATAGCATTTCAATCCTCCTCGACGGTGGGTTGATATATATAACACAACAGCGGAATTGAAATTCATTAATGTTGGGTTAATGAACTTGATATATAATGTCACATTATTATTAAGGTCAAGCACATTCCATCTCAATCGCTGTAACACAACTGCCGCTTTTGAATCCCTGTTGATGTTGGGTTGATGACTAACGTCAGTGACCAGAAAGGTCAAGCATAATCCTTGTAAACATTTATACTATTCGAAAAATCATTGTGCGATGTATCCAGTTTTGTTGATCATGTCTCTACGTGTGTAAGCAATATAAACAGAAAATGTGTATTGTATGCATTTAATCTATTTAAATATAATGTTCATTAGGTTTTACACCATTGTATTCAGAAGATGTAAACCAAAAAAAATCTTTAAATGCTTCTTTATTTTGGTGTTTTGTATGTATATATGTGTTTATACAATTCACTCTGACTTTCATTCACATCACATGACATATCGATTATTTCATAAAGATCATCATCAACAAATAAAAGGTTTTGTCATTCTGTAATAATTCGTTGCCACTACAAAGCCACATCACAAAACGATGTTTAGTAATAAATGTTATCATGTGTGTTCGTGTTCAAGGACGACATAATGAATAAATATATAATCAGTGTTGCGGTGTCATTTTATTATGTTATCTTCCTCGTGAGATAAAACGATAATCATCGATAAACGTGGTCATACTTCACATTTTTTATCTTTCAAAACCGGACGGACAACAAAATACTTACAGACAGTTACCATTTGTTTTATCTAATAAAATATAAAATAAGATTTACATTTAGTTTAAATATGGACATGGATGGCATTGCGTAATGACAATTATCTGTTTAAGGGCCCTGTTCACATATTGGCAACTTGACAATTTTATCTTTTTTTGTCACAGATTCAAACAATAACGGAATAGTGTACATAAAGGAGCGAAATAACACTATTGACATAGAAATATATTGTAAATACTGTTTCGCTAATGCGTAATCATCTGTTAAAATAAATAGAACAATCAAGCGATTGTAACGCAAAACGATATAATAATTTGGAGTGTTTTTGTTGTTTTCGCTGAAATTGTGACATCACGGGAATAACTTATTTAACGTAAAAACAATGACAGCTAAGTTTATTAATCGGAATGGTTTAGAGGTTAACGCGTTAGACATTTGATCCCGAGTTCTGAGGTTCGAGTCACGGTTGGAGCAACATTTTTTTCTTCTCTGGTTTTTTTTTTTTTTTTTTTTCTTTTTTTGTTGTTGTTTCTTTAAATTTGTGTGTGTTGTCATAATAGATACTACTTCAGTTCTTTAGTTCAGATGCTTTGATTTTTTCCAGTTTAGACAATTAATGGCATATTGTAAAAAAAATATATGACCAAGTCCCTTTTATATTATACTCATATATACATACATACATACGTAAAACCTTAGATAACATATAGGGGCCTATTGATATTCTGAATATTCGTTTATAAATGCTTGAACATGAGGCAGCTTGACCTCGCCAGTTTAGTTAATATCAAATGCATTCGCACAAAATAAACATGCCACATTTACGTTGAGGTGTCAACATCACCAGAATACTGCAAATGCGATCTTGCCCTTCCGCATTTTAAGTTCAACCTTAGTATTAACAATAAACTCAAGAAATGCAGTACTCAATGAAGCAACATAGCATTCTATAAATATTGACTTCCTTGAGGGTGACTTTGCGTCTTGTCAATCCGAGGCAACACTATCGACCGAGCCTTTAGCCGAGGTCGACAGTGTTTGTCGAGGGTTGACGAAACGCACTGTCACCCTCAAGGAAGTCAATATTTATTTTATTATATCGAACAATTACGTATCATTTACGTACCGGGCGACATAGCGGTAGCGGGCCACATTGCCGGGCGACATATCAAATTGTTGACCGCTGCAGTTTATATGCATTATACAGAGAAATAATGAAGTGAGGTATAATAATGGCATTTGTTGTATTCAAATTCTTACTTCTTCTAGACATTAAACACCCGAATAGTAAACATATAATTATAATTCGCCAAGAAGGAACGTGCGGCTTGCTTATTTAATGACTAATATGACTAAATGCGTTCTTGCTAAAAATATAACTTCGATATTAAACTAAGAAAAGAGCAACAACAATAAACTCATGTACAAGCGTATTCTGCATGTCATCATTTGAACAATTGAGCAAACATATTTGTTAACAAAAACTGTATGTAATAAATTAATAAATTAAAACAATTATCAATGCTTACATGAATGTTTCGTTTATACAAATGTATAAAATACACGAATCATCTAACGTTCAGGACGTTCAACCGAATCGTGTGACTAAGAAACCAAATCGATTAATGCAAAAATGTTCATAAATAAATTAAATATGTTTAACCGTTGTGTAATATTATCAAAGTACAAGTTTAAAATAACAAACATTTGATTTGTATTGGTTACTTTTAGTATAGGAAGATATGAGTTCAATTTTTCTCGAAGTTGTACATACGTATTACAGACATCGGTCTTCGTGCCTTCTTGCTAAGAAGTTTCTTTAACGCTACACGGTACCGCTTGTTGATGAGTGCATACACGACCGGATTGCAGCATGCAGAGGTCTTGGCGAATATTGAAGGCACGACGAATATCTGGGACGGAATAATGGAGATGTCCCCGTATAAAGTCCACAGACACACCACGGCGTACGGTATCCAGGCAACAAGAAAAAGGCTAATTGCCACTGCGCACATCTGGAACAAAAATACGTATTTTTAAACACATCATTAAGTGTAGTTGACGTTAAATAACTTTCATTTACTACAGTGTCTCGTATTTTCTATGTTGCCACACCTTTCTGTAATAACTAGTTTGTCTAGTATTGCTTTGAAATCTATATTTCACCTTAATACTGCTAATTTTGTGTTTAAATGTGATGTTTTTCATTTATGGATGAATAAAAAATAATACGTTATATATATTTAATCATTTATTATTGCTTTACATATATAATATATCATCATCGTTGTTGTTTTTGTACACGTACTTTATTTGAACCAGTGAGAGGTTCTTGCCATTCTATTTGCACAACCTTGTGAATCGATTATACCTTTGCTATTTTTACTTGTTTCTCGTGGGTCCACTCGGCGTTTTCGTGACGACCTCCCTCCCCCACAGAACGGATGAACCTCCACGTGTTTGTGTAGCAGAACACGATCACTAGACATGGCAATAGGAAGCTCGTGCCGAACAATGACGTAGTATACGTGACATAATGACCCCTGCTCTCCGCCATGGTGACCAGACACGCAACGCCGTGTCGGTCCACTGCGTACCTACCGGATTCATAGAAGGTAACCCAAAATAGCGCACCTGTTTGTTTATAGCTTTTAATATGTTATAACTAGGGCCGCGTTTAGGAGAGCTGTAATCACGCTAGTATGTCGCCATTTTGTTTCAGTATTTACCTCAAATCGAATTTAATTGAGTTCTGCGTGCATCACGTATATAGTAAATAACAACACATATCATGATATTGTAATGCTGTTATTTAAGCTTGCAAGCGTTTAATATTGGACAATAGTAACAAGGAACCCAGTTCAACTAAACGTAAAACACTAAGCCAGTCGTTATTGGCGCGTGACTTTTTCTGAAAAACACACCTTTTTTACGATAACCGATCGCTTTTTGTTCGTTAACACACCCCAATAACGGACTGAAAACGGACTTTTTATGCTATAATGATGTTTAAAATCAATATATTTAATAGTTCTGTATGGTATTATTGTGTGTTATATTTAGTGGACCATTATTATGTTAATAACCCTTATTGTACTCGTATTTCAAAGACTCAACAGCGGCAATTAGTATAATGTTTAGCGCATGCTCTCAAAACTAAGATAAAACTGAACACGCGTTAATTAACATCGTTAAGGAATAATAAGAATATCTTGTTAATAGTTCTTGCTTATAAAAGATTGACACAACTGGAAATATTCTAAACAAATATTCAAAGGAGTGTGCGGTATATTGTTATTTAGTTTTCCGTGCGACTAATTATGACACTGTTGAGGTTAATTGCGAACAGCCTTAACAATAGCAATATGTCACTGCAATTAGTCGTGTCCTTTATGCGACTTTTTCCTAAATAGCATGCTTAATCTTATATTACTTTTATAAATAACATACTGCATGCTGAAAGTAAAAGAAACAACTTCTAATGAATTCCGCGATATTAATGTATCTATATTACACGTGTTTTTCGTCCACTGTTTCCCTTGCTTTACCGGACATACAGCGACATGTATTGCCTGGCGAAAGGTAGAGAGACCCATCAGCATTCATTACACATAATTATGGTGATTACAACTTCTGACTAAATGTTAACAGGCTATCGGATGGCATTATCTTACTTGTATGTTTCCGTACATGTCCGTTGTTGACTATTGTAGTTTGCCACTTCCCGCACAATAATTGCAGTACATGTACGTGATATGGTGCAAGGTGTGCAATACGGACAACTGGTTTCGGAACCCGGGTGTGCTATGCTGTTTTGATTGTTAGTGTACGGTGTATAGTGCAGGAACTAACGGTCATGAGAACATGTTAGAGGTTAGAATCTGCACAATAATGTTATTGCCAACTAGACTTTGTCCGCTCATTGAATCTGTTTTAGAGAGTGAATGTCATGTGTATAAGGACATAACTATTGTGGTCATTACGGTTCAGAAAATGTTCGTTTTGAATTCATTTCCAATTAAGAAACTACCGGTAATTGTGTATGCAGAAGGTCATAACATCGTCTCGCGTTTAAAGGGGCTTACCGGCGGCTAACACGGTATACTATTTTCAGTGGATTAGCACACGCTAATCCGGGACGACACTGTACGCACATGCATTAAGACCGGTTTTCTCACGACGCCCCTCATATGAATTATTCATTAAATGATTGCTTCACACATAGGTCTCGTTTTTATGACCAAACAGTAAAGTTTTTTATAATTATAAGAAACTTGTCACCATGACACTTTTAGCGGGTGCGGGAAAATTAGTAGTAGAGGTAAATTCGAAATGAATGAAATGTACATGAAGTACCAATACACGCATGCGCACTATTGATAAATGTAGTCTAGCGAACAAAAGTTTCCATTGAAATGCTCGACTTTTTATGCGTGAGTTTGAATCCTGCTGGAACCCTGTATTGACAAAAAGCGTATTTTTCTTAAAGATTCCATTAATATATTATTGCTCCTAGAAAAATATATATATTCATCAAACATGGGAATGTGTTGTTTTAATACGTGTCTGTTTTTATGAAAAATATCGTCGATATACCCCTTTAAGTTAATAAAGATCTATTAAGTACATGTAATGACAACGACCTTTCTCTCAGTTAAGAACGTAGATTATTCGTGACTTCTTTCTTTCCGTTTACGTCGCAACAAGACAACAAAAGACAAAATCGTCTGTCAAACAAATAGCTAAAATAACGAATTGATACAATCTTAGTCACCATGGCGGTGTTCGTAAAATATTTGTGGCGTAATATTCACCTGCACCATCCAACGAGAGGAGTAATTGCCCAAAAAGCGGATACACTCCACGCAATAGTCACAGCTCCGATATAATGCATTGTTTTAAGACGAAGAACTGAAAAGGGAAAATAATATTCTAATAATTGGAATTTATTAAAGGGTTAATGGTATACTACATTTGTTCTAGTTTTCTAATAATAATGTAGCCAGTGTACAGTGAGGTGTGTAAGGTGATGTGTGAATGAAGTGTGATAGGTTTTCACTGTTCTAATTGGTTATGAGCACATTTTAATGTAATCCCCATACCAAGCCACCAATTAGCTAATACGTCCCATTTTCTAACAAAAAAACCAGCACATTCTTTCGTTTGTCACCCATAGACTTCAGTCACATATTATACATACAAGTATCCTTCTTGGTAAGATTTGTATTTTATTTTGTCTGTTTGTATTTTGTTCTCTTATATAAAGATTGATGCATTTAACGTATTTGGTTAATGAATTGTATTGTTGAATTTATTGTATAATTAAGTTATGCAATTTATAATATATTTAATGCATATTAATTTTTGCATGTAATATATTTAATGAATAATTTATGTGTGTTTTTGCAGGTTTATTTTTTTATTCGATATACTGGAATAACAATTGCAACTTTACAGAGAGTTAACCTCATTCATTACCCCGTTATATTGGTTCCCCGACGAGGATTTCCAGTTACCAAGCAGGGCAGCAACCACAACAGCACCAGGAAGGAGCTACTCCTCTCCAGTTGACCCGAGGGAGACGTCCCTAGGGCCAGCCCAGCTTTTTGCTGTGTATCCAGATCCCCCGGGAATCACGGATTAACAGTATTAGTACAGTCAAAACTCCTTATTTCGAAATCGTCGGGACCGAGAAAATACTTCGAAGTAATGATTATTCGAATTAAACATGTCTAGAATAGTTATATAGTAGAGATGAGGTTACACTACACACTTTGATTGAAGTTATAAACAACGAATAAACACTCGGCAATGGGATTGATGTTTTCTGTATTTATTACTGCTTCTGACATCGTGAATATTAGTGCAAGTAAATACGAACTGACAAATGCAAGTCTAACTTAAATACAAAAACCTAATAATTGTTCAAACGTTTTGACATCCGTGTTTGCAATTCAGTCTTGTTAAAGCAATTGCTTGCCACGCTTTAATTACACAAACAAAACAGCTTGGTTTAATCGATTATTAACTCTGGAAAGGTGTGAAAATCAAGCAGAGAGCAAATGCTGTCACAGCTGATACGGTTAAGGTAATGGTGTGAAAATTATCTCCATCTCTATTATGAATTAAACATCAAAATTCTATTTAAAATAAGAAGGATAAAATCGGGACCGAAAAAAAATTCGGATTAACGGTGTTCGAAATAACGGTGATCTACTGTACTTACAGTATTTGTGTGAGAACATTTGATTTAGTGTACCAGTACTTTACAGTACTACTTTCAAAATTGATTTCTTGTTTTCACAAGAAATATTTGACCTATTTTGTGGCAAGCATTTTTAACATCGAGGAACATTAGATCTTGAACGTTTCATTGATGTGTGGACATTTACCTGGACTCTGAATTAGTGCAGTGATTTTTTATATTATTTTTGACATTTTGTGTAATTATTGTAATTGGATATTTTAGGAGGACGCTCACGTAATAACGTACTATTATATACAAATATAACTCTTTTTATATTTGATACAATCTACTGTTATTTAAATATTAATATAATATTTGTAAATAATCACTTGAGTCTTTTATTTAGGCCGTTGTGTCCTAGATTTCTTTTGGGAAGTAAAATTATGTAATTATTTTTTTCTGAGCCTAGTTCAAATTGTACTTGTATTTTTAAGTTAACTATTATCATGTTCAAAAATACAGTTCATTACACTGAAACATCAGTATTGTCAATTTTTGAGTGAGTAGCAATTTTCAGTAAATTATATGTGAGCATATTGCAGATTAATTGTCCTCCTTGTACATTGAATTATTTGTGTCATAATTGTTGTGTACAAACATGTACTTTATTGCAGATGTTATTTGATTTTTCAACCTACATGTAAGTATTTGCATTTGATAGTTAACTATTGGACCTTAATTATTAACCTTGAGGAAATAAATGTCATTTCTTTTTGAGGGTATATAGAAATTGTCTTCTCAGGTCGCGCTGTCTTTTGCACAAATCCCTATTTCAAGCACTATTAAATTATGTTTTACTAACTTTTATAGCACGTACTGTATGAAAGTTAAAGTGAACAGTGTGAGTGTTATTCAATTTTGTGAGTTGAACTGTTTACTGTTTCAGAGTAACAATATTGAAAAGTTCTTACTAGGTCATCAGTTTGCAATTTTTTCAGCTGGTGGGGGGGATACTGATGCTACTGAGTTTGATTTATATTGTAGCTTACTTATAGTTGTTTTGTTTACATTTATGTAAATCGGTCAAGCGTAGAAGTAGTGCACTATCCATGTGCTTATGTAGGCATTTACTGTTAGCTGACTGAAACAGGTGTATAGTAGTGATTGTTATTTAAGTCAATCAGTATAACACTTATAATGTAGCTTAATCATTCAAGTTGCGTATTGAACCTTTTAAAGGTGCTTATCCACAGTTAGTATCAGTGTATACAGTAAGTTTGTAAATTAAGGTCTGTACTTACTTAATAGCATTTAGTTTATTTTATTGGTGTTATTCACTTTTTATAGGATTTGTGCTGTCAGTTTTTAGTCAGCATGGCCACTGCTGTTAAAAATGTGTCCATGGCAGAAATTCTTGCTGAAATCAGCAAACATTATGACTTGATTCCCAAAGCTGAGTTGGGTAAGCCCAAATCTAAATTTCAGCGGGTGTGAAAAGAACACAATCAGAGGTCAGACACAAAGAGAACTACAACCTTTACTCATGTGATGTTAATACTCAAACACCCCAACCTCCATCTAACTTAAACTGGTATTTGTTGTCCAGAATACCAAACCTTTCAGGTGATGAGCCCGTTCCTAAAGGCGAGGTACCATACATTGCTTGGCGCAATGAATTTCGGTGCATCGAATCTATAGGGGAACTTTCTGAAACTCAAATGCTTCAGCTTGTACGTAACTCTCTTCGTAGTACAGCCATGCCTATGGTTATACCCCTTGGCCAGTCAGCCACACTCTCAGACGTTTGTCTAAACTAGATGCATTGTTTTGTGACGCATCCTCTAAAGAAGAACTTATGTCCGATTATTTCAACTCTGTGCAGCTTGCTTCTGAATCTGTCACTGCTTATGCCTGTCGACTTGAAACTTTGCTTCAAACTGTCATTGATAAAGTTGATTTGTCGGTTGGTGTGAAAAATGACCTTTTACGTCATAAGTTTTGGACTGGGTTGAACTCTCCAACTTAAAAGCACAAACACGTCATAAATATGATCTTGTTTCAGATTACAACTCCCTGTTACGAGAGATCAGACAGGTTGACAAGAAAATTTCAACTTCTTTGTCTCATAATGGTCACTTAAACCCAGCGCCTAGTACAAAGCCCAAAAGAGCCAGACAGTGTGCTCTCAGCACACCTTCCAATGCTGAACAGCTGTCATCTATGGGCAACAGGATACAACAACTTGAATCTCGTGTAAATAATATTGAATCTAACCTGGAAACTTAAACTGATTCCAAGTTTAACATGATGATAAGCTGCCCTCTATAATGTTACACCACCTATTGTTCCACCAGCCCCAGATGTACCTGCAGTAAGGGGTCGTGGTAAACCTTGGCGTGGAAATTTTCGCAACACGCAGCAATCCAACCCTGCCCCATCATTTAATCAAAACCCTTCTTTTCTGTTACAACAAACTTGACGTGGACAGATGAGCAACAGTTACTACAACCACTCAAACTTTTAACTGCCTCTGCGAATGGCCAACCGGCGGCGGGTGATCATGATAGTGATTGCCAATCTTGTGAGTCTGATGTTCAATCCAAGCTGATTGGAGATTTTAACTCCTCAGATATTTTGAATCACATTTCTGTGAAAGCATTTATCGACACTGGGAGTATGGTAACTACAATGTCGCACTCATTTTATTTGCCGTTGCCTGATAAGTCAACTTTGTTGAATGTTGACAGTCTTGGCCTTTTGTGTTGTCAATGAAGTAACTGTCATTGATAGTTGGCTTCTCTCGATGCTGGCATGGCACCTATCAAGTCTGACTCGAAATCCAAGCCGTATGTTGAAGAGCTTGGACTAAAGATTGAAGAGTCAAATCTTAGTCCAGCTCAGTTCATTCGTCTATTACAAATCTTGGGAGAATGGCAACATGTATTATCGTCAGACTCCACTGACATACGTTGCACCGATCTAGTTAAACATCACATCGGTTTAGATGACAATATTAGTTCAAACAGCCTTATAGAAAAATTCAGCCTGCCATGTATGAAGAAGTAAGGCAGCACATCAAATAAATGTTAGCCTGTTATGCTATTCGACCTTCTGATAGCCCTTTTTCCTCCAGTGTTGTTCTCATCAGAAATAAAGATGGGTCCTTGCGCTTCTGCATTGACCATCGAATGCTGAATGCCAGAACACGGAAAGACGCATATATGCTGCTACGCTTTGACGATACTGTTGATGTTCTGGCTGGCGCCAAAATACTTGTCTAAACTTGACCTTCGGTATTCTTATTTGCAAGTTGAAATTGAAGAATCAAACAATGAGAAAACCGCTTTTTCTGTCGGCAATTTGGGGTTTTATGTATGCAATCGCATGAGCTATGGACTTTGTTATGCCCCAGCCACATGTCAACGGTTCATGGAACGTTGTATGGGGGATTTAAATTTGAAGTCTTGCCTTGGTTTTTATTGACGACATCTTGGTGTTCTCAAATACATATTATGAGCACATTGATCGACTTATTTCAGTGTTTTCTCGTCTTGAACAGCATGGTTTGAAACTTAAGCCGTCAAAGTGTGAACTTTTCAAGACATCTTTTGAATACCTTGGTCATGTAATTTCAGCTGATGGAATCTCCACTGATCCCTTTAAAGTTTCTTCTGTTTCATCTTGGCCTACCCCTACTTCCGTCAAAGACCTTCGATCATTTCTAGGTTTTGCGGGGTACTACCGTAGATTTGTTGAAAATTATTCCAAAATCGTTCAGCCATTAAATAAACACTTGGAAGGATACTCTACCTGCAAAAAAAGGCCAAACGTTCAAAGAAGTCCAAAGAACCAATTGTATGGTCTTGGGGTCCTGAACAACAAGAAGCTTTCAATTCCATAAAGGAGAAGTTAACGCACCCACCTGTATTGGGTGTTGCTGATTACTCTCTGCCTTTCATAATTCACACTGATGCTAGTACATATGGTATCGGTGCTGTCTTGTAACAGAAGCAGGATGGGTTAGAGCGTGTCATTTGTTATGCCAGTAAGGGTCTTCGTCCGACTGAAAGAAGTTACCCTGCTCACAAACTTGAGTTTATTGCTCTCAAGTGGGCCATCACAGATAAATGTCATGACTATCTGTATGGCAACACATTAACTGTCTTTACAGATAACAATCCTTTAACGTATGTTCTCTCCTCAGCTATGTTAGATGCCACCCAGCATTCTTAGGTAGCCTCTCTAGCTAACTACAACTTATCAATTCACTACAAATCTGGCTCTGCAAATACTGATGCTGATGGTCTTAGTCACATTTCACTTCTTGGAGACTCTATCCAAGCTGTTTGCAACACTGGCATAAACACTGCAAACATTCCACTAGCTGGCAGTCTTACATGCCACAGCGACACATAACCTCTGAACGATGAATTTGAGACATTTGTTTTCAGTCCATTTACTGGCACTCAGAACAAAGTAAAGACCCCACTTTAGCTAGGGTCATTCACCTACTTTTGTAAGGTCTTCGCCCGAGGGAGGAGGAGTACCGTGCAGAGTCTCCTAATGTTCGAAAATTCCTACGGAAACGGTCAAGACAGTATATTGACCAGGGAGTCCTGTATCGTTCTACACTTCTGGATGGCCAAATAGTGCGGAAGTTAGTTATCCCAGATTCGCATAAAACCATTGCATTTAATGGTATTGATGAAGATATTGGTCACCCTGGCAAGGACAAATCTCTTTGGCTTGCTAGGCAGAGGTTATATTGGCCCGGCATGGAGACGGACATTACGTCACGGGTTAACAGATGCCCCTTCGTTGTGTTTGCAAGAAAACACCTGTCAAACCTATGGCTCCCTTGTTCCCAATTCAAACGTCACGCCCAACGCAACTTGTCTGCTTCGATTTTGTGAAAGTTGATGTCAGTAAAGGCGAATACGAAGATAAATTCGTTATCACTGACCACTTCACTCGTTTTGCCAAAGCAGTCCCTTGCAAACGCACATCCGCTCAGGCCACTGCAAAATCTCTCTGTGATAATTTTATTATGCATTTCTCATTTCCCGAACAATTGCACAGTGATCAAGGTAGAAACCTTGACTGTAAATTGATCAAAGAACTACTGTATGCAAACTTGGGCGTGTCACAAAAACTCGTTGAACACCTTACCATCCATCTGGTAATGGTAGTTGCGAAAGGTTCAACCGCACTCTCTTGCAAATGCTTGGTACTATTGGCCAGGACCAAAAACTGACTGGAAATCTGACTTAGGTCCTTTGGTTCATGCCTACAATGATACTCGCCATAACTCGACTGGTTTCTCTTCCCACTATTTTATGTTCGGCTGACACCCTCGTCTATCCATTGATTCATATCTTGGAACGGATCCTAATCCAGAGGGTGGTCCAATCAGTTCATCATCTTATGTTTAAAACTTTAGGAGAGAATGGAATATACTTACAAGGTTGCTGGTTCTAACGCTCACAACTGGGCTATCACCAATAAAGGCACTTATGATCGCAAGGTCATAAAAAAAAACTACCTTGAGGTGGGAGACATTGTCCTGGTTCGTAAGGTCGGAATGATAGGTCCCTGCAAACTTGCTGACAATTGGGAGTTTGATCCCTACATCATTCTTGCAATTGACAGGGATATTTCTGTTTTTCAAAGTCCAATTGGAGTCAGAGATCCTATGCCTCGACCAACCACTAGGCCTTCAAGGCAACGTCGGCCACCTGACCGGTGCGGGTAATGGGTCACATACATGGCTGAGTTTTAACTCCTTTCATGTAACTCAGATGTCACCAGTACACAGTAAAATGTATTGCTTATTTTAAGGTTTATTCATTGTTTTAATATGATATTAATGTGTGTATGTCATTCTTCAATCCGATATTTTATTCTTTAATCCAATATCAAGCTTAATTTGGAGCAAGTAATTATCTGGAAGTTTAACATTTCATATATTCTTTCAGATAGTTTCAGTACTTGTAGTATTTTTGTTATTTGTACATCTGTAGTGTTTAGTTGTTGCTTCTATTTCTCAATTCGAGGACGAATTTTCTTGAAGAGGGGGAATATGTAGCCAGTGGACAGTTATGTGTGGAAGGTGACGTGTGAATGAAGTGTGATATGTTTTCAGTCCTAATTGGTTATGAGCACATGTTAATGTGATCTCCATACCAAGCTATCAGTTAGCTAACATGTCCCTTTTTCTAACAAGAAACCCAGCACCTACTTACGTTTGTCACTATAGACTTTAGTCACTTATTATACATACAAGTATCCTGCAAAGGAATAGTGATGAAGTCATTTTGCCCTGCTTCGTAAGATTTGTATTTTATTTTGTCTTATTGTATTTTGTTCTCTTATATAAAGATTTATGCATTTAACTTATTTGGTTAATGAATTGTATTGTTGAATTTATTGTATAATTAAGTTATGCAAATTATAATATACTTAATGCATATTAATTTTTGCATGTAATATAATGCATAATTTATGTTTTATCAGGTTTATTTTTTTATTCAATATACTGGAATAAATATCGAAACTTTACAAAGAGTTAACCTCATTCAACACCCCGTTAGAATTATAAATATTCTGAGCAACTCTACTGTATCAGCTTTGTTACAACCGGTTTTGTAATAATAATCAGTTCTGCAATAATTATTTTTAAAACGAACGACTGATGCAGTCTGCATAATAGTGATTCCAGTTATGAAAATGACGTTGTTTGCAAACATGATTGGCCATTATAGCTGACGACTCAAAACATTCGTTAATTCATTCCCTTATTACCCATGGTTTCAGACAAATAATTAGTTCTGTATGAAACTGTAATTTTTATTTGTATACAAATATATTATCAGTAGAGTGGTTATACAAACATTATTGTAAGAATTATACAAAATATACATGTATAACCAGTTTCTATCAAAACAACAACACAATGCGGAACATATAAAATATGATATTTATATATACGTTCAATAACATGTCCGTAATCAATATAATACAAAATTTGAGGCGTGTCGTGGGACGATCGGTCTTAATGCGTGTGTGTAAAGTGTCGTCCCGGATTAGCCTGTGCAATCCGCACATGCTAAACCAGGACGGCACTTTCCGTTTTGATTGCATTTTCTGTTTCAATGAAGTCTCTGCAACACATAAATACACTATAAGTGTCGACCCGGATTAGCCTGTGCGTACATGCATTAAGCCCGATTTTCTCACCATATAGATACTGTACGTTAAAAAGAAAAAGACTAAGTGGATGTTGTTCTATCCATAGTAATTCTTCATAAGAAGTCATTTTTATCTTTGTGATGACAAATAATTAAATTGTATTTGACACATGTTTTCCTGAATAATATTAGCTAATCAATAGCTATGTATGTGCGTTTTATGCATAATGGCATATCCTTATAAACAAGAAACAAGGTCCAACATATGTGTAAATTATATAACATGTGAATCCGTACACTTTGCATTCCAAAGAACTCATAAAGGTCCACAATATGTGTAAATTATATAACATTGCTAATTTTATTTCAAGAAGAAGATTTATTAATGCTGATCAGTAAATCGATTCGGACAAAATCAGGTAAAAATATGTATATATAATACGAATGCTTACACAACGAATGCCTGCAGGTCAGCAGGTATCGGTCGATGCTGATAAGCGTGAGGAGACAGATACTGCCGACACCAAACATCATTCCTGTGAATCCGTACACTTGGCATCCCAAAGAACTCATAAACCATCTGCAAACATAAAAAGATAATCATGATCATATTGCTGCAGAAATTGTCACATGTAAGTAAATGTGGATATGGGGGGTCAGGGATTGCTAGTTTTGAGTAGAAACTGTGTGTTAAGTTAATATAATAGGTTTAACGGGCAATAAGAGGGCCAGCTGGTAATAGGTAACATCGAAAATGTGCGTCAAGAGTTGATATTTAAACATGAAAAAATAACGGGTAAACGTGCAAAAATTGAGCGTCAAACGTTGATTGGTAAATATGGAAATTAAGCGTCAAGAGTTGATGGGGGAAATATGGAAATTGAATGCAAAGATTTTAGATGTAGACATGAAATGAGTCACGAGTTGATGTGTAATTATGGAAACTGTGAGTCACTATTTGATGGGTAAATGTGGAAACTGCAAGTCAATCGTTGATTGGTAAATAAGGAAACTGTGAGTCACAATGATTGGTAAATGTGGAAACTGTGAGTAACTGTGATTGGTAAATGTGGAAACTGTGAGTCACAGTGATTGGTAAATGTGGAAACTGTGAGTCACTGTGATTGGTAAATGTGAAAATACGAGTCACGAGTTGATCGTTCAATGTGGAAATTGTGAGTCACTAGTTGATTAGTAAATGTGGAAAATGTGAGTCACAGTGATTGGTTAATATGGAAACTGTGAAAAACAGTGATTGGTAAATGTTGAAACTGTGAGGAACTGTGATTGGTAAATTTGTAAACTGTGATTCACTAGTTTTTTGGTAAATGTGGAAACTGCAAGTCACTGTGATTGGTAAATGTGGAAATACGTGTCACTAGTTGTTTGGTAAATGTGAAAATATGAGTCATTAGTTGATTGGTAAATGTGGAAAAACGAGTCACTAGCTGATTGGTAAATGTGGAACATGTGAGTCATTGTGATTGGTAAATGTGGAAATACGAGTCACGAGTTGATCGTTCAATGTGGAAACTGTGAGTCACTAGTTTATTGGTAAATGTGGAAAATGTGAGTCACAGTGATTGGTAAATATGGAAACTGTTAGTAACAGTGATTGGTAAATGTTGAAACTGTAAGGACCTGTGATTGGTAAATTTGGAAACTATGAGTCACTAGTTGATTGGTAGATGTGGAAATACGAGTCACATGTTGATTGATAAATGTGTCAACTGAGTCATGTGATTGGTAAATGTGGAAACTGTGAGTCACGAGTTGATTGGTAAATGTTGAAACTGTAAGTCACTGTGATTGGTAAATGTGGAAACTGTGATTGGTAAATGTTGACACTGTGAGTCACAGTGATGGTAAATGTGGTAATTGTGAGTCACATGTTGATTGGTAGATGTGGAAACTGTGAGTCACTAGTTGATTGGTAAATGTGGAAACTGCGAGTCACTAGTTGACTGGAAAATGTGAAAACTCTGCGAGTCACCCTGATTGGTAAATGTGGAAATACGAGTCACTAGTTGATTGGTAAATGTGGAAATACGAGTCACTAGTTGATTGGTAAATGTGGAAAATGTAAGTAAATGTGATTGTTAAATGTGGAAATACGAGTCACGAGTTGATCGGTAAATGTGGAAACTGTGCGTCACTAGTTGGTTCGTAAGTGTGGAATCTGCGAGTCACTAGTTGATTGGTAAATGTAAAAACTGCGAGTCACTGTGATTGGTAAATGTGGAAATACGTGTCACTAGTTGTTTGGTAAATGTGAAAATATTAGTCATTAGTTGATTGGTAAATGTGGAAAAACGAGTCACTAGTTGATTGGTATATGTGGAACATGTGAGTCCCTGTGATTGGTAAATGTGGAAATACGAGTCACGAGTTGATCGTTCAACGTGGAAACTGTGAGTCACTAGTTTATTGGTAAATGTGGAAAATGTGAGTCACAGTGATTGGTAAATATGGAAACTGTGAGTAACAGTGATTGGTAAATGTTGAAACTGTGAGGACCTGTGATTGGTAAATTTGGAAACTATGAGTCACTAGTTGATTGGTAGATGTGGAAATACGAGTCACATGTTGATTGATAAATGTGGAAACTGTTAGTCTCTGTGGTTGGTAAATGTGGAAACTGTGATTTACTAGTTGATTGGTTAATGTTGAAATTGCGAGTCACTAGTTGATTGGTAAATGGGGAAATACGAGTCACTAAGTTGATTGGTAAATGTGGAAATACGAGTCATTAGTTGATTGGTAAATGGGGAAATACGATTCACTGTGATTAATAAATGTGGAAACTGTGAGTCACGAGCTGATTGGTAAATGTGGAAGCTGTGAGTAACTGTGTTTGGGAAATGTGGAAACGGTGAGTCACAGTTATTGGTAAATGTGGAAACTGTGAGTCACTGTGATTTGTAAATGTGGAAACTGTGAGTCACTGCGATTGGTAAATGTGCAAACTGTGAGTCACTGTGATTGGTAAATGTGAAAATACGAGTCACGAGTTGATCGTTCAATGCGGAAATTGTGAGTCACTAGTTGATTGGTAAATGTGGAAAATGTGAGTCACAGTGATTGGTTAATATGGAAACTCTAAAAAAACAGTGATTGGTAAATGTTGAAACTGTGAGGAACTGTGATTGGTAAATTTGCAAACTGTAAGTCACTAGTTTTTTGGTAAATGTGGAAACTGTTAGTCACTGTGATTGGTAAATGTGGAAACTGTGGGTTATTAGTTGATTGGTAAATGTTGAAATTGCGAGTTACTAGTTGATTGGTAAATGTGGAAATGCGAGTCACTAAGTTATATTGGTAAATGTGGAAATACGAGTCACCAGTTGATTGGTAAATGTGGAAATACGAGTCACTGTGATTGGTAAATGTGGAAACTGTGAGTCACGAGCTGATTGGTAAATGGAAACTGTGAGTCACTGTGATTGGTAAATGTGGAAACGGTGAATCACAGTTATTGGTAAATGTGGGAACTGTGAGTCACTGTGATTTGTAAATGTGGAAACTGTAAGTCACAGGGATTGGTAAATAAGGGAACTGTGAGTCACTGTGATTGGTAAATGTGGAAACTGTGAGTCACTGTGATTGGTAAATGTGAAAATACGAGTCATGAGTTGATTGGTAAGTGTGGAAACTGTGAGTCACTGCGATTGGTAAATGTGAAAAAACGAGTCACGAGTTGATTGTTAAATGTGGAAACTGTGAGTCACTGTGCTTGGTAAATGTGGAAATACGAGTCACAAGTTGATTGGTAAATGAGGAAACTGTTAGTCACTGTGATTGGTAAATGTGGAAACTGTGAGTCACTGTAATTGATAAAAGTGGAAAACTGTGATTCACAGTGATTGGTAAGAGTTGAAACTGTGAGTCACAGTGATTGGTAAATGTGGAAACTGTGAGTCACTAGTTGATTGGTAAATGTGGAAATACGAGTCACTGGTTGATTGGTAAATGTGGAAATACGAGTCACTAGTTGATTGGTAAATGTGGAAATACGAGCTTCTAGTTGATTGGTAAATGTGAAAACTGTGAGTCATTGTGATTTGTAAATGTGGAAGCTGTGGGTCACTGTGATTGGTAATTGTGGAAACTGCGAGTCACCTTGATTGGTAAATGTGGAAACTGTGTTTCACTGTGATTGGTAAATGTGGAAATTGCGAGTCACGAGTCGATATGCAACCATGGTTGATGGTTTAATATAGAAAGTGGGCGTCCTAAATGTAGAAACACACAAGTTGACCATAAGTTCAAGGCCATATTGTGTAAAAGAAATGTACAGTATTAACCATTATACTGTCACGTAGTTAAGAATGTGAATGGGAAAAACGTATGCGTTAAAAGTAAGCAAATAGCAACCATTTTACGATCAGTACATCTTTTTGAATGATGTGATTAATCATTTTATGGGTTTGTTAACGTCTGTGTTACTTTTAAGTAATGGTAAGTTCTACGCTTAAGGATATAAAACTAATTGTTTGTTCATGCTTTCTGCTTGTCTTCGTGCATCATATTTGTCTTCGTGCATCATATTTGTAAATGTTATTACACGTGTTATTGTGCCCTTTCAAACGTAAGCTTTTAAGGCTGGTTTTAACTTTCTTGTACAGTTAATTTATATCCAGCGACTATGTGAATTTTGCAATTGTTCCATATCATGTGTTATGTTTTATTATAAATTTTATATTGTGAATGCATTAGTCTGTCTGTTTGTTCGTCTGTCCGTTCGTACGTCCGTCCGTCCGCTTGTCCGTCCACCAGCCCGCCCGCCCGTCCGTCCGTCCGTCCGTCGGTCTATCTATATTTAGATTACGAATAACTACATGGTCATTTAAAAGAACTGTTCCTTAATCTGCCTTTCACTGCCATTGCAATTTAACATAAACTTACAACACGTGTGTTCATATATGAACCAGTTTTGCTCGACACTTTTCCCTTAATGACGCTGTTCATCAATGTTGCTTAACGCTATACCCGTCAGGGACGCAATGAAGCAGTGACGCAGTGACGCGCAGTACCTGTGCCCGAAGTTTGCGGATACGGAGATTGGGAAGCCCAGGACGGCCAGGTTGACGATGAGAAGCGCCGTCTTGTTGCGCAGGGCCCGGAAGCGCCATGTAAGCACGATGACCAGACCGTTCCCCACTACAGACAGGGCCACTGAAAAATACGATGCTTTAGAGGTTGCTGCTGTTGTTGCTTTTGATTTCGATTATGTTTCTGTTTAATTTATCGTTGGTTTGATGTTGTTTTTTGTTGTTAACTACAAATGAAAAGTAATACATATGTTGTTGTTCTATTTTGTATTGTGCCAACAGGCCAACAGCTAGGCCGGTTGGAAGTAGTAGGGCCTGTTTAATCGCTACAATAATATAATTGAGAGTAAATAATTATTGTTGTTGTTATATAAATCATATAAGCCAATTAGGCTCTACGAAAAATAAGTATTGTTCTACAGTCAGACAGACTGTGTATCATAATTACTAAAGTTAATATTGTTTTGGCACGCTACTCTAGCAACCTCAGTTATACGCTTAAGAGGTGGTATGTGATATTACAAACGATACTTTATGTAGACAGCTGTCATTTCTTTGGTTCATGACGACTTTTGCTGGTAAATGAAACCGCACAAAACAAACTTGTAATGTTTCGTGTGACTTAATTGGCAAGAGTAGGGTTTTAAGTACATATT
This sequence comes from Congeria kusceri, assembly GCA_027627225.1. Lineage (NCBI taxonomy): Eukaryota > Metazoa > Mollusca > Bivalvia > Myida > Dreissenidae > Congeria > Congeria kusceri. The sequence goes on along the minus strand of CM051031.1, from coordinate 48,009,033 downwards.
GATGCCATATAAAAATATTAAAATTTATCCTGAGAAAAAGAAAACGTTCTTGCCATACATACGTACGTGCGTGCGTGCGTGCGTGCGTGCGTGCGTGCGTGCGTGCGTGCGTGCGTGCGTGCGTGCGTGCGTGCGTGCGTGCGTGCGTGCGTGCGTGCGTGCGTGCGTGCGTGCGTGCGTGCGTGCGTGCGTGCGTACATACATACATACATACATACATACATACATACATACATACATACATACATACATACATACATACATACATACATACATACATACATACATACATACATACATACATACATACATACATACATACATACATACATACATACATACATACATACTTACATGTACACTTTACTTGGAAAGTTGTATTTTTTTCAAATCAACCAGAGCTTAAAGCATACAGTAGAAAATCTGGTGGTACGATTAAATTAGATTTTATTAATTGTATGATCAGTTGACAACCATTTCTACATATGTATGTGTTCAGAATTGTACATAAACGTATATTTGTAACTGGTCGTTCTGTTAGGTTCAGCTCTTCGACGATATAGGAAGAAAATAAATCTAGCATATATATATCTATTCAACATATTAAACACGTTAAACATAAGTGTTGGTTTTTATGTGTTCCCTTACTTTTTACGAATTACAAAATATGTCACAACTTGAAGGCACTCGGAGAGCGCAGATCTCTGCCAAGACAAGAAACTCCTTAACAATTGCATTTGCTAGTAATAGGGTTCCTTCCTTGCCCTATCTACCAATAATAAAATCCTTGAAAAGCCCCCTGGATCCAGACGGTGATCCACCAAAATCTTATCATTTGTTCAATGGCCCATTTCCATCCGACCCAGAAAATGTCATGCACATACCTTCAAACTACATATGAGGCGTGTCGTGGGAAAATCGGGTTTAATGCATCTGCGAAAAACACTTTCCACTTTTATGGTATTTTCTGTTCCAATGAAGTCTCTTCTTAACATAAATCCACTGTAGGTGGAAACTGTCTTGACGGATAGCCTATGCCGACTGCACCGACTAATCCGGGACAACAATTTACGCACATGCATTCAGTCCGATTTTCCCACGTCACGCCTCAGATCTTTTTTGCGTTGCTGACAGGCAGAAAAAAAACCGGTAACAAAAACATGGCCTCCTATGTGGAGGTAATAAACTGATGGGTATTAGGGAACGGGCATTCGTGAACGACTTGTGAACTCGATGCATCGAATAACGCTTAATACATATAGATCGACCAGTATATGTGTTAATTCAACGTAAGAAAGATACATAGTTCGGACTTCTCACACTTATCCCTCGAGGACAGTTTGTGGGTGTTCACAAAATGCAGTGGCCATAAATCTAACCGCATAAAACATTAATGCAATGCCAGTGCCCTATAAGTTCAAAGTCTGAAATATGAGAAAGCGGTTATTGCCTCGATGCGGTCTTTTCTTGTTTTTGACGGCTACACATATGTGTGCAAGACACGACTCAATTATATATTTTTTCTTTCTTTTTCAGAGTTCTCCAGGTTTATGATACTGCAAGCACCGTCATTTTGCTTTGAAAAAGAGGCTGTTTTATATGAATTGCGTTGTAACATTTGTGCTGTAAATTCATCAATACAATTTCTTGAATATCTGGAAGTTATTTTTTCTATATTAAGTTAAATGCTGAAAAGAATACGTACAGAGTATGGACTATACCCCTTTTGGCTCGTAAATAATTGTAACGCATTTCCTGACTGATGATCAAGAAAAAAGCTAAATTGTTCAATTAAGTAAATTAAGTAGACCCAATAGATGGTTAGCCGTCACGACTCTATTGGCATTTAATTTAGTACATTGTCAATCATTGTTGATAATTCATTAAATTATTATATTAGTTATTTCATAGTTTTGATCATATTAATTCAATTCGATAAGGTAATTATTTAATACTCAAACGTTAAAGTGTAATGGTTTCAACAACGTATATACAAAACGATTGATGGATGGATGGACGAACTGATAGCGCTGCATATCTGCAAATCAAATTCTTTGCTTTGGAAACGATAGTGCCTGATTACCAGTTGTTATTTTGTACTTAAAGTCGTCACCAGAAATATGTTTGAGCTTAAAGTACGTTTCTGCTGCCTTACAGTATAAATATATGCACTAGACGTTTTAAATTTGGCTGTTGAGTAAGAGTAATGCTAAACTGCATATCAATAGTCATAAAATGGTATGAAATTGTCTTCTTACTATTAAAAATGCGAAAAAAATGTTTTGAGCTCTACAATTCAACAACACGCCTGCACACACTGTACCTTCGATAACTTTTTTATCTGCAAAGTTATAGTCTTGAAATGAAACACATGATTACATGAAATATTGGGCCACAACCTGAGCATATTCTCGGGATGAAAAGCGAAAAAAAAACAGAATCAACCATTGAAAAACGTCCAGCATTTGTTTCAAAACCGGCCATTTTGAGCACCAGCTGTTTTTGCATCTCTTAAAGGTAGCCAGAGTTCAATTTACGATCTCCCCCCTGTTCAACGCATATAGAGAATGGGCTCCTTTATGCGGCGACACGCAATGCATAAGGCATTCGTTGCTTATATGTGGCAATTAAGATAGTGCCTTTTATTCCAGAATTTAACAACAACAACAATGATGATTATGATAACGATGATGATGATGATGATGATGATGATGATAACGTATAATTTTTATTGTTTAAGCGGCACAAGTGCCTTTTTTCCACATACACGTGGTCATGCTTTTGGCGTTGAAAAGCAACTCATAAACGCGTTTGCTCATGATTACCGGTGACGTGCATATGCGGCGTTACTATAGCTTTTCTGTGTAGATAAACATTCATTCCAGAAATATTCATGTTTTAGGCAAAGGTCATATGGAGTCCATATGTTGCGTGAGTTTGAATGATGAAAATAATAAGTGAAGATTAAGTGAATCATTAATTATCTTCCAATCCCTGTAGGCCTACTCGTATAAAAGGAATTTCCGAATAGCATGTGTTGCTCGTAATGAACACAATATTTTAATATCATTTTAGTGTTGTTGTTGTTGTTTATGTTAGGCAACGTGTTATAATCTACATGTATGTATTAATGATATTTAAAGTCCAAGTACTATATTCATATTAAGTTTTTATGACCATATAAGACAGTATTATTTTAAAATCGTTTTAGTGTTGTTGTTGATGTTGTTGTTGTTTCTGTTGGCCAACGTGTTTTAACCTACAAGTATATATTAATAATGTCTAAAGTCCAAGTACTACATTCAAATTAAGTTGTAATGACCAGATAAGACAAAATTATTTTAAAATTCTGTATTAATAATTATACAAGATAAAAAGTACTATTTTAAAATTACGTGTAAATAATCGTCCGTGTAATAAACAAGATATATTTGTTATACCGGTACTTTATTGTTTGCTTTGTTTGACAATAGATCAACAAGTTCTAATCTGAATGCAAAGTTGTTAGGAAGGGTAAATAGAACAAATAATATATTTATTGGACAGGAGTCTTATAATAATTACAAAAAAATACAGGCTTCAATACAGAATGACTATATTAATGCCAGAATCGCAAAAACAAACACTTAAAGTGCTCTGTATTCAACAAGAAACCAATAACAAGATATACGAGCAACCTCCTAAATATATATACATGTATAATACATCAAATATTTACAGCGAGTAGTTTGAAATGGTAAGACATTTATTTGCCTATCTTGTTTCGTTTTAACAGTGGCAAATATTAAAGCGCACAAAGTCATATTAAATAAAAAGCTTATTGTGCATTACAAAGAAAAATTCAACAGGCGTAAAACAAAATTGTATGTCACAAAACAGAAATTACGTTGTATGACAAAAAGCGTGTGAAGGTTAAATGTTCGTGACTGAAAAGCAGACAATGCACGCATGAAATGATTAAAAAGCAATGTGTACTTACTGACAATGACGAGAGTTATAACAGTGTGCTCCGTTTCCGAGAGAGTTGTTCCAGTAAACAAGGACGAATTCCCATCGACGCTTGCGTTCATCTCCTGGGTTGACAAACGGGATTTCGTACCACGTGTCGGCAAAGTGAGTGGTTTCGTACGTACAGGAGCTATAGAAGACTGAACACTGGACGCAAGGTATATGTCCATGGTAAATCGATAAATCCAATCCAATGGCGCGACAACAACAAGAGGGAGAGACTGTTATTGTTACAGGTTCGCGAATTGACTTGTTGATTGACTGTTTAATACTTTACAATAAATAGCATCAGGATTTTCATGAATCGAGACTTATATAGGTATGCGTGGTGTTTCAAAGCATTGTTAAACAGCAAATTAGGCACTAGTTGTTGTAATTAGTTGCTCGCCTTTTCACAAATGTTTTGTAGTCATTTTGCTCTACATATCCGTAAGATTTTTAAATTGCCATGACTTCAGAAAATGAATTCAACTATATGACGTGTATATAAGTAAAATTCAATTGGTTACTTTATGTATATACACAATAATACTACTTTAAACTACATTGCTCATTATTATCCATACATTTCTTAATTTAACTATTGAACCACGTGAGACATTGAATAGTACTGTATTATCGATATACAATTTTATTTCATGCAATGTGACGAATGAGTGAAAATTACCGAACTATTTATTTTATATGCTTTCCGCTGGTTTATAGGGAAATATCAGTGAAATAAAACAGTAGAAATTACCACTTTAATAATGGAACATCTTTTTCACATGAAAAATCTGGTTTAGGAAAAATGTAAATAACACATTTTTAAGCATAAAATAAAAAAGAAAAATTGTTGGATTCGGTAGAAAATCTATTTTGATTTTTGACACCAGCACATGTCCTGTAAAACATTTCATTCTGAGGCAAATGAAATCGTAATTGTATGATACCATGAACATCTCACTACAGGTCGAGTGAAATTATCAAAGTTGATCAGTTCACACTATAGATAATGGGCGTGCAGAACTACTTTTTTTATTCTGTAATAATATTTGAAAAGAACTTGAATGTACGTACTTTTAGGTAGTGCATATACTGGCTTTCGAAAGCAACACCAGCAACACCAATTACACGTTTCAATAAAAACATTTGCGGTCATAAAAATGTGTTTCACTAGTAGCTTCGCCTATCGTTTAATGATTTAATTGTAGTAGCTTCGCCTAGCGTTTTATGATTTCTTTGTAGTAGCTTCGCCTATCGTTTTATGATTTTTTTGTACGACCCCTTATACAACCACTCATGAACTTACACTGAAACTAACAAATATTCTTTAGAAATTGGTATGAAACGCAATCAGAGGCTTAATTGCGTCGTGTGTCGCCTCTCGGTCGTTGTCATAGTAAAATTCAATTGAAATTACCCAACAACAATAAGGTTAAAACACAAAATATGTTTGTTTCATGTTACTTGACCAAGACATACAGGGTAGGTAGGGATTATTCAAATAAATGGTCAACTTGAAGACTCTAAAACTGAATGAACAGTCACAACATAATATCCTTAAACTTAGTTTTGAAGTGGATGTTAATCACTCAGTGACTTGATACAATGAACTAATTGAACTATTTAGCTGCAAAAGTTTATAATTGATAAATATTTATATATGTTTGTCTTAAAATAGGATACAATTTTACTATATGAGCTTAATTTCCAAATGCACACACAGACATTACATCTGTGAATACCAGACAACCGATGAAGATTACATATGACATATACATGTGAAGTCAATGTTTAAGGATTAACTGAATATAAACACAAACAACATTGTAACTATATGTTTTATGTCATATATTTCATACACTTATTATCGATAATTATGCTGTTTCATCCATAGAATACCTTGATTTTTCTTAAACTTTATATTCTAAATGCAGAAAACTTGTTGGATATATAGAAATAATTGATATGTAACGAGCATGAAAACCATTTTAAAATTTCCATATAGGTACTTTAAATAAAATGCATTTTACTTTGTTAACAATACTAAAACCTTATTGTACTATACTTTTATAAACGGATTGGCTTAACAGGCAATTCAAAAAAATCACCCAGTTACATTGCAACTTTAAAATCCTATACTTGTAGACTGCGTTATTATTACATCTCCAAGAAATGTTGAGGCTTCATTAAGACAAATATTTTCTATGTTACCTACAACAAATATATTATACATGTAAATTAATGTCTTATATATAAAAGAAGATATACACATACTCGGGTGTAGATTAAATCATAGTTTAAAATGTTTTTTAAAGCATTTTTGCCATTTGTGTCAACTTTAAGTGACAACAAGTAAACAACACAATCACAAAAATATTTTATTCCTCTAATAAAGAATATTTTAATTCTCCATATGATGGAAGTATTTAATGGCTTCCAACCATTCAATTTTAAACATCGATATGATAACGACGTGAATCTTACCCAGGAGTTATTTCTTCGTCAAAATACCTGATATTAAAAACATATATAATAACTGCCTGGGATGCTGCAGCTGATCTGATAAACATCCAGAGATAAAGTGAAGACAAAAGCTTTTTGTACAAAACATTCATAGATCTAGTAATATTTAAGTAAATTGAGTCTGGCGCTCATTTTCTAATACACTCTAAAGTGTATCCGAACGAAATAACGTTAGTTAAAAAGGGCTATAAATGAGTCAAAATTCATTACGGAGTTAGAGTTCTTGCCATACACGCTTACCTCATTATACTGAATAAGTGAACCAGGTTTGAAAGCTGTATGTTCAATTATTAGGCGGGAAAAAATACGTTTGTTTCAGGTTACATGGCCAAAAAAATTATGGTAGGTAGGTAGGGATTTATTTTATTTGGTAAATGGTCAACTTGAAGAGTTTAAAACGAAATGAATATTCAAAACATATCGGTAATATCCTTAAACTTTGTTTTGAAGTGGATGCTTTCAAAACAAAACACTTATTTATCAAAAAAACATTTAATTATTCAAAAAAAAGTCAATAAAACAAAAAAATATCTGACAAACTAAACAAAATGTTCTAGGGTCGGGGTATTTTTAGGTTAGGTCGCATAACCTGAAACAAACATATTTTACGCCTTCAATGCTCAAGAAACGTAAACCTACAAATAATTAACCAAGACAAAATCTAAGTTGAAATTGGCTATAAATCAATCAAAATCCAAAACAAAGTTATGTTTTTGTCCTACGCACTTCATATCATCATACTGAATAAGTATACTTAGTCGAACGGCTACAGGTTCAATAGTTGTCCTGAAAAGTGGACCTAAACGCAAAAACTATTACTTAACCAAAACGTTTAAGTAAAAAAGGGGTCATACAGTTATGGTGTTTGTACTACATTCTCAGTTTGCCATGTCGAATAAGGGCATGCTTATACATTAATAGAACTGTTTTATTTACCTAGAAAAATAGAAAAATAACAAAACATCGGGTTCATCAATTTAGTTATTTGTATGCCGCGTACATACGGGGTTCAATAGGATGTCTCCGCAAAATATCGGCGCGTTTGTTGTTTTCCGGTTTTTTGACAGCCGCCATCTTAAAACTTCAATTGTAAACAAGTACGAATCTGAAATCATCGACGAATCGGCTGTATTTATTTAATATATTCTTAGACAAATTGTGTAAATGGTATATTTATTTTTCCAAAGAGTCAAATATAAGTAGGGAACAATGAGTTTCCTATTGTAAGTAACCTTTGTTTAGTTTCTTCATTATTCAACCGAATCACTTCCGCAAACAGGATTTATCTTTAATGAGTCATTGTATTGTCATATATTTAATGTTACATTTAGTCATGATGTTACTGTTTTAGTAGAAGTTTTGTTATTCGGATCAGTTTTGTCTCGCTAAATGTCATGGATAGAAATTGACTTACCATACGAAGACTGAATGCAACTTGCAAGACAAAACAAAAACTCACTGGTTTCAGTCTTGAAGTTTAAACCGAAATTAAATGTTAAACTTAAAGAATGGACGACCGAATTTAAATATTTAACAAATAACCAAATCTGAGAGAATATTTACTGATAATTAACAAATAATTAACGAAGCAAATCATATAATAATTATTTCCATTGAAAAGATTCGTGACCATGGTTAATGTTGATAATATTCTAGCTAACGAAACTTCAGCAAATAGTTTATTTAATACTGACTAGACCTGTTCGCTGAAGCCAGCGCCGTATCGAAAGTCAACCAGAGTCGTAACATATTTATGTCACACTATAAATCCATGAATTTGCAATTTCTAGAGGAAATCATTACATATATACAAGCAAGTCAATATAAACTTTTGACTTGTGTCGTGTTTTGAGAATCGAAATTGTCAAATGCATCGAATAATACCTGAAAATAACTCTGATCAGCACACAGTGTACAATTAGGCTGCCATTGTTGTTTTATCACGTGTCAGTTTTGTTTCAGGCTGAGTTTGACAACAGTTACAGCACATGTTCTGTTACTAAAAATAGATTTAAAAAAAGTCACATGACCGTGACATCCTGTGAGATTCTCATTTGACAAATGTCTTCTATGTGACTGATTTCGTCCACATTTTAGTTATGAAACGGTAGTTTAGAAGTGTTTTATACCTTATTTTGTTATAAGTATGCTAACTAGATGTAAACATTATCCATCTATCTAATAATGCTGCCTATTTGGTTCAGTAGTGCATGTAAAAGCTGTTTTGGGCAGTTTTTTTGGTGACTGTTGATAAACTGTCAAATTCTTGAGAATTGCTGGTAGACTTTACTATGGGGGTTGCTCCATAACTTTTATGTCGCGCAAAGTCAAAAAATATAAAAAGCGAAATTTTAAGTTATGGAAGCCAGAACTAATAATATTCATAATATGCTGTGTTCTTTAGATACCGTTCGTCTTGATGTCACTATAAAATGGTACTTATAATATGTTTGACCATAATAAATTTTAAAACATATTGGATATGAACAAAATATCTATCTTAATTTCAAAATACAAAATCTGTAAAATATAACTTTATAATATAAACAAACAACAGCACTTAGAACAAGTCAATCATAATGATATCCCATGGTGTCTTTCGCAACCGTTTCTTGTCTTTGCTTGGGTTATGACTTCATCTAAAAATGGTGCACGCGCTATTGTTCATTACAAACTCATAGAGCTATCTATTTTAATCTCAATTTTACCATTATCTTAATACGCAGTCATGTATAATACGCACCCCAAAGTTTGAACAATATTTTGGGGAAAAAATAATTATCTGAATATAGTAGTTGTATGCATCCAAAATTTAGGTGTCTGTTCATAATGCACACAATCTATTTCCTTTGTTTTCATAAAATTCATTTGCTGTGAAAATCGCCAGTCTCTTTGTTCTTTGTTATCAATTAGATATAGTTTTTCACACCTACTCCTAGTGTAGACACCTCATTCAAGTGCAGAGGCTTTGTCTAGAACAGCTAATTAATACACAACACTAGGGAAAGATCTAGGATCCAAAAAGGTACAGGGTGCTTCTAAAAAGGAGCAGGGTGGAAAGCCAGAGCAGTTTGATGACATTTTCTGCTAAATTTAGGGCTTTCATGAGTATAATGCTTCTTATTAAGGTTCTTTAGCATAGTCTGTTCATATGTCATATAATAATTGCACAAAAATATAGTTAATTTCAAAAGATTTTCAGCATTTCTGTGTTGACCAGCCTAGAGGGGCAGCTGGGGGGAACCAAAAAAGAGCAGGGTGCAGCACCCTGCTATTTACGCTCTAGATCCTTCCCTACACAACACAAAGCTGACAGTGACACTAAGGTCATTGTTTGTACTAGATTTGGACACTGTCAGTCTTCGAAATTAACTTTAAAAAATTACTTGCCATTCGGGCCAGTAATTTTAGAATTTTTACTTGGCCAAAACATTTTTTACAAGCCCAAACTTTTTTTAATTGAAATTGCATAGAACTTTGTTGACATTGAGGAAAATGTGGAAACGAAAACGAGGTATTCAGTTTAATTAACGCAGAGGTTAAACACGATCCAGATATGGTCTCTGTGAAATCATTATATAGTGATCAAGATAACGTTTATGAATGACCATAGCCTTAAAATAATCAGTTATAACGCATCTGTCCGAAAGCATTACAATAACATGTCACGAGCAGGTGCGCTTTGTATGAGTCTTAACAAATCAAATTTTTATTACATTTTGATAATTTGCGGCTACATCTTTGTTTGCTAATGAAAGATTTCCGATCATGGTTTTGTTTTGTTTAGTTACTAAACAGATGGGGGGTTTTAATAACTGTTTTTTTTTTGCCACACTATTTTACTAGCCAGGCTAGCGACCTACTTGTATTCTGTGCCTTACAATATTTTTACTTGCTACGGGCAAGTGCATTATTTTGAAGACTGCATTATACGAGTTTGTCACACATTGTTATTTCAAGGCAATGTTCTTTTAATTGCAACAGAACAACATCAATTTCTTTTATTTTGTTTCAAAACTAGATCAAAGATTAAAAAGAATTAAATAACTAAGTGTACTACATCATTCGAAACTACCACCAAAACAGCAGTTGTCTTCCATTGTAAACACAAACAAAATGGTGGCTGTTTTTATTATAAAAGCTTCTTCTTTTTTTTTTAATGCGCGTTTTAAGCAGATAGGATGAAAATACAATACGCTCCCTCTACCTCTGCTAAAAATGTCTGTTTATTCTGCGTTTATTTTTTCAGTGCTTTGTGAATATGCCCTTTCTGTGAAATTGTGAAAAACGCATCATTAAACCCCAAACTTGTAAAAATATTTGTTATCATTAAAAAATAGAAATATAAACTAGTATTAAAATTCAACTAATAGCTAGTAATTTCTTGTATTTAATCAAACTTAAAGCACAAACACATGATAAATGTGATTGAAACACTCGTGCAACCATATCCGGATTTTCAGGTTACCGAACATGCTATTATTCTAGAATATCAATATAATCAAGTGTCTGTTGATATAACGAGAGCTTGCTAGCAACCTTTTTTAATTAGACAATGAATGCTGACAAACTGTCTGTTGTTTTCGCAAGTTTGATAAAACAATATTTGAATTGCATTTTGAAATGGATAATTAGAAGCAAGGTTAAGATAATGCAGTTTATTTATTAACCCAATGGAAAATGACCGATGTGAAAGAATGAAAGAAGAGTGAGCTTTTATTTAACCCCCCCCCCCCAACAAAACAAAAAAAATTAGAATATTCAGCATTAAAAAAAAACAACTGGTTTGCTTTAATAAAGAAAAAAACTGTTGAGTAGGGGCCTTTTCGTTGGGTTACGTAGGTAGGCAAGGCATACAAAATTAATTATAATTTTGGCCTAAGATAGAACGGTATGTGAAGAATAAGGGATATATTACCATGCGTTACTTAAGTGTTTAAAAAGTTGTTGCCTCTTATTTATGCGTACTTCAACAGATTCTAGGATATACGGAAATATGCTCTGTCCAGTGTTCACCCAGACATTGTCACTATTTGGCACGGGGCAGTTGCACTAGACCTCCCTTAATGTACTAAAAAGTGACGTGATCAATACTAGTCTGTATAAACTGACAGTCATTCACGTACTCATCCATAGATGTTGTAATCCTGGTCTAGTTATAAAGTGTCAAAGGCAAATATCAACTTTTCAAGTCGACAAATGTTTTTGGAGGGCATGTGTCCACCTGCCTGAAAATTAATGGCAGGGCATATCATATCCTACATTCAAGCCATATTGATGCCATTCAGAAAACTGAAGTTGTCAAATGATGCATAAAACAGATTAACATACAGTTTTACAGTTTATTGAGTAATACAGTGGGCAATATGCACATGAGTTTACAAATGAAGGTATAATAATATGCATAAAAACGAAGTCAAAGGTCACCAATAACATCCATACTGAATGTCAATGTTTACATATACAAACATTTATCAAACAAATATCGAAATTATTCAGCAATAGATAATAAGCGTGAGGTGGAATATATTGTATAATAAACATCATACATTAGTCATAATACGTATAGACAGGATTTCTAATTTGCAAAGCTTTATAAATAAACATTGCCAAATTTTTATTAACACTGCTATTTTGAGAGGTAAGTAATTCTATAGATTTGATTATATTTGGTCTAAGATAATAAAATCGGCTTATGTAAATCTTTCTAACATCTTGATACAATGTACATTCAAGGATTCCTCCAACAGCAATACAACATTGTTCAGTTTCAGTATAGTGAACATTGTCATAATGTAATTGCATAATTGGACATCACATTATAGAAATCATTCCACTTTACTAATCCTTGAAATTAATTTTCTTTTTGCACAAAGCGTCCTTTAAAAGCCAATGGCTCCTTCTGACTTTCACGGGATGAAATATCATATAAGTTTGCTAGAAGTATGCCTTTTATCTCTGCACAGTGGGAAAAATGCTTCAAAAACATTTAAACCCAAGAAGAACATCCCAGAGGGTTCCCATGGCTACGAGTTGATGCAGCATGCAGCAGTTACGCTGGGTAGCGGAAACTTGAGGCTTGCAGTTGCATTGCCAGAGGGGGAGGATCTCAACGAATGGGTGGCTGTGAACAGTATGTACAGTGTTTTTTGTCAAAGGTTTAAATTTGTCAATTTTATATGCATGAGTCCCCTTACAATTGTAAATAATACAGTTGTTTCTTTTTAACATTTACCAGTCATTCATACATGACATTAGGCAGTGGTAAGCACATGACCTGTGAAAACAAGTTTTCAGCTTTTAATACCAGTATTACAATATGCCACTGTGGCACATTTCCAATGCCAAAGTTAAGATGTCACTGTCAGGTATTCAGAAGCCTATAATTCATTCCTTGAGAGCCACAAGGACTTGTCAGCCTTTTTTGCACATATGCTCATCGGACCATTTGGCTTCCAAGGGACGAATTGTGTAGTGGTAAATAACTGAAATAAAATTACCATAGCTGGATTTGTTACGTAACCAACATGTACATATGAGGGGCGTCGTGGGAAAACCGGACTTAATGCATGTGCGTAAAGTGTCGTCCCGGATTAGCCTGTGCAGTCTGCACAGGCTAATCCGGGACAGCACTTTCCGCTTTTGTGGTATTTCTGTTTCAAGGAAGTTTCTTCTAAACATAAATTCACTGTAGGCAGAAAGTTCCGTCCTGGATTAGCCTCTGCAGACTGCACAGGCTAATCCGGAACGACACTTTACGTACATACATTAAGTCCGGTTTCTCACGACGCGCCACATATCATATATAGCAATAACTGAATGTAAAAAAATATCATTTCCAGCGGTAGACTTCTTCAACCAGATCAACATGTTGTATGGGACTATCACAGAGTTCTGCACAGAGGACACGTGCCCGGTGATGTCAGCGGGACCCAAGTATGAGTACCACTGGGCGGACGGGCAGGCCGTCAAGAAACCCATCAAGTGTTCCGCGCCCAAATATATCGACTTTCTCATGTCGTGGGTTCAGGACCAGCTCGATGATGAGACGCTATTTCCATCCAAGATAGGTAGGTGGTTTGTGGCAATTCATAGACCACAAGTTTGAAGTGTTTTATTGGTTGGTCTAGACCATAAACTGTTTTTACAAATTCTAGACCATATGTTAAAAATACTTAGTTTTTGTTTTGATTGCATGGTGCTTTCAGAGTTAGAGTTACTCAAATGGTGGTTCTTTTCTTATCCAAGGTTTAAGATTGTTTGAAGATTTTTATGTCACCAATTGATAAAATTTCAGTTGCTACCAGTTTTCAGTCAAATTTTACTAATTACATGATACACAGTACTGTTACACACTTTTGCAAATTTTATTTGTGATGTGCTCTTTTTTTGGAGTGGATAATAATGTAAATACAAAAATTCAAACACAAAATTAGTGTCTTCCAAACAAAGTGTTATATATTCCAAGTACAAAGTAAAATAACATGATAAAAAAATATTGACTTGAACACTTTCAGGTGTGCCATTTCCGAGGAATTTTCTCAGCAGTGCTAAGACAATATTGAAGCGCCTGTTCCGCGTGTATGCGCACATCTACCACCAGCACTTTAAGGAGGTGATGCAGTTGAGTGAGGAGGCCCACCTCAACACCTCCTTCAAACACTTCATCTACTTCGTCCAGGAGTTCAATCTTATAGAGCGCCGCGAGCTGGCACCTCTACAGGAGCTCATAGACAAGTTGACGAGCAAGGAACGCTAGATAAGCAAGGCCTATCTCTCCACGTCACTTACTAACACGTTACTTTGTTCAAGTACTGTAATCTACGCCCTCTGTTTTCATATCGTACTGCTGTCAAGGCCTTACTGAGTGAACTATGTAGCAAATATGATTGTATGATTGCACATGATGTTAACAGTTTCTGGGTCCATATCCATGAGGCTCTCAACAAAACTGTTAACATAAGGTGTATACTAAAAACATGCAAATGAAAGTTTAAATGAACACCAATAGTTTATGAAATAATTATATGGTAAATTTCAAAGCATCTGTAGATTCTTTACCAGCATAAAATCATTAAATGCCATATTCACTCTAATCAGAACAGCCATTATCGCATAAACTTGAGGAATATTATGATTTGAATGAATTGGAAGGACAACATAAAGCTTTATGGATACCCAGGTCCTGGTAACAGTTGTGCAACGTAGGTTTTAAGAAAAGTTTTTTTATGATTATCTGAACTAAAAGCCTTATATCGGGCTTTTACAGATTTTTGTGTGAAGTGTTTGGCTGATTGTAATTGATATTGTGCTTATTTAAGATGTTCACAAAGTGATATTTGAAGAGAGGAGACACAAAAGCACCCGACCAAAACTATCTGTATATATGTGTGTTTTGCTGGAGGTTTCTTCTCTGTGGATCCCTGTATTGGAGCTTTTTCATTTTTCCTAAGCCACAAAAGTGACATTCCGCTTTTACATGCCAAAACTGATGTTTGATGTTGAATTATTGCTTCCGTATGCAATATTCAAGTATGCAAAGTGAAACATCATTGACATCCTGCATTTGAAGTCATTTTAGTAGAGCTAGAAAGGGGGTATTCGGTCATTAAATCAAAATTTCTGTATATTACAAAGTTTGTTAAATTGTTGTTCACTTTTAATTTCTGTATCTATTTTGAATGGGTTGTGTTCACATATTCATTTCATGAAACTTGGGAGCATTGTTGGCGTACAGATGATTATAATATACTAGCTTAAACAACTGTTTGCTGGCTTACACTTCCTAACAATGCTATTGTGTGTAGTATTTAGTGAAGGAAGTTATTGTTTCATGTCAGTATACTTAAGTACAAATGGGCTATTATTTCAGTTGTTTATGTCTGCTGAATAGAGCACAAAGTAATCAAAAGCTTCTTGTATAAATCGTCCAGAAATTTTCTTTGTAGTAAGGTATGTTAACTAAATGTATATTATGTTACCTACACAGAAATCATTACAGAAGAACTTGTAGTTTTACTGAATGATTTGCATCCGGTCATTTAAAATTCTGATGAAACTGGTGGATTTCTTTTAGTTATAAACATGTGCTTATATTAATTTGTTCATAACGAAATTATGAAATAGTTTACAAATTTGGAAGATTGATATTGTCGAAAGTTGCTTTATCTTTATATCATCCCACAATTTTTCAATATCAAAACTGCTCATTTTGGAGGTAACTTTTGTTGCATAGTCCTTTATTCCACTAAATTTGGTTTAATTTGCACAAATTCTTATTTTGTCAGTGTTTTTTTTCACCTTTGGAGGAACGGTGATGGGACCCTTCATATGGGAAATTTACGACAAAGGGGGATTATTTTTTTCAGAAACGCATTATTACGTGTTTATATTCTACTTAGTTATAAAACATTAATGAATTGTTTTGCTGCAAATAATTACTTAGATTATGCACTAACTTGGTTTGATACCAAATTGTTGGGATATTTACGAAAATTCCTCTATCTTAGTCAGTTTTTGTCCGATTTTGGTCAATGTTTTTAACAAAAAAACCTTACATTCTGAGGGGAATTTTAAGTTAGATACAGGGGAAGAATATATACTTTTTAAGCAGGGGAATGGGGCCGATTTTCTGCGCCAAATAGGCCCTAAAAAAACACTTTGATGCTTGTTTGCTTTAGTGCTGAAATCTTATTAATCGTGTTAAGATGTAGATATCCCATTTGAAACCTGAGTGGGGCAAAGAGCCTGTTCTTACCAGTTTGTGTTATAATATGTTTACACTGTACATGACTTGCTGTTATACATGTAATGCTACTGATACATAGAATGACATGGAAATTATTTTGCATGAAAACTTCCTTCTTATGTCTGCTGTACATAGCGTGAGATGGATAACCTTAGGGAATGATTCAGGGTCAGGTGGCAGGGTGCTGCTTCCTGATTATTTTGTCCCATCCACCAACTATTCCCCCATCTGCTGATTTGGGATAATATAAACAGGATGTAAATGTCTTAGATATCTTAAAGATTTTTATTGAAGGTAATGTATGTTGAACAAGGGTGTTTACATAATTTCAAATAGTGCAGAAGTGGATAAAATTATCACATTCTTTAGTCAAACAAGAAATCAGCTGTTCCATTTCTTGCTCCTGTTAGCAGCACCCCTTGTCTGGTCCTAGATCTTTCCCAAATTATTGTGTGCATGTCCGTTTGGATATTATTAACTAGTCATTGCATGTATTGTAACCCCCATTTAAAAGCTTCCATTTTCAAGAGTCCCATAAAATGTACATTATTAGGGAGTTATCATTTTTGGCAGTAATATGATAAAAGTGTATTGTGATTTATAACCACGAAGACATATCTACAGAAAGCTATGGTGCTCGATAGACTAATCTACATTATAGATGCCTACAAATAAATGTTCCTTAAATCTTAAGCAAATTTGTGGTAAATTAGTTAACCATTACACTAGACACGTGTGTATTAATAAGGGATTGAAATACTAGTAACATTACCCACTCTTTAGAATTGATCAAATATTGGATAACCTTTACATGAAAAAAAATAAACATATTTTTCCCCATTTAAGTTAATTTGCTCCTTTTACTGAGTTATAATCCATCACATTTGCTGTGAGGACATTTACTTAAAGAAATAGTGTAGATAGTAATGGTATTTGTCTTGCTTTCGAAACTGGAAAGCTGGCCGAAATGGAAGTCAGTTTGCATTTTAAATTGTTATCATTCTAACAGTATGCTCAGTTATCGGTTTACCAGAGGATGTTTGTATATTTTTACTAACATTAACAATAACAGTGGATGTTCACGACACATGTGACGTCATTTATATTTTGGAAAGTTTCTTAAGAGATTTCAATTTGTTGTGATCATTTCTGGTTTTTATTAACACTACAGAATTGGTACTGACTACTTTATTTTATTATAGAATTCCATTTTGTAGAAGTTGGTTCATGATAACATGAATTCCTATGTACAACGTATATTCAAACCTTCTCTTTTCGTTTTCAATTTTAAGAAGGTTTTAGTCATTTGTTTTAATATTTTACAAATATAAGTTATTATTTTCCTAGTTGAATTTAGGGACAACGGGGAAAATCTTTCAAATGAAAGAGAAATTCTAAGAATTTTGCTTGGAATTTGTTTACTGTATTTGCCCCTTCAATGAAAGTCAACGAAGTGGGTTAATTAGCACTAAGAGTGTTCTTGTCGTGCAATGACGAGCTGCAGACATTTGATGCTGCTAACATGAATACCAGATTGTCTTGGTCTGTTACTTTCAGACAGGAAATTTGGATACATTAAGAATGTGATTTCGTTATCCTTATTGATCTGATTTTGTGCAGGTGAAAATGAATTATAAATGCGCTGTCAAATGCTAATAGCCTGGGTCCAAGAAAGTATTGTGAGAATAACATGTTTTAAGGAATAAATAATAACAAAATGAGAAAAACTGGTATGTTACAGCAATTAGTATGTGATGCTTACTTAAAAAAATCTTTAATCATGACATTAGGATCTATTTAAGTGTCATATAATAGTGTTCATATCTTTAAGACATACAGGAACCATTTCATTACGATCAAAGGATTTTGGTAGATTTCCAGGGTCTCTCTTTCAGAAACGTCTTAAATTGATCTCAACCGTGTTCACTTATAAAGTTTCAGTTCGTATACGGTAATATTTCTAAAGCTACACATAAATCTATGAATACCTTCACAGTGAAGTAATCAGAAGTCAAACTAGTTATACATGTTATATAGTTAATAAGTGAACACAAAGCCCACTTTCATATACTCATGGAATAAGAAAGTTAAATGAACAAATAGGATGCTTTTAAAGTTTAGGGTTATATTTTACTTCAATTTCTGGACTATGACCCGAAGATCCACTTGGAGTAGATGTATTTGTTCGTTCACTGACATTCTCAGCGGGGAGTAAGGCCAAGGACATACTGTTTACCCTTATGAATAGCAAGCAGTACGAGAAAGGAATCGAAGTGTCTACCATTAAAACATTAATATAACGCCGGATTATTTCTCCCATTTCCAATTGCGACTGTTTATACGATGTGTACATGTCCTTGTTTTTTACTGGTTTATATGTGCTTATTATAATTAGTTCGTGTGGATGCTTGTTTTGTTTTCATAGTGTGATTTCTGTAAAGCACTATATGGCAATAAATTATTTTACTTTGAACTGAAGGTTTTGTTTTCTCGGTTACTAACCATCTTCAAATACACCATTATATTCACGGTGTTTTGTCGCTGTATGATACAACTTCTCGAAAAGTATATGTACATACAAAAATTGCTGCTTTCCGTGACCGATGGTATTTCAATACTTTTCAAGAGATATCAACGTGTTTGTATGACGTTTAAATGGCAAGAAAAAAAGATAACGCTCAAAATATTCACGAGTTGCCCACCAACTCGGGCAAACTGTAAAATATGTGGCCGAAAAACTCCGCAGAGAAATATGAGGGAATGTGATTTTTGTTTACGGTCAGTCGATAAAAAGTTGGTCTAGTGGTAAGCTGCTAAACCATTTGTGCTACGAATCTTGACCAATAATGTTTCAATAGACTTGTCACAAGAATGTTTCAGTAGACTTGTCAGATATCTTTGATAATCGCGTTGTATTCTTTTTCGTGTTTGTACTGATATCATTTTATTGTTTCTGTTCCATAGTTCATTGGCACAATTACATTTAGTTACATTATTTACTAAGATAAGCGAATACCGTTACACCAATGTAAAATATTAAATTAATATTTCCAATGTTTCTGGTTTATTTTCTGATAAAATAGACGCCGGTCCTAATTTCTGTAACTGACTATGAGACGGGATTTTCAGACTCCGTTCAAATACGTTACTGACTTGGAAATAAAATAAAAAAATCGGAAGAGAGCTTCTTCGACATACACGAGCAGCATGGAAAATCATGACATATAGTATGTGGTTTGTGAGATATAAAACGTATTAACTATTAAGTAACAAAACAAGCAAATTTTCATTTCAAGAACAAATATATCAGTTAATTAGTCACTCTTATAATCCATTTGACATTTCGTGATTCACATACACGTAGGTAATCGCTCGTCGTACTTCGGTAACTTTCAAGTGTGTCGGTGCTTACCGAACAAAAGTCATGGAATATTAAATTGTGGCAGGTCAGTGTTGCCCTTCACTACCAGTACCAAGACAATATACATTCAATTGAATTTTCAAGTGATAGCTTACCTCCCTTGTCCTATATCAGAATAATAAAAAACCGCTGAATCCAGAAGGTTATTCGAATCACCACCAAAATCGATTCATTTGTTCATTGGCACAGTTCCAACCTTCCCATAAATTGTCATTCAAATTCGTCCATGAATACCGTTTTGCGTAATGTTTCTATCGACATTCAAACTGGTCCACAAATCAACTTCGTTTCGTGGTGTTGTCTATACGTACGTACATAGCAATATTTAACATAGCAAGCACTGTCTATTCTACGCTCGGGTCTCACCTAGCCGATTGGGGTCGATTCCAGGTTCCGGCACATGTGAGTCCGATTAGAGGCCACCATACCTGACACGCGGGTTTTCTTCGAGTTCCCAGCTTGCCTCGCGGCACACGACCGCACCAAAAATATTTCAATCCACATTATATCGCTAAAACATGTAAATATACATTACACAGCTGAACACATTTCAATATACATTACATAGATAAAACATTTCAACATAAATATTACACCGCTTTAATGACATGTTCAACATACAGCACATAGCTATAACATTTCAATATACATTTAAATATACATTATATGCTAAAAACATAACAGTGAAATACAGTGAATTACTGCTATTTTCTAGGGCACTTAAAACTAGTTTACCGCCAATGACTTATGTTTTACATAATCTGACCAGAAGATATAAAGACTTGCTACTAGCCGGCGTGTTCACATACAATGCTTGTGGCTTCGACCAGAAAATGTAGCTTTTTACGAGGACACTTAATAATTATCGCCACTGGAAGGTGATTCCCACATAAAATGAATGCTTTTGGCATCAACCAGTAGAAATAATAGAATACTGTTATTATGGACGAAGTCTCCAAACGAGATCTTTGTGGCCTCGACCAATAAATGTCAAGAAATACCCGGCACTACATTGTACAAGAACAATGTCGCTAATAGCTGATGTTTTCCATATATCTATAGTGCTGATACCTTCAACCAGAAGATATAAGAGTATACTGTTTTAACAAAAAATAAAAATAAAAACATATAATTACATTTCCAATCTAAACGAAAGAGTAAACCCGTGTTACTGTCACATGATAGGGTATTTATTAACTACGTTGTAGTATGTTTTTGTTGTCATTTTATTTCCTTTACTTTTCTCACGGATTGATGTTTAAGAATAACTCTTTATGGCAAACACACCCTTGTAATCACGTTAGAAATCCGTGCGTTGCTTTACAAGAACAAAGTTGACATTTTATAAATATTCATACGTATTCTTTAAAGAACTTCTTCAAAGAATATCACTGCAACTTTTGGTTACGTAAAATGTATCAAGCATACTAATGTAACAACATGTGGAGCGTGTTTCTGTCACGTGAAGTCCTATTTATCAGATTTGCTGACTAATATGTCCGTGTTGCGTAATTGTTTGATCTACTTTATGTGTCCTTAATTAACTGTAGTGTAGCTTACACAGAGCGTTGCCCGCTTAATGTAACATGTTGCGTTATCAATTTCTCATCTGACATTCACAACAGTTCCGAGAAGACAAGTTGATAGTTTACCCCTGTAATTATTTTGTACAATTACTTCATATTATTTAAAATAAATGCTTATACCGGTAATCTGATCTGTCAAACTCTTTTTAATTTGTACCGAAAACAAGAGTCTAATGTAACCCGAATGTTTGACCTATATTTTTACTTTATTTACTGGAAGGTATTGTTTTAATTGTCACCCGAAATAACTGTGAATACTTTATTGGTTCAGTTAATGAATGTGTTTTTTTGCATGCGATGCTGGCGTACAGGGGAAATAACGAAGTCGAGAAAGTTCACTTTTCTCCATATTAATTAGATTGATTATCTGGCACGGTTGATGTCCTCTACATTGTTTCTGTCATTTTCAACATATGGACTAATGAATGGTATGGACATCAGAAGGTTTACTGAGTATAGCCAGATGGGTTTCCAACATTACAGAAATTGTTTTGGGACTTAGGGAAATTGAAAGCCTGAGGATTGAACCTTAGACGCACGCATCTATACGAAACATAACGCATTCGGAATTGATTAGATCCATTAGGAAAAATATCACTAAGGGATAATTAGAAGTTTTGTCACGGAACTCTTATTTGGGAGGTCAGTTGTTGAACTTGGGTACGTAGCACGCACGTGCTTGACGCACAGGAGATTGCTATACGTCCACATATATCACGTGGTAGTGAAATATTAATTTATGCATGAACAATGATATGTGGTACTGAAATAGTATTTAAGGTCCGCGCTCGGCAAGTCCGGCGTGCGTTCTTAACTGCTGTTTCAGGTAAGAGTTATTTTTTCAAATTTTGAACTGTATATTTGCTGGAAAATATTATGGTATTTTAAGTGTTTTACTTTTTGTAATTTAACATAACTCAATGTTATATCTTATGGTTTTGGAAAAACAATATTATGATAATACGATGGTAGCATTTGTACGTTAGTTATGCATTATGGGATTATTTGTTTATACTGGATACAGTATTTAAGTTAACATTTCTATATATCTTCATCTATGAAGGTTTAAGAAGTTTAATTGGTATTTTAATATATAATGATGTTTATAGATAATATATATTTCGTTATATATTAAGGATTACATGCATTATTTTGTGTGCGTTCTTAACTGCTGTTTCAGAATAAAATCGAGGACGTTTCCAAGTGGACTTTATTATTCTTCGCACCTCTCACATATTTACCAATATCGTATCATAAACACTCCTCCTGATCCCGAGGAAAATAGGCGGAGAATACTAATGCCCTAGACTCCATTGTCAATCCACCTACCCACCATATCGATGGTCAAGTTCATTATGTAATGATTGATTTGCAATGCAATGTATTTTACCATTATAGCAGTGTAGAGCATTGCCCTCATTACAACCAAAAAAGTATGCTACTTTGTATTACATTTAAATTTTAGCCAATGAAATTTAAAGCTCATAATTTCCATCTGTTTTTATTGACCATCATTTATAGTACAGTGATTTTTTCTAAATTAGTAAGAAAATGGATTTTGGCTTACATGTTAGTTCCAAGATGACTGATTTTCAGGGTACTCTTCCTTTTCGGAGATCAGCGTCTCTCTACCCCCCCCCCCCCCCCCGACCCCACCCACCGTCTGCTAAGTGAAACACGCACAAACGTGTAGACAATAAAAGCATTGATGTAAAAGCATTCAATGCTATCATGCTCTGTTTTGCCCCCGTCTGCTAAGTGTAACACGTGCCATGAAGACAAGAATAGCATTGGTGTAAAAGCATTGCACGCTTTTTGTGTGCGCTTTGCAGTACTGGAACAGTATCACGTGCACGAATGTCAACAGTGGCAACGTGATTCCAACAGAAACGAACTTGGCCGGACCGAAAAACAAATTATCTACTTTATCTACATACTGCTAAGTTATGCAATGACCTTCACGTTTTTGAATATAAGCAACCGTTATAAGACTTTGCATGTATATATAAGCCTCGTTTTGCCAGATGTTATTGTTAATGTTAATGTTATTGTTTAGAGTTAATGGTATAGTATACATTCGGTGCATTCAGACTTACAACCATTGCAGTGGCGCTAACCACTGTGCCATTCAGACTTACAACCATTGCAGTGGCGCTAACCAATCGGCCATTCAGACTTACAACCATTGCAGTGGCGCTAACCAATCGGCCATTCAGACTTACAACCATTGCAGTGGCGCTAACCAATCGGCCATTCAGACTTACAACCATTGCAGTGGCGCTAACCAATCGGCCATTCAGACTTACAACCATTGCAGTGGCGCTAACCAATCGGCCATTCAGACTTACAACCATTGCAGTGGCGCTAACCAATCGGCCATTCAGACTTACAACCATTGCAGTGGCGCTAACCACTCGGCCATTCAGACTTACAACCATTGCAGTGGCGCTAACCACTCGGCCATTCAGACTTACAACCATTGCAGTGGCGCTAACCACTCGGCCATTCAGACTTACAACCATTGCAGTGAATTTGTAACGCATATAAAAGTGATACTAGTGAAGGGCTGATTAAGCAATTCGTCAAATAATCATGACGAACAGAGCCATGACGTGACGATCACGATGGGAAAAATTAATCAACGAAATGTGTTTATGTCACTGGTACTATTTGTTATATGTAATGTAGTCAAAGAAATACTGTTTTGTAGTTCTAAACTGCTAAATATACCAGTATTATCAATAAAATACATTGTACATCCAATGCAATATACATGAACAATGCTAAATAGTAAACATTTCTTCACAGGTTGTCAGTGTGTCCATTAAAGTATGTTCATACATTTATATGCATTTTAGCACGGATTGGTGAATACTTTATTATTTATCACTGATGTAATATATATTGGTCAAGTAAATGCTTGCCTGTGGTTATAAAATAGTAAAATATGTATTCTACTCATATTTACATGTACTTCCTTATAAAGAGCGTGTACCTAGTTTAGTGTCGAGATGTGGTGTCTTTTACATTACACGTATAGCCGACAAATCACTACAAGGTCAAGGGGGATCTGTGCGGGGCGTTGTACACTTTATATTGATACACCCCAGGTGTTATAGTAAAACTTACCTTTTTATTTAATTATTGACAGCCTTTGAAGAACGAACTGATGACATTTTTTGACGTTTATTGTTATCTATTGTTATGACGTTTGATAAATGACGTCATGTATTGACCCGTTTTGGTCATTATTGTGACCAAATATTTGGTCAGTCACGTGACCGGCCATGCTTGGCCGTTAGTGCCCAGATATATGGCCATTAATGACCATATTTCTGGTCACTGAACTTCTTTGAGCATATTTTCGTTCGACAATAAGGCAGAATAGCAGGCAGTTGAGCTTAAGTTCGAAACCTGAGTGGACGTGAATTTATGTCCGTCTTGAAGATCTGTTGAAGTAAATAACACTCAGTGTTCATTACTGTAGATCTATTTTAAAGTATTAATCCATTATTTATATAACTTGATACGTATATTTAACACTGGTTTTCACCATACATTGTTGGAAAGATGAGGACATAACCTTTTGAAAAAACAGCATAACTCAAAATATTTACCTTAGAAAAAACACACCGGTTTTGACGGGCATGGAGGCCGCCATTTTGCGCATGAATACATGGGCCAAAATTTATTAAGCTGGGAACCACTAGACAAAAAGTAGTAGTGCACACAAACAGCCTTTTTTCTTATTGCTTACATATATACCTTTAAAATGATACCAAAACATATAATTTAAACTGTATTTTACAAATTATATGCATCCTGCACTAAACCATATGTGCTTATTATCTAACGGACAGCCTGTAACCCTGAGGATGTGACTTCCGTTTTGGGGTAATTAGACCACAACGCTGCGACTGACTGACTGCATAAAAGGGAGATCACTGATCGACATTTTTCATATGCACCACCCTACTATAATTGTTGACAAGCTGGCGGTTACATTTAACCAATATTTTAATGACCACATCTAACGTTGTATATATGTCAAAGTTAAACTATATTCATATCTGCAACTGAATAAATTGTTGTCTGAACGTTACACATGACTCTTTTATAAACATTGCTTTCGTGGAAACACATCGACATCATATTAAATTTTCTGAGTTACGCAACGATATAATTGCGGGCTGTTGTCAGTAGAATAACATCAAACCATCAAAGCGCAGGCCCGTAACAATATATTCTCTATAAAGTGCCTTTGTAGCTATATGTACATATTAATAAATGGTTAACTTTCGTGGTCTAATTAAGTCAAGCAGTTAAAATTTCATTATTACTTTTATGTTTGAACAACAGCAAATCTGCACATTCAATCCATTTTCGTTTAGACTAAAACAAAGTATAACAAAATAAAGTGACAAACATTTAAATTGGTGAAAACATGATTATATGAAATATTTCTGTTCAACAATAAAAATCCACATATTTCGTCATGATTATCTCATTAATCAGTCACTTTTGGCTCTGATTAATCAACGAATATTTTTGGAACTGTTTCCGATCACTAAGTGATACACGTGTTTTAAAAAATACCGAGCAAAAGCATTACAAGCACTTTATACTTTTAACCATTTCAATTGATGAATTTTCATAAACGACACTATATTTCCAATATTTTTCTTTGTGAAGCACTAGCGGATCCAGGAGGGGGGGGCCCGGCGCGCTCCCCCCCCCAAAAAAAAAAACTTCCGGACCATACATATATGAGCATATATAAGACAGTCAAAACTGGAAATATATGCTACAAAATTTTTCGCTCTCTTCGCTCGCTCAATTAGGTAAAAGATACACACCAATTTCAGTAAAACATGCCCGACCTAGCCCGCCCCCTACAATTTCTTATGTACACCGTAGTACCGGCGCAAAAGTTCTTCGAAAGCAGTTAACTATAGACAATGGGTATATATACGGTACCTTTATTTGTAAATGATATTGTTTTCTTTTTTAAATTTATACATTAAATAAAGATGTCAGATTCAATACACCATTGGCACGGGATACCACATAAACGACATTTATACTTTTCGAATAAATATGATTGAAAGTCGAAATTCAAGTAAAATCAATAACTACTTTCGAGTTTAAACAGTTTTGTCTCAATTTATAGTTTAGTTCCCCAAAATCTAAATCGACAGACATTTTGTTCATTGTTCCATTAGCAATCACACAAAATTTTATATTGTTTTATGTATCAAACAAGGGCAAGGGCAGTTTACTGCCAAATCAGGACATACAGATGAACCAACAAGTCCTTCGAACATAATACGGTGAAGTTTTAATTTATTCAATGAAACAAAGTGAATTTAATGACGATGATGTTGATGATGATGAGCAGGAGGAGGAGGAGGATGATAAGAAAGATTTATCATATATCTTTGATACTTATCTGTAGCTGATCACTGCAGACCCACAGACAACATTATACGTGCACGATCAAAATTTCACGCCCCCTCCCCCCCCCCCCCCCCCCCCAACCCGAATTCCTGGATCCAACCCGAATTCCTGGACCAGCCCCTGTCAAGAGTGTTATTTCGCTTCTTTATTTGTATTTTTCTTTTTGGGATCTATGACAAATTTATAAATTGTCAATCTGTGAGCAGGTCCCTTTAAGCCGATGTTAATGCGTTGCATTACATGTTGCAAGGCGGTTTTACTCATTAAGTTTAGTAGTTTCTCTATTTTAATACAGCTCAAGATTGCATGTAGTCGCAAGGACCACTTTGAGGCAAGTCGCTAACGCGTGTATTTGAGAATATTGGAACTTTAAACTGCCTTGTTTATCAAGTACTTACCGATACTTCCGTTCTACCATTGAACTCATAGAAAACTAGAACGATTTTAAGTGACCGTATTATTTGCCACATTAATTGTTCTAGATTTAAAAGATCAGAGATCTTTATTATATAACGGTATATACCCAATGGAAATGAGTGTTACTTAGCAGTCTTGAATTTGGCTGGCTGTCGTTTGTTTTAGTTTTATCAGCCAATATATTTCAAGGCTGCTAAGATACTGAACTTTTGTTCTTTCTTATTACTGAAATACACTATAATTATAATCCGTGTGTTAAGTGTCACTGCGTTACAATACATGTACCGATAAACCACATTATTTACAAGTTAAAAAGTCGCCCATTGTCTAGTTTCGTTTGTGTCTCATATTGTAATGTGACATAAATGCAATTGACAACAGTAACACGAACGTAACCAATTTACGTATAATGTTCACACTCTATTGAACGCAAATGTAACTACATACTTTTACATTTGCTAATTTTGTTTTCAACAGTTCTGTTTTCAAGACTCCGGACATACTCAATTGTAATCATAAACAATGAAAATGATTGTTAGTCTAATTAGCAAGCTCATTGTTGGCGGGTGATGGTGCAAATGCAAGACTGTTAAAATTGAGAAATGTTCTTCTTTCTAAACTAAAGTATACGCTATATAGTTTTAATAAAAATGTCGACAAAAAGTCAGCAAATTATAATTCATTGAGGTTTTGCGTGCCCCATCCAAAGCGCTGCATCTAGGTCAGAATTCATGAAATTGGTTTTATCGGTCCTATAGTACAAACGCCTCACTCTGTTGGTATCCAACCTTGACCGTTCTAAGGGGATTGACCACTGACGCAATCAAAGTTTGTATGTTTCATGTTTGTATACGTTTTCTGTGTCCTGTCTATTATTCTCTAATGTACGTGTTGTGCCTCTTGCACTTAACAATAACTATTGCGTTTGTAAAAAGTGATAGTCTACTGCTGTTATACGTGTTATATTTTATCGTTCGCGCTACAATTCGTTACAAAACAGAATCGCATATTTCCAGTCCATGTTTTTGGTTTATTGCTGTTAATCTATAGAAAGGGTTTGTGTTTGGTGTTTGTCTAAATAATGCAAACAGCTGTTTCATAACTATGCAGTACTTTTGTGTGAGGTATAGCTGCAGGAATAACATAACCACGCATGTACTAGTTTAGACGACATGTCACCATCATAACGTTGCACGTTGCATGCAAAGGAGAGAGCAAAGTTGATGTGGGCGGAAACCAGTGTTACAAGACACAATATAAACAGCTAAAAGGGCATAGAGAGACACTTTAAATAGAGGAAAACTTGATATCGAAAGCATGTGTAGGTATTAAACAACACAGTATTGCGCAGATTTTGAAAGTGGTAAATTAAAACAGGAAATCGTAAAATTATGAAAGTAATAATTAATGATAAATAATGTTATATAATTGTAAATGTCGTGTTTCTGCGTTTTAATTAGCATTTAATTCTTACGGATCAACAACTCGATCTAGTCATACAGACAATGCATAAAGCGTCGTAAAACAATGGTCATCTTAAATATATATAAAATGCATAGATCTTGGGTGTGTGCGTTTTGCCGTATTAGAATAGCATTTATGTACTTTGAATTGTAAGTACCGATAGGTCTGCCTCGTGTTTGCTTCTCTACTGTGCATCGTTTATAGGCACTCGTGTTCGCCTATTAAGTTAAGGCTTTAATCGTTTTATTGTTTGTATGTATTTCATTGAATGTTGAACTTGGAGTGTGAGGAATACACAGTCTCAAATCATAACTTGGTGCAATAATAATTATCGACTAGGGTAATTTAATTAATCTTTATGGATGACACACAGTTATTTCAAGATAACGAGTCTAACGACCAATTATAAAACACAGTGGATAAACGAACTGTAAGCTGACCGGATATTGCGATTGGCTGCCAATTGAACAGTGTAAAATTTTAAACATGGGTGATGCAAAAGAGGTAATATTTTGAATACAACACAATGCATGCAAATGGATTTTTATGTATTTTGTTTCAGACAAATTATCCTGAAAAACTCAAAATAGCATTTTATAGTATACTTTCCTCTTAATCATAAGTGTTTAGCGAGGCCAGCTTGACACAAGAACAAAAACAGGAATTTAGCTGATTTTCTTCTTGTTTCCTTCGTTGTCAGGCGTTTGTGTTTGTGCAATTATCTATATAACATCTTAATGTTATTGAGTTTTATAATAAATCACGATCATGAGCAATTACAAGTCATTTGAAGCGGATCTTAAAATATGCCGACTGTACGTTCCTTGCAGTTGATACTGAACCTTACTTGCGATATAACGAATGTGTTCTGTACCATGTCTTGCGAAGATTCTGTACGTTTCCTGCAATGCAATGAAGTGTTGTTGTTTTTTTCGGCGTAGCTGTCTAAGATCACTTTTGACCTAGATTTCTTGCAATATTTATGCAGCGGGAAAATTGAATGCCAATACTATAGGGCACATTTTCTAATTTTAGGGAATGCAAACTTACAACAACGTTTAATGTCTACCAATGATTGTTGCGTAATTATGGGATTAAAATTTACACAATTGTTTACATAAGCGGTTAAAATAAAATTATAAACATATCCTCGACATACACTCTCAAACTGAGGCTAATTATGAACGTATTTTCTCATTGTATGCCATAAAAAGAATGCTATATTCATTCACGTAACGAAATAACCATTTAGCTTAGCCTACATTTATATAAGCGGTTCGGTCTATAAATAGCAACTGTGCAATGTTCCCATTCATAACGCTCATTCACAGAGTTGTCGTTGCATGTAGTCCATTGATTCTAGCGAGTTCAACACGTTCCAAAAACAGTAGTGTCATTCTTAAAATAGCGCGCGTTGCTGGCAGCCTTTGTATTGCTGTGTTAATAAACGTGTACATGCGTCAATTAATAGCGTTCAGAGAATCATACACCTAACAACTTCTATACACGTGAAATTTATATTTATAAACTTACTGTTAATTTGATTTTAAATTGTGGTTACGATTTATTAAGAATTATTTATAATTGCACCTTTCTATCAACTTCTGCAGTAAATGTTATTCGATCTGTAAAAAGATGCTACATTTTTTCCGCGTAGCTGTCTAAGATCACTTTTGACCTACATTTCTTGCTATAATTATGCAGCGGGCAAATTGAATGCCAATAGAATTTGGCAAATTTTCTAATTTTAGGAAGCAAACATCAAACAATGGTATAACGTATACCAAAAACTGTTGCATACTTTTGGGGATTACACATTTACATAAATGTTTACATAAGCGGTTAAATTAAAGTTATAAACATATCTTCAACATACACTCTAGAAATGAACAAAATTGTAAACAATTGTATTCATTGTATGTCAAGATCAGAATGTTATATTCATTTACATAATGAAATAACTATATTGTTTAGCCTACATAATCGGCGCGCTCTATAAATAGCAATTACAACGCTACAATTCACGGGGACGACAGTCGCTCACAACGTACAATATTGCCTGTTGATCTCGCAAGCACAAAATATAAAGTGGTAAATTTCTGGTATTTTTTTTATAAATAAGCAAAACAAATATTAGCAAATTTGATTGAGCTTATATTTCCTATTATTTTATCATTGTGGACAAATGTTATTATACGCTGTAACCGACTGTCGTCCCCGTGAATTTATTCTAGCGAGTACAACTCCAGCAGGAGAATAATTCTAAAAATAGCGCGCGGTAAAGCTGTGTTAATACACACGCATCAATAGACCGTGTTCACATTCCCGTTATCGAGTGCTGTAGGAGTTGTCTCCTTTGATAAAGCGAATCGAGAACGAGGCTGACGATGTATTGGCTGTAATTGTCCATAATGGAAAATAATGTTCAGTGGAGAAAATGTCGAATAAACTTATCAAATGTTGTTTGTTTTTCGGCGTAGCTGTCTAAGATCACTTTTGACCTAAATTTCTTGTGATAATTATGCAGCGGGAAAATTGAATGCCAATAGAATCGGGCACATTTTCTAATTTTAGGGAATGTAAACTTAAAACAATCGTTTAACGTTTACCTATAACTGTTGCATACTTATCGTGATTAAAATTTACATAATTGTTTACATAAGCGGTTAAAATTAAGCTATAAACATATCTTCGACATACACTCTAGAAATGAACATAACTATGAACAATTTTACTCATTGTACGTCATGATCAGAATGTTATATTCTATGGAAGGGTATATCGGCCAGTACATTCATGCTTCTAAATGACAATTACATGTTGCTAAATTATAATTGATTGCTGCAAAATTACAATTGCATGTTCCTAATGACACTTACATGCTATTCGTTACTAATTAACTGCATCTTCCATGCGTCCTAGTGCTTCTTTCTGTCGGTTAATGAAATTAAATCACATATTCTTACGTGTAAATTACAAATGCATCCTCTCTGTGTCATCGTTAAGTGTTTTTGTGAACAAGTTCATATTGCTTTGTACATTTAACTTTATGATTTTGATTAGACCTAGTAATGATAGTTTAGGCATTAAACGATTGAAAGTTTGGCAAGGCGAAAGCAGCTAGCACTTAGCAACAAGAAATTATTCAAATGCGACTTGGCAATTTGTAATATGTCATTCATATGTAACCGGGAACCAGAAATTCCGGCAGTGTCCGTAAAATCGCTGGGAGATATCTAACTCCAAGCTACTTGTTGACTAGTTAAGCTCCTGGATATTTCGGTCGAAAGACGGTCCCGTTGTTAGTCCCGCCTCTGCGAATCAGTAAACGGCCGAGGAAAGCTAGTCTTAGTGAGCACAAGCATGGCGATGTTGAGGCAATACTTTGTCAGTACATTCGTCCGTACGTCCGGGTGCCTGTCGGTCACAAAACATGTCCGATCTATATGCTTTAACCATTTTTAAGGAATTCATTGAAAAAAGATAGTTATGTGTTCAGTGTTTCAGTCCTGACGGCTTGCGCGCTAATTAACTGCCTTCCCGGCCGTCTGTCCGCACGGATGACATTCAGACATTAATCTTGTCCGTTCTACAACTTCTGAATAGCTTGAAGCACTGTCCGGCTAGCTCAGTATTTAGTAGACTCGCTTTTTATTCATGCGGCCCAGGTTCACTCCATACTCGGCGCATGTGAGTATGGTTGGTGGTCAACATACCAGATAGCTGGGGTTTCCTCTTTTACTCCACCCTCCACTGTGTACTGAGAGCCCCCCCCCCCCCCAACAGCACAACCCACACAAAAATTAAAAACGTACAACAGTAAAAGCTATGATTCAAAAATCGTCCCAACTTTCGATGGGTTTAAAAGTAAATAAGGCAGGGGTGCTGGTACACACCCCGGGTCCCAACAAAATGCAGCGGCGCGGAGGGACCTCACAAACTACGAGATACACACATTCAATACACACACGCACTCACACACATACATACATACTCACGTCCGCCCGAGTGTCCGTCCGTCCGTCTGTCCATGACTGTGTATACATATGTAAAAAAAAAATGTTGATCTATCTACTACTTGGATTACTCGTGAATATTCATGAAATTGATAATAGAAATCCACAACAATATTAAATCGCTATTATTCGTCTCGTCTATATGTCGTATTTTGTTTATTATTTCATGTTTGTTCTGTAACTAAAATTCTTTGTTTAATAAATATTCTTAACGATTACATTTTTACGCAAACTGTACGTTCAAAAAAACTAGCTCGGACTCCATAAGTGTTATTTCGACAAAAGCAGTCTGAATCTCCGGAAACTATCGAACATCTGAATTTGCTGTCGTTGTCTCCCGTAAATAGTAATTTGCGCTAGAAAGTCAAATTCTTATTGGCTCCCTGGAATGTTATAATGCGTTCACATGTTTGAAAGATCCACTAGTTAGTTAATCGCTTGTGACAATCAGCAACAACAAAGTCAAATGCGCATAGTAATGCAGTAAGGAATAGTATGAATAAACATTTCAATATTGCAGTAAGCAATATAAGATGGTGTGGGGGGGGGGGGGGGGACTGGGGCGGGTCTGTGTGTGTGGATGCGTACGTGTATGTGTGTGTTGTGAAGAAACACATAATATCTACACTTTACATTTAATAAAACAACCAATTTGTACGCACGTACGGACGAACACACATGCCACTGGGGCGGAATATGAAAAATAATAGATGTTTGATGTATCTAAATGAATATTTGATGATAAATTTATGACAAATGCTTAACTTTGTAACTACATGAAATTTCGCTGATCACTTGTGCTGGTAAAAACATGAAATCGCTGATAACTGGTGCCATTTTTTGTACATCCCATCACTTCAGGACGTTATATCTCTAATATAAAACAATGAACAATTCTGAAAATTGGTGTGGTTACTGGTGGAACAATGCGCAAAAAGTCTGTCGATTTAGATTTTTGCAAAATAAGCTATTTGCGGCGATAACACTATATAAACTTAACAAAATACCTCGAAAACACATCAAGTTCGATTTTAAAACGCCTTTTCTTGGAAAATATAAGGTTCTGTAACTTTATATTTTCTGTGGTAACTCTTTATTGCTTCTGACATCTTTATACTATAAAAAAAAATGAAAATCAAAGCAAAAACGTATAAAAACCAATATATACAAACCCACCGTCTTTCGTCTTCGCTGGAAAGTGGTGCAGGAGCCGGTACTACGGTGTGGTTGTGTAAATGTCTATTTCATATTTGCGGTTATTGGCTGACATAGTTGCATTTATGTTAGTTTAGTTGTATTTATCTTAATGTTAATTAGATAAAAACATTAGCAAACATAAACAATATATATTCTACAACTCTGCATAATGACACCCGTTGTAAAAAAAATAGTACATTGTTTAAGGTAGTTGTTGGGTTTCAGATAAAACTGTTATTTTAACGATTTCTAACATGTGTATGATAGAAAACAACCGCGATTTTACAAACTCTCAAAATAAAAGTTAGTTCAGAACGTGTACAGAAAAACAGACAGAAAAATATGGGTAGGGATAACTTATACATGCGGTCAAGTAGTCACCGTACTTTAAAAATACAGTTTAATAATTAAGGATTAAATGGTGTGTAGCCGGCGCTTACGCTATTTTTAAATCAAAGACCCCCAGTTGACCTGACCTACATGCCGAAATCGAGAGCTCGTGTAGACCAGCATTGGGAGCGTTTACTTTATGAATGGAATAACTGCAGCTACACGTGTTCAGTCGAATGTGGATTAATAATTTGGATTTATTGGATGATAATAGGTAACTATGTTTTTGCTTATTAATGGTAAATGGTATTAATGTTGGTTGATAAATGCGTCCAGAATTTTGCGAATAAACAAACTACTGACGCAGTGCCTAAATTCGCCACTTACCTAAACTCCACCATCCCATCACTAATAAAAGTAATAGTAATAAGCGTTTTTTTTTTTACGGGCGATTTCTATTTTGTTGATCTCGATCAATCAGATACTTTGCCTTAACAACGCTGACGAGGTTTTATTTTGATTTGTGCATAAATGAATATTTTATCCAATTATTTTGTTCATAACCCCTAAATGCAAAAAAGCTGCATGCGGGGAATCTATTTCATATTGCGCATGCGCAATTTTGAGGCCCCGCATGGTGTCCATGATAAAATTAAATTCTCGTGTTTTAATATTATGTCTATGGGAGCATGTGCAGCATAAAAATAACCATTATTATTTAGCATTACATACAATAAAATGCTGAAAGAACTGTATATTAAGAGCGCAAATGTCTCGCTACTCAAAACCGTAATTATTTGTCCCACATGCACGCAGGGTCTCAGTTTCAGAGCTATTTTTAAAAATACAAATGAGTATTTGAAGAAATTGAAATGTAGCAGGGTGTGATAACAAAAACCACTCGTGGGTATAATTATATACTTTATTATGTATGATCGTATGATCCAAATGATGGCCTGAAACAATAACAATTATTATTATACAACATATTACAATGATAATAATAGTAATTTCAATAATTCATTGTAATACATATTAATTAATTTAGGACAAGTATTAAATAAACATATCAACAATTCAATTCAATACAATACAATTTATGTAATAAAATAATATATATACACTCACCAGTGACCAACCCCTATAGTTTGAATATAAGATAAGTTACTTATTGGCAAATGGTAAATGCCAGAGACCTTATTCTACAAACTCAAAATAGCGAATGCACTACGATAGAAAAATCTATTTTACACCTATTGATTATAAACATCTCACTATAAAAGCATGGGACAGACATTAGTAAAAACAGTTCACCAATCACTCACTCACACTGACACTTCTCACTCTCTAATTGGATTAGTGGTCAGTAAAATATCAATAGGATTAGTAGTGAATACCCTGTTACATACTCCCTCTGTTGGAGAAAATGGCTCCTGACATTTTATATTGAAAACACAAAACTTTAAAATAACTTGATCCATTCTAACTATACTACCTCTTTAACTATAGCAGCATATCAAAATACTGCAGTACACTCCACCAGAGTGGTGACAGTGTTGAAGGAGTATTGAAATTCAATAGGTCATGACCTAAATATCAATTGATCAGCTGTTTAATCAGCTGACTGCTGACCTAGATGTCAGTCAATGTAAACAGAATGGATGCAACTTATGTACATGCAAAATAAACAGAATAATTCAACACAGGCTGCTGAATTAAGTAGAGTAATGAAATAATTCAATTATTTCAATTAAACCCACAAATTGCATTGTAATACATATTGCAAAAATAAAATTTAAAATAGACTTCTGCTCATTAAAATTTATGTCCAAATATATTGAACAATACTGTTTAACAATACTGAATTAAACATAATAAATATGCACTACTTTTCTATATTCAGTATTGGCATGAATAGGTAAAACCCACTCTCCAAAGCGGTCAGGTGGTTTACGGTTTCTTTGGGATCTACCAACTGTTTCAGGTTGTAAGTTCGAGTCTTGTGAAGTCTCAGGAGTAGACTGAACATTTTCAACAGGCTCTAACATATTTGAATCTAAATTAGACTGATTTATGGATGGGGAACTCTGCATACCGGTAGTCGGCAGAACTGAATCAGCTAATTCAGATGGTTCTGAAAGAACAGAAGTAGCCTGGTTAGCAGCTGGGGACATAGACACTGTCTGATTAATGGATGGAGAATCCATAACCTGTTGGGACTGCTCAACTGAGATAGAGGAACTATCAGTAGGATCCCTAGACAGAGACTGCTCTGGGGCTCGATATGGTGTTAAAGACTCATTCTGGACTCTATTGTGTCTGTATGACCTGAAACCAATTCGACGCTGGGGTATAATGTATGGCCCTGAAGAACTCTCACTATCTGTGTCAGAGCTTTCTACAGGCCTAGGTTTTTAGGGTCTGGGACTTAGTTTTGGGACAGGTGGTTTGATTATTCTGCTGGGACAAGGGAATAGACATAATAGGAAGGAGTTGATTTCTGTGCAAAGTCCTGATAGGACCAATGCCATCTTCTCGCCAAATTTTGTATACTGGTATGTCAGGGTTTGGGATTTCCAAGACTGCATAAGGTTCTGATTCCCATCGGTCAGCCAACTTGTGCTTCCCGTCAAAATGAGTTTTTCTCACTAAAACTCTATCATTGACCTCTATACTGGTGGCATTAACCTTGCGATTGTAAAATGCCTGATTTCTTACACCTTGCTTCGCTGAGGCCTCAGCAGCTAACTTATGAGCCTGCTGCAAGCGATTTTGCAATTTGTGTATGTAACCAGTAGGGTCTGGATTTCCTTTATTCCCGGGCTCGGTACCCATGAACGTATCAAGGGCAAGTCTGGGATGCCACCCGAACATAAGATAGCGGGGTGAATATCCTGTAGCGTCACTTTTAGTGGCGTTATAGGCTTGCACCATGGGACCTACAAAGGATTTCCAATCTTGTTTCTGGGCAGGATCTAGTGTCTCAAGCATTTTCAGAAGTGTCTGATTGAGCCGTTCCGCAGGATTGCCCATGGGGTGATAGGGAGTAGTTCGGGATTTTGAAACTCTAGCTATCTTGCAGAGTTCTTGGATCACCTGACTTTTAAAATTACGTCCCTGATCACTGTGAAGGCGTTCTGGAAACGAGTAATATCTTATGAAGTTGTTATAAAGAGCTTTTGCTGTTGTATGGGCTGTCTGGTTATAACATGGGATAGCTTGTGCGTATCTAGTGAAATGATCAGTGATCACCAGAATGTGTTCGTAACCACCTTTAGATTTCTCTAATGTAAGGAAATCCATACACACACACAAAAAGTTGCATGGGCTTAGTTGTTGTGATATTAACCAGACCAGCAGTCTGCTGGGGGCGTTTCCTGAGAATGCACCTCGAACAGCCCTGTATTTTTAGGTCTAAATCTCGTTCTTTGCGAGGCCAATAAAATCGCTGCCTGGCCAACCACAGTGACTTGTCTTTACCCGGGTGCCCAACGTCGTCGTGAACACCTTTGAGGGCTTGTTCCCTGAATGCACTGGGTAAAACAAGTTGCTTAACAGCTTGACCATCTAAAGAAGTGGTTCGGTACAGCTGATTATCCTCAATAATGAGGCGTTTCCATTCTCTGAGTAGCAGCTGTACCTCAAGTGGTTCCTTACGGAGTGCCTCCTCCCTGGGGTGGGAACCAGTTCTTGAGAGGTCAAGTACTCTAGCCAGGTACTGATCCTGAGCCTGGGCTTTACTCCAGTCGGTCCTCTGGGCAGGTGGCAATTGAGGTCTGGCCTCTTCTGCAGAAAGAGGACAGACACCAATAGCTACACATTCTGCTAGTGGCATTTCTACTTCAGATGCCTGTTTAATGGCTTGGACCATATCTGAAGAGATTTGTGGTATTCTTCTCAAGGAATCAGCATCCACATTAAGTTTCCCTGTTTGTACTTGATGCTAAAATTGTATGCAGCCAGTGCTGCTAGCCAACGGTGGCCTGTCGCATCAAGCTTGGCTGTGGTGGTCACATATGTCAGTGGGTTGTTATTAGTTGTGACAACAAATTGGTTACCGAAAAGATAATCATGAAACTTTTCGGTAACAGCCCACTTTAATGCTAAAAATTCTAGTTTATGTGCTGGGTAGCGTTTCTCTGATGGCCTCAATCCACGACTAGCATATGCAATAACCTTTTCCACCCCATCCTGCTTTTGGTATAAGACAGCACCAAGACCATGGCCTGATGCATCTGTGTGCAGTATGAAGGGCTGGTTATACTGTGCATATGACAGTACTGGAGAGGACGTGAGTTTGTCCTTGATTGCCTGAAATGCTTGGTCTTGAGCTTCACCCCATGACCCAACAGTTGGAGTAGTGGACTTTTTAGAGTGTTTCTTGTGCTTGCTGGCTCTACCTGTGGTATCATGGCCCTTCAGAAGGTCGTTGAGAGGTTCAACAATTTGAGCATAGTGCTCTACATACCTTCTGTAGAAACCAGCAAAGCCAAGAAACTGCCTGAGCTCTTTAATATTTTTGGGTGTAGGCCACTTTGTCACAGCACTGGTCTTTTCTGGGTCAGTGGAGATACCGTCTTCACTGATCACATGGCCTAAGTTAACAACACAGGGCATAAACAGCTCACATTTGGCAGGTTTAAGTTTTAAACCATTTTCAGCAAGACGAGAAAATACTGACTGGAGTCGTTCAACATGCTCATCAAGCGTTTTAGAATAGACCAGAATGTCGTCGAGGAATATGAGACATTCCTTTAAGTGTAAGTCCCCCATACAGCGTTCCATAAGTCGCTGAAAGGT
This sequence comes from Congeria kusceri, assembly GCA_027627225.1. Classification (NCBI taxonomy): domain Eukaryota; kingdom Metazoa; phylum Mollusca; class Bivalvia; order Myida; family Dreissenidae; genus Congeria; species Congeria kusceri. The sequence continues at coordinate 47,970,081 of CM051031.1, read as the reverse complement.
ACTAGGGGCATTACAAAGTCCAAAACCCATTCGGTTCCATTCATAGAAACCTAGGTTTCCTACACTAAAGGCTGTTTTGGGCTTATCTTCTTCCTCTAACTCAACATTCCAATAACCTGACCTCAAGTCAAGTTTGGAAAAGTATTTGGCACCAGAAAGACTGTCTACAATATCGTAAAATCTGGGTAGATTGTATGCATCTTTCCTAGTTCGTGCATTGAGCTGTCTCCAGTCAATACAGAACCGAAGCGATCCATCGCGCTTCCTTACCAACACCACATTGGAGCTGAAGGGTGTCTCGGATTCTAGAATGACATTGGCATCCAGCATTTCTTTAATGTGTTGCCTCACCTCTTCATACAACCCTGGCGGTATGCGTCTGTAAGACTGCTTGAAGGGTGTTGGATCTTCTAACACAATTTTGTGTCTAAGAAGATTTGTACATCCTATATCAGTAGGACCTTTGGAAAACACATGTGACCAATTTCCTAGGATTTGTCGCACCCTCTGTCATTGCTCGGGTGTGAGATTATCAGTGTCTATCTTAAATCCTAGGTCATTGGTACACTCATCTACTGGTGTTTCCTGTTGAGAGTCATTCTGAAAACTTGAGGACAAATCATCAATGACCTCAACTTCAGAAATCTGACATATTTGGGATTTTGGTTTAAAAACAATAGGTTTGCCAGTCATGTTGCAAACTTTGACAGAAATTTTGCAACAATGTCCATGCTGTTGCAATTTGATTACTTTGGGGCACACAGAGTAATTAGCAGATGGGTCATAATTTTCAGTGACAACATTACAAATGGCATGATTGACACCTCTAGCACGGCAATTCAAAGACACAGTCTCATATGGACCTAACTTGACTGGTCTTTTGCTAGATAATTTGGCTGTAAATGATGTCACATTTAAGCTAGCAATTGCAATGTTCCACTCCTCAGGTATGACATGACTGTCATCCTGAGAGACAATGTCACGTACAAGCCTAATTACATTGGTACCCACAATAACAGGACAATTTCTGTTAAAAGAGTTATCTTTGATAACTAAAATGGGCACATCAAAAGTGACATTTGACATAAAAGGAACTAAAATTGTACCTTCTATATATCCACAGTACTTCAACAGGGAGCCATCTGCAGTTTCAAGTTTTAAACCTAGAGTATCTAATGGTAAAATGTCAGGTTGTTCACTAATGGATTTCAATCCAGTTTCAGAAATAGTGGTTACCATGGAACCAGAGTCAATCAAAGCTGTGAACGGACAACCATTGATACTTATTTTGCTATTATTTGGTTCCCCAACTAATCTAGAATGCAAATTGTGTTGGCCATTTTGTACACCAGCCTCTGTTTGGCCTGCAACAGAAGCGGTTACTCTTTTGGGTGAAAGTTTTGACTGTTTTGATTAGCAGAAGTATTACTGTATGTACCTCTACCACGGCCTCTAAAACCTTGGCCTCTACTACGGCCCCTAAAACCCTGAGATGTATAAGAATTTTGATTCTCATACTGAGACTGAGACTTTACAGTACCTGAAACATTTTCCAATAATTGGTCTACTCTAACTTTTTGTTAACAGTACTGTATTGATTTTCAACTTTCAATTCCAAAGATTTTAATATACTTTCAAATCTGAGGAATCAGCTGAAACAACATTTTGTTGAACCTTTTTAGAAGATTTGAGAGGCTGAACTGATGTTGTGTTAAGGAACATTTCATGTTCGACTGCCATTATTTCTTTAATTAGTTGCTCAAAGGACAAAATAGTATCAAACTTGTGTCTAGTTTGAGATTTGAGTTTATCTGAGCAAAGGGATGTCCAAAATTTACAACGCAACATTTCATTTATGTATTCAGGACTCAGTTTGCGAGTTTCGTTTGAGCTAGTCAAAATGTACTCAAGTCTACAGGCAAAAGCTGTTACGGACTCATCAGGGTGCGGAAAAGAATTAAAAAATTCCTGCATGACATTATTGTTGTCAAAGGAAATGGCAGACAAGGAGTCCATTTTAAACAAAACATTATCAACTCCAGCATTCTCACCCAATGAAATCACGCATCTCCTGGCTGGTCCTCTAATCGACCTTCTGATTGCCTGTAAAAGAACTGGTGGGGTGATATTGTCTGCTCTTAAACATTTTACCTCAAACCGCCATTCATTATATGAGACCTCGCCCTTTGGACACGGCTCTTCTCCTGAAAACATCGGCAGTTTTGGTACTGAGGACTGAAAATTTGCATTAGACAGGGAATTCTCATGAAAACTGGCACCTAAGTTGGCCTGTGCAACAGAGGACTTCTGAAGTGAAGTTTTGGGAACTGCTGAGGGTAAAGCCTGTTCAGGTTTCATCTGAAGAGGAGTTGATGAAATAAATTCAGGTTTATCCATGAACTTCAACTTACTCTGGGGTTTATCAGGCTCAGCTTTGAACACTTTATACCCTGACGCTAACAATTTCTCAATCATGTCTTGCTCAGACATTTCAACAGCGGTAAAATTTGTTTTATGAGCACCTGCTTCCTCTTCAGAGTCCGACATTGTTGCACTGTTCAGTAAAAATAAACTACACAAAAATTTCAATAATTTAAAATCAAACAACCAAACAGGGTATGTGCAATATTCTCTCTCTCAATGCGACAGTGCTGTAATAGTTAGCAGTTGTTAGTATATTTTAACCTAAATAGTGTAAGTGTTGTTAAAGCATTAGTAATTTGGGCCAAGTAAATTTACATTAAACAATATTCTGCAAAATAATCTGTTCAAAAATTTTAAATTTATTAAACAATTTAAATATTCTACTAGATCTGCTGGTGAGCGACCCTAATACAGGATTCAATTAATTTTGACACACAACACTTACAAATCCATGTCACTTGTCAATAAAAAGAAATTAATCACAGTGATGCTCAAAATTATTTACAAGGTAACACTTACACACACAAATATTTAAAATATAGACATTTCCTTTAGATTTATCAAATATTTACTTCAAAAGTTTACTTCCGTTTTAGTTTTACAACAAAAACGTGAATTACACAAGAACTGATGACGTCAAAGGTCAATACGGTTATTAAAATTCTAATCCTCAAATCTACTCAACAAAGCACAAAAATACACTTTAGAATAATAGTTCAAAATTTAGCACACGATTTCTAAATTTAGACAATAACATGCATTAAACAAACGTAAAATTGACATGTCCAATAATTTTACTTTATTCCAAGACAAAAAATTGCCTACAGCAAAAGAAAATGCACTTAATTAAAATGCAGAACTGTACAAAATAAATGTATTATTACAGAATAATTCAAATGGAGGAATTTAACAAATATGTCCGAGATCCGAATCGTTATTCAAAACGAAAGTAGAATAATACAAAAATTTTACTCTAAAATGTAGAATTAATGTAACAAAATGGTACTTACAGAAATTCCTGATCAAATTATCCCAATATCCAATAAAACACACTAAAACACTAAAAAATTAAAACACTTAAATAAAAATCCGTCCATTAACTGGTACAGTTCACCATCGAGAGTCCACAGTCACTGTAGTGGAACATGTACGCGTGATACGATCCTGAGTGTCTGGTGTAATCACTGGAGGTCACTGGGGGATTCGCTACTTTTCTGGGCTGGAACGCAAAACTCGTCCGGGCTCGAACGCACTTCTGGTCTGGGCTCGAACGCAGAGTTCGACAAAGTCTACAACAAGTCGATGTTTGTACACACGCACGTCATTGTAGTTGGAAAATGTCAAACTGTACTGTCTGACATACAGCTAGGTAGCTGCCAACAAGATGGAACACTACTGTACTCTGGTTCTCAGGGCAGATAAGCCTGGATCTAGGCTTGACTCTCGTCCCAAAGCCTAACACTCTGTACAGCTTCGGTGTAGAAATGCCACAGTTCTAAATGCTGAATCACACTGGTCGGCAGTTGGGAATCCGCCGTTGTGTTACTGGGGTTCTCTAGGTCCTAAAAATCGCTGAATGTTCCCTGAATATTGCTTTATATTGGGATACACGACTTCAAATCGTGTATATATTAGATAACTTCTAAGATGAATGTATGGTATATTACCAGTACTTTAAATAACTATATAGACTCGTCTGATACATAATAATTTTAATTTATTTCAGAAATTATTTTCTTACATTGTAAATTTGTTAAATTGGCTTGACAAATTCAGATAACAATTATGTTAATTATTTTATTTATTCATATACCACTGATGAAAACATGGAGCTGTATAATCGGTTTATTCACGGTACAGATGTTAATAATAATTTTGTTTAATTTTAAATTAATAAGTTATCTTATATTAACTTTTGGGTCCGAGAAGTTTTATTATGGTGTCAGAAAAATCTGGGGTCCAACAAGTCGTCGCCTGAATGGAACGATGCTCTATCTACCATTTTCAAGTTTTCGAGCTTTCATAGTTTTAGATAGTAATATCTCCTTTATTAGCCAACGTATTTTTACAAATTTAGATGGTAATGATCTATTGTTTATGGAGATACTAAATATGTAAAAAAAAAAATTTGTATTTTATTATACAGATTAAAAATTAGTTATATATTTGTTGTTGGAGATAGTGCATTGTACTAAAATATTGTTCAATGTTGTTCAAGCTGTGTTGCTCTATCGGGAGATAGAGCAAATATTTTTCAAACAAAATAGACATGAAGCAAACTAAAACTATCTTTATTTTAAAACTAAACATGCTTTAATTAGAACATATGTATCAAAATGCCACAGAGTGTACGCCGGTATGTGTGTGTTTTCGCGGGCATACATACGTGTAAATGCATGTTTGCGAGCGCGTGTGGAAGTAGTTAATTGCTTCAATAAGTAAATTCTCGTAAAAGTGCAGGTTTTATTTATTTATTTTTGTATTATTCTTTTCTGGGGGGTTTCTTGTCTTGAATAAAGAACCAACGGATATAAGGGTTTCTCTCCTGGTGATGTGGTGATGTCTCTGGAGTTTCATTATTCTTATATTTACTGTGATTATGCTTACACGTAAAGTAGGCAAAATGGCATCACAACGTACATGGATTGGTTTGATTTTGTGGGTTTGGTGGGTGAAATGTGGCTATTAAATCATTTTATAGTTATATAACGGCTGTCAGATAGCCTAACATTCTCAGATATTCCCAGAAATATTCCTTTATGACAGTCAAGATAAATATATATTTTATTTACATGTCCCATGATGGCAAAATCATGGGTTAAATGTAATGACAAATTAATTAAGTAGATCGCACATAACAAGAACTGTTTGTAAAACAGGTCTAAAATCTGCTAAAATCGCCAAAGCAATCTCCAGACACAATTGCAAGATGACAGTAAAATAACACATTCTTTTTTTCAACTATTGTTCAGTTAGGCATTGACCTTTGACCATATGACGGATGGACTTGTACTCATAACCAACAAAGGAACTTTTACGAGCCTAAGGGCTCCATAGGCATTGCCATAAAAAAAATATTTTACACCAGTTACTACTGGTCCGTATGCGATTGACCTTTGACCAAAAGTCAAGTCTCCTAATATAGGGAGGGACCAAACAATCTGGGGTCTGAGAAGTAACGTAACCGATCATCTTGGCCCTCTGTTATATTAAGGTAATTTTTAAATGACATCTCAATATTAATTTCAACGCCGGTTTTCTTTTTTAAAAGACATTTCTTGTTTATTTTGCGGGTTGATTGCAGATTGAAATTAATACAGTGATTGCATTTTAAAGACAAACATCGGAGGCTATAAGTGGAATGTAGACATTGTGACTTTATTTTTTATTTAACATATAACCATCAGTGCCCATGTGCGTAGATTGATAAAAAAGCTGCAATACAAGGAAAGAAAAAATATAAGAAATTACTTACAAAACTATGCAGTGAACACAAATGTAAGCGAATGACATCGCATTTACTGTCAGGTTAACCTGCCCCTGAAAATGAATAAAACTCATAGTTTTTGTAATCGAAATTTGATTAAATACTGCAAAATATGTCTTGAATCCCAAACGAATAATCACAAGAAACGGTACAGTACAATCGGAAGTCGTGTACAGATCATTTGTTGATTTCACGCAAGATACGTACAGTTTCCAATTTTTCACCTTGCATACTTTACAATAAATTGTGCTAAGACTCAGACAGTATCACTGCCCTGGGGGTCACATGGTTTAAATAGAATATAGAGCAAAATGACTTTAAAAATCTTCTCTGAAACCACAAGCCCCAGAGGTTTCATATTTGGTATGTAACATCCTATAGTGGTCCTCTACAAAGATTGTTCAAATTATGCCCATGGGGTCAGAACTGGCCGCGCCCAGGGGGTCACATGGTTTAAGTAGAATATATAGCAAAATGACTTTTAAAATCTTCTCCTCTGAAACTGCAAGGCCCAGAGTATTCATATTTGGTATGCAACACCCTTTAGTTGTCCTTTACAAAGATTGATCAAATTATGCACCTGGGGTCAAAAAAGGCCACGCCCCGGGGGTCACATGGTTTATATAGAATATATAGCAAAATGACTTTAAAAATCTTATCCTAAGATCCAAAGGTTTCTTATTTGGTATGTAACATTGTGTTGTGGTCCTCTACAAAGATTGTTCAAATTATGCCCCTGGGGTCAAAACTGGCCACGCCCTGGGGGTCACATGGTTTATATAAACTTAAATAGCAAAATGTCTTTAAAAAATCTTCTCCTCTGAAACCGCAAGGCCCAGAGGTTTTGTATTTGGTATTTAACATCCTCTACAAAGATTGTTCAAATTATGCCCCATGGGTCAAAACAGACTAAACCCCAGGGGTCACATGGTTAATATAGACTTAAATAGCAAAATGACGTAAAAACTCTTCTCCTCTGAAACCGCAAGGCCTAGAGGTTTCATATTTGGTATGTAACATTGTATAATAGTCCTCTACAAATTTTATTCAAATTATGCCCCTGGGGTCAAAACTGGTCACGCCAAGGGGGGGGGGTCATATGGTTTATATAGACTTAAATAGCAAAATGACTTTAAAAATCGTCTCCTCTGAAATGGCAAGGCCCACAGCTTTCCTATATTTAGTACGTAATATTGCATAGTGGTCATCTCCAAAGATTGTTCCAATTATGCCCCTGGGGTCAAATCGTGCCACACCCCGAGGGGTCACATGGTTTATATAGATTTAAATAGCAAAATGACTTTAAAAATCTTTACCTGAAACCGCAAGGCCCAGAGGTTTGTTCAAGGTTGTTCAACTTATGCCCCTGGGATAAAAATAAGCCACGCCTCGGGGATGCAAACTCCAATTGGGTTACAAGGTCTCAGGTGAGCGTCATAGGGCCCGCAGGGCCCTCTTGTTTATAATTTAATGTACTTCATAAATTGTATGTTGTTCATGTTATGATCATAAAGTATTATGATATTCTTCAGTATATCCAGTTCGTTAATTTGTATACAATAATTAAATGTATGCAATTCATTAGTATTTCTGTTATTATTATTATTATATTTTTATATCATTTGTTTCATTGTGTTCATTAACATTTATCTAATGTCCATGGTTTCTTATTAGTAATTTATCATAAGTTAATCTGTTTATAGTGTTTTGCAGCATTAATGCGGCGGGCAGACCTAGGGGAATTCGACAAATGTTATTTTGGGGGGTCTAATACCCCACTCTAGAGCCAAGCATATTTGTCTAAATCCCCTCAGTGGGAGATGCTCTATATCTATCAAATGGCCCGGGGCGTATATAACAGGGATCTAAAATGTGACCAAAGTCTATTTCCCCGGGACTCAGAATCATTCGGCTTGTCAAATTCCTTCCTGTAGGGAATCGCTTGCAGTCTAAAGTCCCCTACATGCCCGCCGCCCCCCCCCCCTCCTCCCCCCTGGGGGAAAACATTGATAGGTACATAATATTATTACATCAGCTATGAATAGTTGGCATCATTCTTGTTCACTAATACAACTAATTTAAGTCGAAATAGCATTATACTTTTTGTTTACGTTTACCTTAACATCGCATGCTTAATTACAAAATGTTCGTTGAAATTTAGTCACAGTTCTCTTTTTCACAGGTGAACTAAATTTTGCAAGTCTGTGATTAACATGGTCATCTCCCGAAGAATACCAAACCTGGCTGTGACTACCATGGTACCCCTTCAAGAGCTCAATGAGAACTTTTAGTTTAGAAGCTCGACTAGAGTGTAATTAATCTGGCAGACCAACCTAATATTATCCAAGGATATAATGAAAGACTGCCAGTTTTATATAAATAGACTATGATACTATGATAAAGTGTTAAATGAAAATTTTAAATGAAAGGAACATAGGTTGATTTTACCATCATGTATTGTGACAATTTTAAGCTTATTTCAGCTTCTGTGTCCTGAACTTGCAATACCTTAATGATGTATTTGAAACACATATATTTTATAACTGGTTATACATTTATATAGCTTTGAATAATGCTTTGATATATTTCCCAAATAAAATGTATATTATAATATTAAAAATATTTATTTTTATATATTAATATATAATGTTAATGTAACCATCATTATAACAAATGTGATAGCGCGAAATTATAATATTTTCAAAACACATAATAACTTAAAAGCTTGAGAAGTGATGTGAAAGAAATGCAGATATTGAACTGTGAGAATATGACAATGATGAAATGTATGGACACATCCAGTAGCTACATTTTGGAATTAATGAAATCAGAAACCTCGCATTATTTCTACAAGCATGTAAACAACCCAGACAGGATTGCCTTTATTAACAAGAATACCAATTAAGAATTGAAACGCTCTTTTCGGCGCTTCTACGATGTATTTTTTGGTATCTAATTTGCATAAAGCCGAAGGCTTTATGTCAAATTAGATACACAAAAAAACTGACCTTCATACAACGATGAAGCGCCGAAAAGAGCGTTTCAATTCTTATAATTACAATTGTGTGTATACCTTAACTTTTTACCTTAAAAGAGTAAATTAATTTGGGATTTATTTTTTGCAATTCGCGCATCAATACATTGAAGTATGATCCGTAGGCTCCGCCCCTTGCACTGCAGTAGCGTTGTGTAAATGTCGCGTCGCAGCGGTATCTTAAATAATACAGTAGCTCTAGTGATAAAATTTAACTTTGATTTACTTTTGTTTTGATTGATATTTCGTAAGAGCAATTTTGAACAAGGTGTTTTGTATCCATAATGTACATGAAGCAAGAGACGGAAATATTGAAACGCGTTCCAGTTTAGATTTACGACTGAAGGCTGAACGAGTCGACAGTTGTTTTCAGATAGTTGCAATTTTGTAACGCCCATATACGTGTGTGTTGGAACCGTAGTTTAGGTGTAAAATATATTTAAATAATTAATGTTTATTTTTACATTTGAAACGCAATGCTTCATATGTATGTTTTATTTATTTCTTTAGGCCCTCGATGTTAGTCGATGTTTACACCCATTATGGCATGCATTTTGTGTGTGTTGAGCAAAACCACATTTTTTTGCACTTCGTGTTGAAACGGTTTGGGTTACGCATGCGCAAATAAATTCCTTCATTGTTACATATAAAATATTCAATGTTTGATCTCAATTTTCACCATGACCAAGCGACTTCCCAATATATCACCATACATTGTTGGACAGATAAGGCCATAACCTTGTGAAAAAGCAGCATGTCAAAAATTTCTATACCTTGTAACTCAAAATATTTACAGTAGAATAAACACACCAGTTTTGACAGGCATGGGGGCTGCCATTTTGTGCATGAATACATGGGCCAAAAGTTATGAAGCTGGGAACCATTTAAGATAAAGTAGTGCCTAAAACTGTCTTTTTTCTTATTTCTTACATATATACCTTTAAATTGATACCAAAACATATCATTTAAACTGTATTTTAATAATCTTATGCATTATACACTGAATCCTATGTGTTTATTATCTAACTGACAGGATGTGACTTCCGTTTTGGTGTAATTTGACCTTTTGTGTAAGAAATTCGGCAAAATATAACTTACAGTGTTGATACAAAATTAAGACCAGAAAAAGGTAAATCTTTTATTATTTTACTACTGATCAAAATATTAAATCCATTGAATTGTGTGTCATCAGCCGAAAATATCTACTGTACAGTAGATCTATACCTATGCTTTTCATCACCTGTGTGACACAAATTAAAAAGGTTAATTGTTATGCATCTTTTTCGCATAGAACTATAAACATGACGACAGTTTTAATTGTTTAAGTCAACGCTACTAGTAAATGACAATTCTTTCATTTTTAACTTTTTTGTTTTGCTTCAGCTTCTGATGAAACTCCAGGCCCCAAGTGATAGAATTAGTAACGATTCACCACAATACAGATTCGCCACATATCGATTCGCCACAGTTTAATGACGATTCGCCAGAGGGTGATAACGATTCGCCACTGTGTGTAATAACGATTCGCCACAAACTGGATTTTACAAGATATACTTGCCCTGTCGTGCAATGTAAATGGATAAATGTTGGGGAAAATGAACGGGTGAATTTTGTGCAAATCATCCTTTACTTATGCTTAATTGACCAACGTTAGCCTACTTCACGGAGTGTTCAGAGCTTCGCAGCTGGCGAGTCATTTGCGTACTTGGAAATGGGATTTTTACAATGATAAATGGGACATTCAGCTCCCAGAGGTGACAATTTGATGCAGCAAGCATATTTTTCGAGGTGTTCTTGTGGTATTCTTTTGCAAGCTCCACGGGATGACTGCATGCCATGCTCGCTTGGTTTTCGGGTGGCTTCCTTGTCAAAAAAATGTGAGTCGTTTGTTCAACTGGATGTCTGTTATTTGACTGAAACCTGTTGTTTCTAAACCGTTCTTTGCCCTAATCTGTAAAATTGTGCATTTTTATGTTTGTGTTTGCTAAATTTAATTTTTTCCTCTTTTGATAAATATAAATTTAATTATAAATATTAAATATTTTTTTCCAAAAAGTACTTTTTTATGTGTGTGTTGAATGTTCTCTCGATGTTCTTTCTTTTCTTTCATGCATAATGCTAATCAAATAGGAAAAAACAAGCAAACAACATACATTTGACATTGTTTATACTTTATTATTAATTAATTAATTTATTATTAATTATTTTTTTTGACAATGCCATGTATAAATGTGAATAAATCTGTTAAACTCTATTTCTATTTGTGTGTGTGTGTGTGTGTTTTTGTGACAAGCACTGCATGTAAACAACAATAAAAAGTAGTCCCTCATGAAAATTATTGAGGCAACCAGCTTAATTGAAAAATAAATGTATGTCACATGATGAATTTCAGCCAATCAGAACACTAAAATGATGAGATCAAAGGAAATTGTAATTATTTATACTGTATTTAGTGATGTATCTGCTATGATGAACGTTGAAGGAAGCAGTATGCATCTATATAGTGTAATGAACTGGTGATAAAGTAAATCACCTTATATGTTGTAATTGTTTTAAACAAATTATAACCATTAAATGTCAATTTTGTCCTGAAATCAAACATGAAAGTGACATTTACACAAAATATAAAATATAATAATCTGTACTCATCTAGTTTATTTAACTATATTTTTGAATGCATTTATATGTGCAATGCTTATAAACAAAATGAAGTACTATGATTATTTTGTTTTGTGGTATAAGGTTTAAATTAATTCCCAAACTGGATAGACATAATTACTGTCAGTTGAATAAATGGTCAGTGGGGATAAATGATTTTATTGATCTTATGGTAGATATTTGTTCAGTATTTTCTTGCGTTACAAAGTTGTTTTGTGATTTCTTTTTCAGTTTAAACAAAAATATGAGTTTTATAAATATATTATTTTCGAGTGCTTTTGAAGTTGGCTTATTGAAAACAAGTGGATCAAAATGATGCAAGGCACACTATTTGCTTGAGTCAGAAATGAGAAAATTGCAATTTGCTTGCATCAAAAAGCAGGATTCGGCATCAATTGAAATCCCTATCCAACACTGGGTGTCCATAATAGTATTAAAGTGAGTGGCTTTCTTATAATACATTTGATTAAAATTTCAGGAGCGTGTTGTTAATATCATTAGGCAAATCCAAAAATTTAAGTCATTTGAGCTAATTTTGAATACACAATTTCATGCCGAAGTGGCAGGTTTATTTTACATTTAAAATGTGGAGGACAGTTGATAAACAGGTATGGATACAACTTTAATATTACAGATTCATCAATCAGTATATTTGACAAAATAAAAATTTGGTAGTGTAGCCTATATTTAAGAAAAATCAAGAAAGCAAAATAACAGTTACACATTCTGCATAAAATGGAAACATCTTTACCTGGGGACTAGTTACATTACGATCAAGGTGCTTAGTGAATTATGTCAAAAGCACCATAACTATGAAACACTAGTATGTTTCAGTGTTCCACAAAAATGATGCTGAAGATAACTCAGCATATTTCCAAACTCCAGTTGGCTTCAAATTGAGCCGAATATAACATTATTCCACAGCCGAATTGTATCACATATTATTTACCGTACTGTTATTTGGGTCATTATTAACTCTGATCACGTTATTTATAATAATTCCTAATAATTTTCACCATTTTCGTGTGCATTTGTTGATCAGAATTTCAATACTGTAGCTTATGGGCGCAGCCATTTTTGATGATCATGTGATTGAAAGTTGTCCAAAATGTCGCATGATGTACCAGAGGCGTTTTATTTTTAGAATCGCCTGTGTACCCAGAGTGAGACAGTATGTCCCCGTTTTGGCATAGCAAATATATTTTAAGCCTCTTTATGCTGAATATTCATACGAATATGTACTTAAATGCGAAAATATCGTCATGATATCGGTGAGTATGAAAACGACAAAACTAGGTTAGCATGATTGTAAGTGAATTCGGCAATGTTTGAACAATGCAAAAAAATGTCAGATTTCACCTACACATCTTTCAAAATATACACTGTTGTATTGACATCCAATCGCAATATCCGGTCGGCGTACAATTTGATTATCCACTGTGTAAAAGTTACAATTTCGACATCTTTCAATTATCTTTTAATTAGCGAAAACATATGTTGACAGCATGCATATACATCTTGATTACATTAGTACCATATGCGAATTAACATAATAATATTAATTATTATATTAGTATTTGGAGAAGTGTTCGAAAGATGATCCTGCCGGAGTTGTTGGCGGTCTTTTTGATGTTGGCGGCTCAGACCGAGGAGCGAGAGATTCCAACACAGCGACCGGGGGTTGTGAATCTACTGTTAAAGTCACATATGCAAGTGTTCAAGTCACGTGATCTGCCAGAAATCAACATGAACGTGGTTGGTAGTTCAAGTTTTATGAATTCATCCTGTAACAAAATAATGCAGTTGGTTCAACTGAAATATGTACCGGTAATAAGATTAAATTTTATCTTAAACGCCTTTTACCTACTCCAAATCTGAAAATATTTCTCAAATAAGTATTTTCAAAACAAATTTAAGTATTCCTATATACTAATGGCGCATTAAAGACTGACTCTATATTTAGAGTCAGCTGATCACGAGCAACGGTTACCCGTGCGAGGAACACCACGTGCGCACGAGAGACGGGTACATCCTGGGGGTGCAGCGAGTTCCGCACGGAAAACGCAGGCCGCAGGGTATAACACATACTAGCTCGGAATGATACAGGCTCATTGTCGTACAAAATCGTAATTTAATGAAATAACGGTATAATGATTAGCAAATTAGAATCAAGATGAAGTCGAATTACGAAACAAACATAACTTGTAATTTTTATTCAAGTCTTTTCAATTAATGCTCTGTAACAGCAAACGTGTTTACGTTTTTGCACCTTTAGCCCCAACGAACTGTTTATTTTAATTTAGTTGTCAATGTTTTCAACATAAATATAGTATAACTAACTTTACTTTAAAGGCATCGTACATGTATCCTCCAATACATAATAATAGAACCACAACTTGTTAAAGTGTGTTTTATGCTTTGAAACATAGCGTTGCTTCCGGTTTGATGTTAACGACTGGCACCCGGTCGTTGGTATATCTTTTTGATGCTTTAATATTACTACAATAAAGCGGTGACGTCCGGTTTTAGGTTACAGCTGCTCCCTCGCCGACACGATCTACTACATGTAGTTAGTAGTTATTGTTGTCAATACATTTGTACTTTAAGAATGGCTTGTTTTTTGTTGTTTTTCTTTTTAGCTTACCTGAGCACAAAGTGCTCATGGTGAGCTTTTGTGATCGCCCGTTGTCCGTCGTGTGTGTGTGCGTGCGTCGTCAACTTTTCATTCAAACAACATCTGATCCTAAACCGCTTGGCAGGTTTTCATCAAACTTCACAGGAATGATCCTTGGGTAGACCTCTTTCAAAGTTGTTCAAATCTTTCCGGTCCGCTGCATATGTAGGTCACCAGAGCTAAAAATAGATTTAAAAAGTGAAAACTTTCAAAATCTCCTATGAAACCGCAAGGCTCATGGCTTTCATATTTGATGTGTGACATCCTCTAGTGGTCCTCTACTAGAATTGTTGAAATAATGCCCCTGGGGTCAAAACTGGCCACGCCCCAGGGGTCACATGGTTTATATAGACGTATATAGCAAAATGACTTTAAAAATCTTCTCCCCTGAAACCGCATGGCCTAGAGGTTTCATATTTGGTATGTAACATTGTATTGTGGTCTTCTACAAATATTGTTCAAATGATGCCCCTGGGGTCAAAACTGGCCACACCCCAGGGGTCACATGGTTTATATAGACTTAAATAGCAAAATGACTTTAAAAATCTTCTCCTCTAAAAGCGCAAGGCCCAGAGGTTTCATATTTGTTTTCTGTAACATTGCATAGTGGTCCTCTACAAAGAGTGTTCAAATGATGCCCCTGGGGTCAAAACTGGCCACAGTGAGGGGTCACATGGTTTATACAGACTTAAATAGCCAAATGACTTAAAATTTTCTCCTCTGAAACTGCAAGGCCTAGAGGTTTCTTATTCGGTTGGTAACATTGTATAATGGTCCTCTACAAAGATTGTTCAAATGATACCCATGGGGTCAAAATTGGCCACACCCCCGGGGTGACATGGTTTATATAGACTTAAATAGCAAAATGACTTTTAAAATCGTCTCCTCTGAATCCGCAATATTGGGTATGTAACATTGTATAGTGGTCCTCTACAAAGATTGTTCTAATTATGCTCCTCTGGTCAAAACTGACTACACCCCGGGTGTCACATTGTTTATACTGCAGCACTATAATTTCAATAAGCCTCCAACACTCAAAAATCAATACAGCAGACGACATTCCAGCCAGGTGTATATAGTGTGCTATTTTTAGATCTTATCAAACCAGCTAGCCAGTTACACAGTGTTGTGAGGGTGCTTTAAGGTTAGATACCAGGAAATCATTGTGTATCCAACCGTGGTCCATTCAAAAGTAGTGCCTATTACTAAAGAGTTCCTCTTCTCTTCTGGCATAAAACCCATTTAGGTATCTCAGACATGCCTTTTGTGGTTATTTCTAATATCCTATGCGTGTCTGCAACATTTTGGTGCATTTCATTGGAGGCTAACTTAAAGGTGAAGTTTTGGGGTGTATGGGGCTTTTGTCGAAATATGACTGCCGAAACCCTGTTTTCTACCAGTGCCTGCATTCAAGTGAGATGCATTTTCTTAGAAGTATTATGACATTTCTTTTTATTGCAAATTTTGGAATAGGACAGATTGATCTTTAAATTGATACCAAGCTTGCACAATCTGAAATAAAGGAAATGCTAGAAAAATGCTTGGAAAGTTTGCAGTTTTATAATGGGACCCTATGGGAATTGGAATAACTGGTATCTAACCTTTAGAGAATCGTTGGAGATGACCATTGAAATGCATAGAAAATGTTACCCACCAGCATGGTCAATCATTTTGTTGTGTAAAAAATAAGCTGGATGTAATGTTTAGGCAATGTGTAAGAAATGTAGTCAGTCAGTCTTAGTATATAAGATCGTCTTATATCATATATTTTCACTTTAGATCTACTACATTGAATTTGTTTACAGGCAAAGTGTATAGTTCTAATTTTATTATGAAATGATAGCATTATATCTATTAGTAGTCTAACTAAGGTGGAACTGCAAACAAATTTGTAAGACAAAATGATGCAGCAATCGAGTCTGTGGCTCTGACACTGCAGTCTGTTTCACCAGCATGTTCAGAAACACGTAGCATAGAGCCAAAAGTCTAGTCATCTACTTTAAACCTTTCATTTGTACAGTTTAATTAAATGTGTGCAGCACACAAAAAACTACACACAGATCATGTCTCTCCAACAAAGTACTTAATGCTTTGTTGGCAGCCTCCATCCAAGGACTTCTTCTCAGAAGAACATCTTTTTAGTACCAGATATTAGACCGGGCTTTTATATTTGATATGTGACATCCTATATTGGTCCTCTACTGAGATTGTTCAAATGATACCTCTGGGGTCAAAACTGGCCACGCCCCAGGGGTCACATGGTTTATTTAGACTTATATAGCAAAATGACTTTAAAAATCTTCTCCTCTAAAACCGCAAGGCCGAGAGGTTTCATATTTGGTATATAACATTGTATAGTGGTTCTCTACAAAGATTTTTCAATTGATGCTCCTTGGGTCAAAACTGTCCACACCCCAGGGCTCACATGGTTAATATAAATGTAAATAGCAAAATTACTTTTAAAAAAAACTTTTCCTCTGAAACCACAAGGCCCAGAGGTTTCATATTCGGTTGGAAACATTGTATAAAGATTGATCAAATGATGCCCCTGGGGTCAAAACTGGCACACCCTAAAGGTCACCAGGTTTATATAGACTGAACTAGCAAAATGGCTTTAAAAATCTTCTCCTCTGAAACTGCAAGGCCCAGAGGTTTCATATTTGGTATGTAACATTGTATAGTGGTCCTCTACTAAGACTGCTCAAATGATGCCCCTGGGGTCAAAACTGGCCACACCCCAGGGCTCACGTGGTTGATATGGAATTAAATAGCAAGATGACTTTACAAATCTTCTCCTCTGAAACTGCAAGGCCTAGAGATTTCATATGTGGTATGTGCCATTTTATAGTGGTCCTCTGCAAAGATTGTTTAAATGATGTCCTATTGGTCAAAACTGGCCCTGCCCTGGGGGTCACATTGTTTATATAGACTTAAATAGCCAAATGACTTTAAAATCTCTAGAAACCGCATTTTTTTCGTATTTGATATGTAACATTGTATAGTGGTCCTCTACAAAGATTGTTCAAATTATGCCCCTGGGGTAATAAGTGGCCATGATCCGGGCGTCACATGATTTATACAGACTTATATGGCAAGTGGGCCTTAAAATCTTTATTGTTGAAACGTAAGGCACAGAGGTTTTATATTTTGCGTAAAACATTGTGGAGTGGTCCTCTACAAAGATTGTTCAAATTATGTTCCCGGGGTAAAAATTGGCCACCCCTGGGGTCACATGGTTTATATACATTTAAATAGCAAAATGACTTGAAAAATCTCCTCTGAAACCGCAGGGCCCAGTGGAATCATATTGTGTATGTAACATTGAAAAGTGGTCCACTACAAATATTGTTCAAATTATGCCCCTGGGGTACAAGGTGGCCATGCACTGTTGGTCACATGGTTTATATAGGCTAAAAAAATATCTGAAATTGCAAGGCCCAGATCTTTATACTCCGGTAAGGCGTTTATATTAGCCATTATGCCTTAAACTCAGGTGAGCGACATAGGGCCATCATGGCCCTCTGGTTGTTTTTTTTGTTTGTTATTTTGTTGTTGTTGTTTTTACGAAATGTAACAGTGATTTCCGGTTTTATTTTAAACAGCTGGTACCCGGCCGGTGGTGTTACTTCAGCACGGTCTGATGTCCAGCGCGGCCGACTGGGTAGACAACCTGGCCAATCAGAGCCTCGCCTTCATCCTCGCCGACACCGGATTTGACGTATGGCTGGCCAACAGTCGGGGAAACACATACTCCCTGCAGCACGAGCACCTGACATGCGATGACGACAAGTTCTGGGATTTCAGGTTGTACGAGTAATGAACTCAACTATAGAATGTAAACCTTGTCACTCACGTTATGCCAGCACATATTACTAAACGTCGACATTAAGGTAAATGACGTGGCGTTGTTTCAGCTAAAATCTCTGTTGGAAACAACAATACTGATACGTGTACCTCCACATGTTTCATTGTCTCATAGTATTTATTTATTTTACATATATAATTCGTTTAAATAATTATCTCAACATATTTCGCAATGTTGAATTATCTGATAATCTTTACATATTTCGTGATATTTATTTCATGGATGGATGAAGTTTTGTTGATATTTTGAATCTGGACATTCAGATAGGCTGGACCTTAATTGTTCTCTGGATAACCCTCAAAGTGGTCTCCCCTAGCTATTTCTCTGCGTCGAAATTGACGCAGGGGATATCACTCTGTTAACTCCCATGACGAATATATAACAAAAATAAAAATAACGTGAACAGAGCGTTAAAATGTGTCTGTGACACGATCGCTAATTATAGAATGCTAAAATAGCTATCCGTCAATTGCAGCTGGGATGAGATGGCCTCGCAAGACCTACCGGCCACCGTCAACTACGTCCTGTCCGCCAGCGGCGCCCCCAGTCTGGTGTACATCGGATTCTCCCAGGGGTCCCAGATAGCGTTCGCCCAGCTCTCCCGGGACCGTGACCTCGCCTCAAAGATTAAACTGTTCGTGGCACTGGCTCCGATCGCGTACCTGGGTCATATTGTTAGCCCGCTTAGATTGCTCACCCCATTTGCGGTGGACATTGCGGTAGTATTTACATCTTTGCAGTTGATGTTCCGTTTAAGCAAAATAAGGTTATATCTAAGCATACTTAATACCATATTTCAGAGAGTTTTCATTTTGCAGTATTCAATAACTGTGATATTAGATCGGTAAATGGTGGGTGGAGCCTAATATGCAAGCTTACAGTGGAATAAGTAGCGTGCAGTATATTAAATATAGTTGCAATGTATACGCACGCTACGTATTGCACTGAACGATTGCACTGAGTGGACACATTGAGACAGAGCTTAATTTGGAAATGATACGCATGCGAAGCATGTCAGACATCACGTGACGTCTAGGAACTACCCATTGGGATCGGCATCGTAGAAAGTTGCAATGTGATTGGTAACTATGGTATAAAACACTAGTAGCACCCCTTGGCCTCAATATGTTAATTATTTAATCTCGCCCTGCGGAATCGTTAAATAACAAACATTGTTCGGTCTAAGTGTGTTACAACTACATTTATTACATATGTTTTGCAATAAAGATCAGGCATCGTTATACATATGATTAATATGTCGTTAATTTTTTCTTACATTTGCTTCTGTTATTTCAGTACAAAATAGTTCAGTACAAAAGAACATCTGACTTCCTTATTACAAAGTTCAAGATCATGACATGTATTTAATTTGTTATATTCAGTTCATGTTCAAACTATTCGGGTATCAGGACTTCATGCCGAGTGATGACTTCATGCGACAGTTGGCCTCCAGCTTGGCGGAGAGCGAGGCCGCCTCGTTCATAATGGAAAGCATGCTTTTCTTGATGGGCGGCTTCGACTACAAATACATGAACACGGTATGGTACTTATACATTTATGTTGCTGATTTCGATTAAATATTAATTTTCCGTGGTCCATATATCGATAATTGTCACTGTACACAATTAATCGTATATCATGACGGTGTTTTGGTGAACTAATGTCCCTGCAGCGGTAACTGCACAAATATTGAAGAACGATTTATAGTTTGTGCTCGTTGCATTTACGGTCAATGCCCTTTATTATTATGTTTGTGTTGCGAACAAAAGAAAGATTTAAAGGGTAATATGTCTACAGGGAAAACAAATTATCGGATGTCGTTTTTAGGTGGTGTTGTTTTAAACAGTAATGTGAATTCTGCTCCTTACAAGAGATGTAACTATGGCAATCATTCAAAACAAAGCTGGAGATATCGCGCCCTTACATGGTTTTTTTTTTTTTTGGGGGGGGGGGGTGTTTTTTTGAGGTCGATGTTCATGTATAGGTTTTCCCTGATCACTTAATTATTTATATATCTCGTTTGAGAGTACAAATGTATTGGTATACATGTTTCAGAGCCGTATCCCTATCTACGTCGCCCATACTCCCGCCGGAACCTCTGTGAAGAATATGATACACTACGCACAAGTATGTATAGACATTTGCTTAATAACCGTTACAAGTGATGCTACTACCCTAACACACCCCTTTATATTGGTAGGGGGTATCATACCTGTACTTCTGTCCGGTTAGCGCATTGGTGGGCTAAATCGCTTTGTGGGCGATCGTTTGAAGGGTTCAATTCCAGGTCCAGACGCACATCCATGAACGAGTTTGGTAAGTGGTCATCATCTCTTACCGGACAGGTACACCTTGGCCCCCACAGCACAAGACCACACCAACATTAAAAGATATTTCAGTAAAAAAATAACTGGACATTGCCTTTGTCATTCAAAAATTAGTCCCAATATGTGTCTCTTAAATAATGCTGAGGTGCTGGGACACACCCCTGATACTCACATAATGCATCATCGGCGCAAAAGCGCTTACAAACTTTGAAACACTCGCTCATAAATCTCCAAATAAAAGTCCAGTGCTCACAAGATGGTACACAAGCAGTGATATGATTTCAGCTTCTTGTAAAACATGCCTCAAGTTGTTCATAAAAAATAATAATGAAATTATATTGTATATCTGTGTATTGAATATCATTTCAATTTAGATTTCTTTTGATAAATCATTTAACAACAAACTACAACACAGTTTTGTGCATTCAAGATGATATAATTTAGTGATTAGTAGCATATATTTGTGAAATACATGTAGCTAAACACATTTTATTGGAAACTTATAGACGTAAGTCCCAGATTTGGAGTGCAGTATCTTTTGATAATGTATAGATTTGATTTTGTGATTTCAGTCCGTACGTTCAGGCAAATTTGCTATGTTCGACTACGGAACGACAGAAAACAAAAGGAAATACAATCAGGTCGGTAAAAATCCAATAAGTGCATCTATTTTTATTACTTCTTTCACAAACATAACATTGAATTCACATTTGTGGAAATGTTTACTCAAAGGAGATCGGGAATCTATAAAAACCTGCTTTCAGTTTATACTAATTATTTATGTTGGAAGGGAGATCACTCTTGAAAGTTTTCATTGATTTGCAGACGATACCTCCAGAGTACTTTCCCACCAATATCAGCGTTCCGATTGCACTGTATACTGGAAGCAAAGATTGGCTTGCTGTACCACGTGATGTTGAAAGGCTAAAATCAGAACTGAAGCACGTGGTTAAACATCACGTGATACCAGACTGGGAACACCTAGATTTTACGTGGGCGATCAATACACCTGACGCATGCTATAATGACCTTCTAAAGTTTATAAAACAGTTCAGTGCTTTTTGAAAATTGACTCCCACAAAAAGGTGCCAGTAAAAATAAATATTTTTTTATAAATAAAAAGATGTTCGTAACCAGTCAATCTCCGGGGAGAGGTTGTTTTTGGATACGTGCTCTATGTATGCAATATCTTCCGTACTGTGCAGGAATGCTTCCTACAAAATATATACCGGTATCTACTATGTATAAGTATATAAACATTCTTCCAAAATGTTTGGTGTGTTACATGTGATTGGCGCCATATAACGTTCCATTCGAACCGCTGGTGCATGTCGCATTCTGTGGCACAAGCTCTGTTTGTACCATGCAACTATAAATAATTGTGCTGGCGCTAAGCAATAACAATTACCGGTAGTAGTATGTTTTCGAATTTGCAAAAATACCCGCCATTTCGACATTTTTCCGATAAACTATGAAAATGTAACCAAGTTAGTATTATTCACTGTCCGTTAGACGTTTCCAATAAATAGTTAAAGAAATATATCATATCAATACACATACACAGTTATCCTGCATTGTTCGTGCGACAGGCTTTATTAGCGCTTACTGACCCCAAAATGGCATGCGACATTTTGTGGTGGCAAGAAGTTTGTACCATAAAGCGTCCAACGGTTTTACACGTTGTTCAAACAGTGTGGCAGTGAGACGGCATAATTAAAGACAAGATAATAACTCATCAGGCCACTTTGTTTTTGTCGAACAATGCTCACAGGCGTAGCAGAACTGTTGTTTTTGTTTTGTTTTGTTTTGTTTTTTGCTAAATTTGCATACTTTCGTCATTGAAATATGTTATATATGACTTTGTAATTGTCAATAGCATGAACAATTGCAAACGTACTTTATCAGTTTATGATGTAGATATTGCGACAGAAAAGTAATTAGATGCTATTTTAAACTTTTTTTGTTATCAAAGTTATATATGGGCATTTTACATGTACGTAGGCGTTTACTTTTCTGATCAACTTTAAAAACTCACAAAATGTGAAAATGGGTAACAGAATGACCAAAACCACTAATCATCAAAGGACACTATAAAAAGTGTTGGTTTGTTTTCAATACATGCCGAGCATCGTGGCGACGTGGAAAAAATCCCATTACCGTATGTACCAAATCATTCGACGAGCTACAAGATATTCTAAATAAAGCACGAGGAACTTGGGTTTGTGTCGTCGTGTTGGATCAACAATACACTGAAATTAAAACAAGACAAATAACATTTATCTATGTAATAGTAAGAACGTATTAAGTAAAATCTTACTGGTAAAGAATGGGTGGAGCGAGCGCAGCGAAGTTTTCCATAAGTTAGTTTACCTTTCATAATGCGTTGCTTTATTTGTTAGTAAAATCTAAATAATGAACCACGTGTAGCACCTTTAAGCTACGACACTGTTAGATAGACAAGGGTCGACTGATTCCGTCTGGTCACAATCTTGAGGACTCTCAGACAAGCGCCACTTAGCGAGGAAATGGCGTCGTTAGCGTACACAGCTACGTTTCTCTTAGCGGTCGTTTACGGTGTGCACTGTTACGTAGAACCGGAAGTGTACATGAACACGGTAGGTGTGGTTGTCCAGTTTGTCTTTCACTAATTGCGCTGATCCGTGCTTTGATGACGACCACTCAGAAATTCTACGATAAATGTGATACATGTTGACGATTATGAGCACTGTGATGATAATGATGAACATTATCATGATGACGATTATGATCATGATAATAATGAAGATGATTAGGATGGTGTGATTGTGATGGAGTTGTTGTTGATGACGATGCAGGTGGTGATGATGATAATGATATTCGAGATTGCGACAATGACAACTATGAATGCTAATGATATTTACTGGAATCGTAAACATACGTATATGCGTATACGTATGGACCACAAAATGACATCGTGATCGTACTCTGTGCACTCTCCTCTTTAATCCACAGAGTCAGCTGATCACCAGCAAGGGCTACCCGTGCGAGGAACACGACGTTCACACGCAGGACGGGTACATCCTCAGCGTCCAACGAATCCCGCATGGGCTATCTAGCACTCCCATCGGTAAATGCGTCAATATAAGTTTGAGCACACGATAGCATAATAATTATTCTAATGGAATAACCGGATATTTCAAGTTTTAATGATATGACATCGTCCTATCCAAATATCATTCTCCGTGTAAAAAGCGTCGTTCAATAGTTTCGATTTCTTTGTTTCTTATTAAGTGGAGGTCCCATACTTCAAGGAAATGAAAACAGACCATTTGCCAAAGTCTCTGGTAACAAAAATAATTCGGTTTTCGCTCACTAAAGGCGGAAGTCGACCTGTAGTCCTCCTCCAACACGGGCTGCTCTCGTGCTCCGCGTGCTGGGTCGAGAATCTCGCCAACAACAGCCTCGGTTTCATGATGGCGGACGCTGGCTTCGACGTCTGGCTGGGCAACAGCCGCGGCAACACGTACGGGAAGCGCCACGAGCGGCTGCGGCCCTCCTCCCACGACTTCTGGAGATTCAGGTATGCACACTATAAACGTATCTAGAGCATAAGAGCGGCGTGCTGTATATCGATCCGTTTAAGCCCCACCGCAGCTGATCCAATACGTGTACAACTAGAAGGAAACAAATGCAAGTTAAAATACGAGTATTTACTAGTAATTTGCATTACTGAAAGTGTGATAATATATTGAAAGGTCATAACATTGAGATAACACAAAATAACTGTACTATCCTTTCTTTGGAACACCAACCTTTGTTGGTCTCTCTATTTAGAATGAACAACGATCCAATGATGATAGCCATTTAAGATTGACAACCCGCAGATTATGTTATACTTTTTCAATGACAAAAGATAAGTAACTACCATATTTTAATAAACCTAACGCAGTCATTCGAAGAATTCGTTCACAAACGTTTACGTGATTGCACAGCTGGGACGAGATGGCCCAGTACGACTTGCCGGCTACAGTGGACTTCATCCTGCAGATGACCGGCGCCAGCCAGATTTTCTACGTGGGACACTCCCAGGGGTCCGAGATCGCCTTCGCCCAGCTGTCACGTGACCCCGCCCTCAACCGCAAGATCAAGGCTTTCGGCGCCCTGTCCCCCGCGGTGTTCCTGGGAAATGTCCGCAGTCCCATCCGTTTGTTGATGCCGATAGTGAGCGGAGGAGAGGTAATTGTCAGTCTCCATACGTTTTGAAAAAATGTTATATAATGACTATTTGGTAAAACGTTTCTAGTGGAAAAAATAAATGATAATGCAAATAGGGCATTAGAGGACATAACGGTTAAACGTTTTTCATGATTTCGAAACACTTGATTAAAAAAACTGTATATTTCATATGCATGCACATAGACAAACATTGTTGGGAATACTAAAACCTTTGTTTCGTATAAAAGTGTTCGATTACCTCCACCAAAAAGGTTATGTTTTTGCCGGCGTTGATTTGTTTGTCTGTTTGTCAGTTAGCAACTTAAGGTAAAACAGTTTTGAACGGATTAGCATAATATTTTCTGGGAATGTTGGGGAGGATGTAAATATGCCAATGAACACATTATTTCTATTATTGGTGAAACGGATCACCGTCAGGATTCGGGAATTGTTTTAATGTGCAGGGTAGATAGGGCAAATTGCTTTGAGGGAGGTCTGCGCTGCCCCGGGGTTTTTCTAATTATTGTTCGTATTAATCTCCCCTATTTGCTCCTCAACATGCTGGGTACCGGAGAATTCCTGCCCAGTACGGCGACCACGCGCTGGCTGGGTCGAACGTTCTGCCATCTGCCCGGGGTGCCCAGCCATATCTGCGAGAACGTCATGTTCGTCCTTGCCGGATACGACGCGAAACAGATGAACGAGGTAGGTTCTGTGATCGATGTTCGTCATTGCCTGATACGACGCGAAACAGTTGAACGAGGTAGGTCACGCGACAGTTGTTCGTCATTGTCACATATGACGCGAAATAAATTGACGAGGTAGATTTGTGACGTCATTGCCGGATATGACGCGAAAGAAATGAACGAGGCAGGTTCTGTGATAGATGTTCGTCATTGCCCGATATGAAGCGAAACAGATGAACGAGGTAGGACCCGTGATAGTTGTTTGTCATTGCCGGATAACACGTGAGACAGATAAACGTAGCCAAATAGTAATACATGTACTCGTAATTGTAAAAGGTAAATCACCTGACAACTGTTCGCTGTTGCAGGATATGACGCGAGATGAACGAGGTTGGTCACGTCAGGGCAGTGTTGACGACGAAGATTTGTACATGTTGTCATGCATGGGAATGCATTATTAAATTATTGTTTATTTTGTTACACACTGTAAGCTTTATAAAGTCATCGTCAAAAGTTATCGCTGGATATTATCCGCTTACATTCCCGCTAATAAATTACTCTAAATACTCCGAAACTCCTTGTGCTTTCGGTAGTGAACCTTTACATAAACCCGTTTTCTAAAAACACATAGCGCAAATTTACAATATGCAGTATGCCTCTTTGCTGTCCATTGGAAATGTCGCATACAAGTCACCAGTTTACAGTACTACATTCGACAAAACATATGCACGACAGAAGTCGCGTTTGTCACGTTTTTATTTTAACAAATAATATGTTAATACGAGTGACCATCTAAAAAAAAAATCCGCGTTTAACTACGTGTTCATTTTGACTTTTTAAAGAGCCGAGTACCAGTCTACATTGGCCAACATCCGGCGGGAACCTCCACCCAGAATATCATCCATTATGCACAGGTACATTTTAGAAAAATAATCAGGCACATACACTGCACAATAGACCAATCCGGGTTTTACCACGAACAGTTGAATATCATCCCCAGCTATTGTTAATGATTAATTTCCATTCATCGAAAATCACAAACATTACCACGTGCTTATTTGAATATCACAAACATTATGCCCGTGCCCTTTTATATGAAATAGTTTTATCGCGTAACACGTTGTATCCAAGTGACGTAACGTCAAAAGTTGGGTGTCAGTGAAAATAAAGCTGACACCTTAACGTAATTCTTATATACGTATGTCGCTTTTACATTAGCATTCTTATGTTTGGTATGAAAGTAAAGGGAATAGATTATACTTAATGTTTTTCAGATAATCTGTTGCATAAGTGAAATATAATGTTAAATGTATAGATGTTGTTTATGAAAAACTAAAAATTGTATTGAAATTTGTAACAAAATTATCCAGGCATAAAAAATACAGAAATGTGCTTATAATTTACAATTTTCGCGTAAATCGCGGGAAACTTCGTTGAACAACGCGCATGACGTCAGGCCGAACAGGACGCAAGTTTGATGGCAAATGTTTCCACCGAACGAAAAATGGCCGGCGTAACGGAAGAAGGTAAATTGTGAAATATTACCAAAATTAATGACAAAAAATGGGATACCCTTTTTTATGTGTTTGAAGTACATGTTTTTATTCGCGAAATTTCAATTATTTTTAGATATGAAATACTGGTACATCCGAGCTAAAATTTATTTCACGAAAGTTAAAACTTCTTCTGATAGAATTTAAAGTGTTTATTATTGATAATACTAGGTCTTAAAAATTGTCCACTTTTGCATATAATCGTTGCGTGAGCAATAAGTGTTGAAATGTAAATGCGCTATAGTTAAAAGTATACGTAAATAAATTAAATTTTAATTTATTTCCGAAATATCATAGAATATTGTTTGTAAAACTCTGAAATTATTTTTGAGATATTGAAAAATATAAATTATACACCATGCTATATCGCGTCTGAAAAAATGTCCTCTTGACGTTATTACGACGATTTTAAACGTTTCAAGACAAACTTCTTTTATGATTTTGCAGAGCCGCCACCCAAAGGTACCTTTACATATTATCGCTGGATTAAGCAATCAAAAAGGCGAACAATAAATCAAAGGCACTATGAAAAGAAGAAAATTTCAAGATCTGACAAAAGGACAGAATTATCAAAAGTAAAGCCGCCACAAAGAAAAGAAACCAAAGACTGAAGAAACACGATGACCTCGCCAAAAAAACTACAACAAAAAAGCAACAGAAAGAAAATCTACATCGGTTCCGTGAAAAACAAAAGTCCCAAGAAACATGTACTCTACAAGAATTCAAAGACAGGATGGAAAAAACACGGGCGATGAAGACATTTAAATCATCGATGCCGCAAACACCGGGGCGTAGGGTTTGGTTGTTGAAGACATATCTGCAGAAAAACTCACCGACTGTCAGGACTCTTGAAAAGATGAAGATCGTGAGATCACCTGAAGAGGTTAAAACAGACTGTGTCGCCGAAAGTGTTATTAAAGACATTAAGGCCATGCTAGATACCACCAAAGAACAGCGATCTAGTGACTTTTATCAAGAAAGCTCATTTTTGCGGCAATTAGTGGAGAAAATGTGCAAGAACAGAAACAAAGGAAAGAACTGGCGAAGGCAATTGGAGTAAAACGGGACAACATGACAGCCGGTAGCCGGATACGCACTCGTATATTGAAAAGCGAAACATCATGTTGGAAGCTGATAGAAAAGAAAACACGAAATAACAACATTTCAGATGAGCACAAGAAGCAATTGTATGAGTTCTGGCTAAAATCTGGAATATCATGACAAACAGGAAACAAAAGAGACATCAAGCGCGAGATTGTAAGCCACATGATTCACATCCTTGAAAAAAGTCAAACTGAAGTTTATAACGAATTCCGTGCTACAAATCCAGAAATAAAAATGTCACAGAGAACATTTGAACGACTGAAACCGTTTTTTGTTCGCTCTGTAAGGCCAGGAGATCGCAACACGTGTCTATGCCGCTACCACGTGGAACTCAAATCGGTACTTGAATGCTGCATGAAGGAGCGTAAGAAAATATTGGATTGTGAAAAAGATCGTACACTGAGCTCTGAATATCCCATATTTCGGAACGCAAACGATGCGGTTGCATCAACCTTATGTTCGATTAGATTCGGATGACTATCATAAAATTGCATGTTTTAAAGAGAGAGTGCGATCTTGTGGTGTGCAGAATTTCAAATTCATGGAAGAGGAAAGAGGAGATAAAATGGTTGACTTAGAAAGATTTGAGTACGTAACTGTTCACAGCAAAGGCAGTCAGGTCCGGAAAAAACTTATACTTGTGAAGAAAAAGACATGCGCCAAAGAACTGTTCTCCTACTTTCTTGATATCCTGTCTTCATTTCCGGTACATCAGTTTCGAGCAACATGGCAAAGACAACAACTTAAATGTTTAACAACAAATCTACCCCAGAATGACTGTGCAGTAATTAACGACTTCTCAGAAACTACAGAATTTGCTGGGAAAGACGAACTGCAGTCGTTATACTTTCAAAGAACGGAAGTGACACTACATGTCAGCATCCTATACCGCCATGCAGTGTTAGAGGTTGATGGGATGGATAGCTCCACGGAGAATCCACATATCGTAACGGAGCAGTTCCTTGTGTTCTGCAATGATGGTAGACATGATCACCACTGCCTATGTATTATATATAATATTTGTAGAGTGCAGGAAATGATTAGAGACTATCTAACGTCCATCTCGTATCAAGTGGACACTATGCACGAGTTCACGGATGGATGTCAGGCACAGTATAAATCTCGACACTGCATGGGTGATTTGAGTTATAGATGCGGGGACTTCGGCTACAGACAAGTGATACGAAATTACTTGAGACGTCGCACGCAAAGGGTAATTAAGTTCATTTTGAATTGTTTTATAACACATTGAATTACATACTTGTACGTAGTTATTATGATATAATTATACCATCACAAGCAAATGTGTTTGTTGTTGTTTTTTGT
Organism: Congeria kusceri; assembly: GCA_027627225.1. Taxonomy (NCBI): domain Eukaryota; kingdom Metazoa; phylum Mollusca; class Bivalvia; order Myida; family Dreissenidae; genus Congeria; species Congeria kusceri. Next base: position 47,940,749 of record CM051031.1, on the reverse strand, counting down.
TGGGGATGGGGGGGGGGGGGGAGTTATATAGACGTGAGCTAGTCGGTCTGTTGGTTTTCATGCTTTCCAGACGATAACTGAAGAAAGGCTTGCCTTTTTCAATTAATTTTGGTACACATGTGTAACATACTAAAATACAGGTCAAGTTCGACTTTGGTTACACACCACTAAATGTTGACAGAGTTATGGCCCCTTTTCGACGTTAGTCCCATAATTCATTAAATAAAATTTTTAATAAATTTACATTAAATTATATAAATTCATACCGGATATTTGTATATTAAGGCCCGCAGGATGCCGCAGGCGGATACGTACAGAGACAGCTCGTATTTCACTCGTGATAATAGAAAATAGATATTTTCACTCGTGGCTGTGCCACTCTTGAAAATATCATTTTCTATGAACACTCTTGAAATATAATACGATCTTAATCCATACTACGAGGTAATGCAGTAATTAATACGGCAGAGGACGCGTACCAATACGCACGTGACAATCTCGAGGCCACGAAGGATAAATCTGGATCGACGCATCTTTCGTTACCTAGATACATCCCATGTGGAACGAATCGAGATCGTTATCTTAAACCCGTGTTGAACAATAGGGACATTCAGCAAATTATTACAAAACAGGATGGGACTCTTACATTGCGAAATGTTTCATGCTACACTTGTGGCCAATGTGCAGATGGGTTATATGACAGATGTACCAACTCAGAAATGACAGCACCAAGGAATGTGCGTTTAGACCTGAAGAAGTCCGTGCCCAGTAACGAGCATGTGATCGACAATTCTAACTGCGTTGCAGAGTGTGTCAAAAAGGGCGATCTTACAATAACTCTGCTTACAATACACTCTGCTTACAATACACTCTGCTTACAATATATGTGTAATGCAATGAGTAGCCGTCAAAATGTGTATTTATTACCATATGCACATGTATTTCAGTTTAACATTATAATCGTTGTTAGTATGTAAGATCGTACGTATGATTCTTATTTGTGTATATACATGTACAAGAGAGACGAGACGAGAACGCGCTATAATGCACAAAAAACTATTTTCGTTAATGAACCCCTCGACTAAACAAGGGCCGGCTAAAATTACAATTTATAAAACATTAATATTAAACATTCTTACAATATATGTGTAATGCAATGAGTAGCCGTCAAAATGTATATATATTGAAATTAAAACGGACGTCATAATTGTTACAGTCGTGACACCCAACTTTTGACGTTACGTCAAGTGCGATGATTGGATTATATTGCAGATGAATTTGAAAATGATTGACATTTGTGGAAGCGTCTATTCTCAAAATAACCTAACTTACGTTCAATCGTTGTTGGCCTATGAAAATGCCCGTTACATGACGAATTAAGATTTTACTAGTATATAGAAAATATTATTTGAGCAAATTAAAAATGTTTCTAGTGAAATGACACAAAAAAAAGACATTTTAAACAGTTACGATTCGATTGTTATTATTATTTAATATATTTCAGTCCATCAAGTCCGGCCAGTTCCAGATGTACGACTACGGTTTCCTAGGTAACCTGGCCAGGTATCATCAGGCGAGTCTGTCAAATCATGCATAATGCAACCTTCTGATAACTAATGCCATACAAATGAACTAATGTCATACAAATGAACTAATGCCATACAAATGAACTAATGCCATACAAATGAACTAATGTCATACAAATGCCCTGAAAGAAAGACAATACAAAGAACGCGACTTTGGAACATGTTGAAATGGACGAAAATATAACGACTTATACAAACAATGTCTGTGCAATATTGTCTTTAATTATATCCAATACCCTGAGTTGTAATTTTGGAGACGCACCGTGTAAAAATATGTAACTTAGAAGTAGAATAAACGCCGCGTACAGTATAAAGTTATCAATCACATGGGTGTTTGGGGAACAGTCAAAACTGTTGGCCCAAGGTGGAGGGATGACTGTTAGAACTGTTTCCCGAGGCTGCTAGGCCAAGGGAAACAGTTAAAACTGTCATCCCGCCGACAATATATCACGCCGACATTGCCGAAATAACACCCCGTGGGATTAACTTAGCTATATTTCATCCCTGTGTAATAAGCAAGCACGCACAGTATTAAATATTATATTCATTTTCGTGACGTCATTTCATGCTTTTCGTGTTTTTGCCACTCTCGCGGTTCAGGTTTCCTAAGCCTTTATAAATAAACTTATCTTTATTCTACACTAATCTATTCTAGTATTCTCTATCTATGACATGAACGTGCATGTAAATATATGGCGAAACAGAAACAGACTGAGTAGGAACATGTTCGTTAATTTCCGTTGATGGTTGTAACTGTTCACTGTATCGGAAACTTCGGTATGTTCCGCCGGCTAGGAACAATGACGGAAAATAACCGAGTTTAAGATGTTTCGTCTATAATCGTTTTTGAGGAAGCACCGGCGCGTGCGGGAAACAGTATATAAATATTGACTTCTTTGAGGGTGACAGTGCGTCTTGTCAACCCGAGGCAACACTGTCGACCGAGTCTTTATTTTATTATACCGAACAAAATCAAAGTAAAGAAAACAATTACATAAGTTTAATATTTTAGCAATGTCGTCTGATGCAGAAATATAAACAATCAAACCTCTATATGACACAGACTTTAAATTAAGCTAAATTTGCGTACCGGGCGACATAGCGGTAGCGGGCGACATTGCCGGGCGACATATCAAATTGTTGCCCGCTGCAGGTTATATGCATTATATAGAGAAATAATTAAGTGAGGTATAATAATTAAAACTGTTACCCGGTAACAGTTCATTTCTATCGGGAACAGTCTTATATCTTGATAGCGTTTGTGAATTTTTTCATCGTAAGATATTTATCTGCTTAACGAAAAACAGACCTGAAAGTGCCCAAAACTGACATCAGAATTTTAGTTAATAAAAACTTGTATGTGGTTTCAGGAATATTACTTGTTAAGATTTGCGTTGCATGATAATTATCATGATAATTTTCGCGTTAGCAATATACTGCGGAAGACCGCGGGCAATTTTTAAGTGGTAATAGGAATATTAACGTGTTAAGATTTGTGTTGTCAGATAATTATCGTGATAATTTGCGCGTTAGATAACTCGAATTGGTTTTGGAATATATTTGTTATAATTAAGTGGTATCAGGAATATTAACGTGTTACATTTGCGTTGTCAAATAATTATCGTGATAAAATTCGCGTTAGTAAGATACTGCGGCAGACTTCAAACCCCAAGAAAATGTATCTTATATAAGTTCTGGGCACGTTTAGGCCATGTAGTATAATAATAAAATATCTAGTAGAAATATATTCGCAAACGCTAATTTAATATCTAGATAAATATCGTAATAAGTAAGTGGTAACACAAATATTTTCGCGAACTCTTAGTAGTTAACATGAAAGTTTTCGCGAATCTTAAGTAGTTAACACGAAAGTTTTCGCAAACTTTAAGTAGTTATCGTAAGGCAATGCTATGCCACCATAGTATTAGTAGTTTATTTCTAACATATCTTTCTCTAGATTCGTTGTCGCTTTCACATATCGGAACATCTCTTCTTTTTATCCATGACGATCTGGGTGTTAAAGTAAAGAGAGTCCCATTCCAACAACTGTAAAAATGTATTTCTATACCCCCACAAACCAAGTTTGGGAGGGGATATATAGGAGTGAGCTTGTCGGTCTGTTGGTTTTCATAGTTTCCGGATGATAATTCAAGAAATGCGTGACATTTTCAAATAATTTTTGGTACACATGTGTATGATCATAAAATACAGGTCAAGTTTTACATTGGTTACACACGACTAAATTTTGACAGAGTTATGGTCCCTTTTTGACTTAAATTCCCTAAAAACACGGTTTCATGACAAGAACTCATAAATGGCTCCACATATTTAAATTATTTTTGGTACGTAGGTGTAACACTATCAAATACAGGTCAGGTTCGACTTTGGTTACAAACCACTAAATGTTGTCAGAGTTATGGCTCCTACTGAAATTATTTTTTTCCAAATACACATTTACAAATTAAAGTATTTTCTCTGTGTCCATTTCTTTCGAATGGCTGTCATAGTTTTGTGACAGGCCAGATTGTAGGGGTATATCCGTCATTTATGTGATAGTTCTACTTTGTCCTTTTTAAAGACCTCGGCCCCGGAGTACCGCCTCGAGGACGTGACCACGCCCATATTGCTGTACACGGGCACCGAGGACACGCTGGTCACGCCCATTGACATCATAAAACTGGTGCCCCACCTCCACGACCTGGCCAAACACACCATCATCAACGGCTGGGAACACCTGGACTTCATGTGGGCCATGAACGCGCCGGAAATGTGCTACAATGACCTCATTCGCGAAATGAAATTGCGTGTATAATGCATAATTAACCAATTGTATTATGCGTACACACTTATGGTAAATATTTTATGCAAAATAAACTATTAAAAGTTTAAATGCATTTTGTTCTATATCGAACATCACCGTATCCGAAATGAATATCATGTCTTACGCGTATTTAATATAAAACTGAATTCTTGAGTAGTTTTGTTTATATCAAATATAATGTCCGAAATGAGATAGCGTGTATAATGCATGTAACGAATTGTTCTCATTGCGTAGTTCTGCAGTGTTTGTTTTATGTCAAATACTATATATACACGTTTGTTTATAATGAACATGTCAATGTCCTGTTGGTATTTCTTTGAAATCAATTTACAAGTATATCAAGTATCATTTTACACGACGGAATATGTTTAGTTTCTTACTAGTATCTCTAACTAGTATCTACAGTTTTTTTGTTGTTGTTTTTTTTTAAACATGATCGCTACACTGTAAGTCTGTATTCAATTGTAGATCGCTACACTGTATGTCTGTATTCAATTGTAGATCGCTACACTGTAAGTCTGTATTCAATTGTAGATCGCTACACTGTAAGTCTGTATTCAATTGTAGAGGTTTACATATAGTAAATGTTCGTTTTAAAAGTCAATATTTCCACAAATAGTGTACATGTACAACCATTCGTGGTAAAGACTAACAAAGCATAAAACGATGATAAATCGGAATGCACAGGAGTCCACTTTGGGAACCCTTATTTGTCCCGTTGTGAATCCCTTAGGGGCCACTGTACGGTTGGTTTCTCGGTCTTCAGACGAGGCCTGATGGGGTCTGGGTTTGAGCCGCCTTGTACACACAGCTAATGTCAACACCAAAAAACGTACACAACACCATTTCACTACTATTAAGAAAATACGGAAAATAATTAACTAATTGTGCACACAGTTCCATCATTTCGGTATTTTTACCATACATGATCATCCAATTGTGAGATCCCAATTTCATCATGATTGTACGAATGTTATGTGCAAGATTACTTATACTTTATACTTTACAAGGGTCAAATTTAAAAATACACTTACCATGCGATTTGAAACTTCAGCCAACAACTATGATACATAAATTGTATAAAACAGACAACACGCTGTTCAAGTTCACACTATCCCTATTTTAGACTTCCCCCCCCCCCTCCCCCTTGCAATTGAATATGTGGCCAAAAGCGTGTTGTACCCCACGTACCGATATGTACCGACGTATACGCTATATGCTGTTGATCCGCTGGTATTCTTAGTCATTAAGGCCATTTAGATTTAATATATCTTTTTTACTTTCCCTGCAAAAGTGTTGAGTAGGTGTTGGTTAAATAAAAAATTAACGAATCTCGTCTAAAAGGTAGCAGTAGTGTAATGGATGTGGTGTCCGCCTTGCTATCGGGATGTCGTCAGTTCGATCACTACTCTGGGAGCATTCGAAGGATCTTTCTCATACGATACCAAGTACTGGTTCTACCCAGGAAAAGGACTCAGGAGTTTTCCAATAAGTCTCAGGCTTTCGACACAATCGAGCTAAAGAAAATGGGTTAAAACTAATCCCGTCTACATTCACAACAAGTGTCAAACTAAAACACTTATTCGGTGTGTGTGCTTTTTGTAGTAAAACAATGTCAAACGAGAGATGTTTGTAAAACATGTATGCCCCCGACTTGCAGCCTAGTCGTGAATATGTGCAATTGTTAAGAAAAATTTTTTATACTGTATGTGCACATTTAACACGTGGGGAGGAAATTAAAGTTGATACTTTAGAAAGTATATATTAAGCTGAAAGAAAGATAGAGTATAATCATGGATTTATTTTTACTGCCTATTATATAAGGATACCTGTTTTCTGTTTGATTTAAGCATTAAATAGGCCAAAACACCTCTAGATACCCTGCGGAAACAAAATGGTCTACGGAGAAAACAGTTGTCATGTTACAAGCCCCTGTGACCTTGACCTTTGACCTGTTGACCTCAAAATTGATAGGCGTCTTCCTTTTCTCCCGAGTAACCAGCATACCAACTTGGATGATCGCAGGTCACAGCGTTTTCTAAACATATCATGCGGAAACGAATTGGTCTACAGAGGAAACAGTTTTCATGTTACAAGCATCTGTTACCTTGACCTGTTGACCTCAAAATTGATAGGCGTCTGCCGTTCCTCCCAAGTAACTAGTATACCAACTTAAATGATCGTAGGTCAAAGCGTTCTCTAGATATCGCCCGGAAAAGAATTTCATGTTAGCCCCTGTGACCTTAAACTTTGACCTGTTGACCTGAAAATCAATAGGCGTCTTCCTTTCCTCCCAAGTAACCAGCATAATAACTTAAATGATCGTAGGTCAAAGCGTTCTCTAGATATCGTGCGGAAATGAAATGGTCTACGGACAGACCGACCAACCATCCGACCGACCGACCGACGGACAGGTGCTAAGCAATATACCCCCACTTCTTCGAAGTGGGGGCATAATTATTGAGCAAAAACCGTTTTTGTATATTTAGTAAAATTGACCTTGACCTTGATCTCACTAACCCCATATGCAATCCCAAGCGTGGTCTAGATACAAGGTATCTATGTATGAAGTTTCATTCAAATAGTTATTGAGCGGAAACCATTTTTCTGTTTTTAGTAATGGAGACATTGACCTAACCCACCCTATATATATATGCAATCCCAAGCGAAGTCTCGATATATGGTATCTATGTATATGTGTTTTCAAGTTATTGAGCGGAGACCGTTTTCCTATTTATAGTAATGGTGACCTTGACCCCACCCACCCCATATGAAATTCCAAGAGTGGTCTCAATATAAGGTATCTATGTATGAAGTTTCATTAAAATATCTCGATGCGTTCTGAAGTTATTAAGCGGAAACCGTTTTTCTATGTTTAGCAACGGTGACCTTGACACCACCCACCCCATATACAATCCCAAGCGAGGTCTCGATATAAGGTATTTATGTATGAAGTTTCATTGAAATATCTCGATGCTTGTCAAGTTATTGAGCGAAAACCGTTTTTATATTTTTAGTAACGGTGACCTTGACCCAACCTACCACATATGCAATCTCAAGAAAGGTCCTTATATAAGATATCTATGTATGAAGTTTCAATAAAATATCTTGATGCGTTCTCAAGTTATTAAGCGGAAACCATTTTCTATTTTTAGTAAATGTCACCTTGACCTTGACCACACCCACCCCATATGCAATCTCAAGCAAGGCTTCGATATAAGGTATATATGTATGAAGTAAAATATCTCGATGCGTTCTCAAGTTATTGAGCAGAAACCGTTTTCCTATCTTTAGTTATGGTGATTTTGATCTTGACTCCACCCACCCCATATCCGTGGTCTGGTTGTAACGCACTGGCTTCACAACACAAGGGTCGCTGGTTTGTGTTATGCCCAGGCATGAGACGTCAAATCGAGGAGCAGTGTACTATGTGCTTCACACATTTTGATTACTAGCATTTTTTGTGCCGAATATGGGTACTTTCCTCCAGCCACAAATCTACCCTTACCCCACGAAAAATCATTTTCTCCAAAAAATATTTTCCCACCAATTGATATTATATTTTCCCAATTGTATCATCCCCCCTCCAAATTATCATTTTCCAGTTACTAGTACTTGTAACCCTAACCCATAAGTTGAACAGTCGGATTATTATAATACCAGTCTAAGAAATTCATTGTTTTGTACCATTTTTAAGGAATGTAACAATGCTCTATTGTTTCCAGTTTTATGGGATTTGTGCGCTATTCAATAGAGTCTTCACAATTCAAGGGGTACAGGCATTGTTTTCAACAACAAAAAATCAATGTCAAAATGCTTCCATGTGGGATGCCATGGGTAACTTCAAACCACTAAGTCTAATAAAAATGATAATATATTTTTTATAATGCTCTGAACTAAATTTTATAAACATAAATAATTCAGCTAAGTACAACTTAATTATTCTTTGTTAACAGGTATTGTATGCGAAACTGTATCGAACTCATTTTTGAAATTGTTACATGTGTCAGTCTTTTTGACTTCTATAGCTTATTCTTTTGTTTGTTTAGCTGCCTTCATCGCTGAATAACATGGCATTATTTTTTTTAATTGTCCTGTTCGGAGATAAAATCTTGGAACAGAATAGTATCAGAACGAACAAGAAATGTCTTTAAAAAAGACAATCGGCGTAGAAATAACTATTGAGATGTCATTTTTTTGCCCTAAATATAATACAAGAGAACCAAGCTGTGACTTAACGAACCCCATAATTTCGTTTCCTACTAAGGAGACTTCTCGGACCCCAGATTTTTCGGTCTCTACTAAGGAGACTTCTCGGACACTAAATTTTTTAGACACTATAAGAAAACGTATCGGCCCCCAATATTAATTTGAGATAAACACAATAATTATTAATATCTGTACCGTGAATAAACCGATCATATACCGCCCGATGTTTTCACCAGTGTAGTCTAATTCATGAGACGTGCTTGCGAATTTAGTGTTTCTTTTTATATAGGGCTAAATTCGCTGGAACGTCTCATCGCCGAAAGACCATTTATGTGGTGGAAACTGAAAAGTTTAAATATTCCAAAATTTCCATTATTTGCAAAAATAGAGTTATCTATCAACGTTTTTTTCCTGAACAACACCAAAACTGATTAACATGAACCGAAATTTACCTTATATATGCATTTAATTCCGATTTAAACTTGTGTATCTAGAAATTCCCCAAATTGCAGTCTCGTTGAGCACTCACACCAATCAGAGTGAGGCTATCTTGATACTGACCAATCGAATGACGTAACACTTTTACAGCGTAGCAGAATATCGATTAAAGTTTACACAGTGAAGGACAGCGAGATTATTTGATCAAGGTCACAATATACTAAAAGATTTCCTTAACAAATTCAATGTAAAAGCAATAAATTCAACAAAAAATAAACTCAACATTTTGCGCGTAGAGACCCTCATAACCATACCTTTTCTTAAAGAGCATTCCGAGCCGAATTGATTTAGACAATAAAAAAGATAGGTCATGTGATATGTAAGAAAGAACTCGACGCGAATCAAAGTTCACTGTTTTACGGCCATCTTTTTACCGGCTACTCTCCAGTTGAAGGTATACTGCCAACTGTCAAAGTCTCGTCATGTAGTCTCCAACCTTCAAGCGAAACAGTGAATTTTTAGTACACAACAATGTTTTTCCTACCACACGTACAAAGAAATATTCAAAAATAAAGTCATGGCAAGTGACTATACAGAAAATTGGGTCTTCAAATAAATGGTGTTGATTTCTTTAGAGAGTATAGCATTGCACACCTGAAATATTTAGTATACTGTAACCTATAAGAGAAATTTGTTCTCATTAAAATTAGTTTTTCTTGCATATAATTATCTTCCCATGCATATTGCACCAATATATTAAGTTTGGCTTGTATATCTGTCCATTTGGCCATTTTATTTCATATTTTCAAACACAGGTGATTTTGGTCGGAAGCCGGTGATTTCAAGCGTCTTGAAGCTTAAATGTCCCTCTAACAATTAAAGCTGATATTTGCAATATTTGTGACAAAATACCCAAACAAACCAAACAAACATGTATGGGGGGCTTATGTGGGGTGAGGAGAGAATGACTTTGTTAGATATTTTTACTCTAAGCCATTTTGATAATGTATTTTTTGTGTATTTAAAAAAAAAAATCACCCCAAAAATGTAAATTTTATAGAAAAAAAATTCCAATTTCATCCAAGACAATTAACAAATTAGTCAAAATGGGAGATCAAAGATACTTTGAAGTGTAGAAATCAATCAGCTTCCAGTAATTGCTTGTTTCAAACCAATAAAGTGTAAAATCTTTAAAGCACCTTGTTTGTCGCAGCCTCTTTAATTACAGGCCACCAATTATATATTCTAGTATATAATGTCATGAGTGCCTTTAAACTGCAGCAGGTGGTCAATTTGCATTGCCTGCTCACATTTAGAGGTTTAAGGGAATCCAAAATTGCATATTTTGGGCACAAAATAAGTACTTTGACTTTTTTTAAGGTGGCAATCTGGTCAAAATGGGGTTCATAACCAAGCAAAAGAAAAAGTTGCTCAATGTTGGTTTTAAACGAGGTGGGACTAGTCCGGTGAAGGGGAAAAAACATAATTATGAAAGAAGGTCAAATTCCAACACAACCTATGTAAGGTTAGAAAGGTCATCCTTTGAAGCACGGGTAGCTTACAATGACAAGGTTCTTACTTTTCGGGATGTAGACGGCTCTCAAACCCCAGCTAAGCCCTTGCGTCCGAGAGCGAACAAGATTCGCTATGTAGACCTGTTACGGGTTCCTGCTCCATCAAAAGTCCATCCCGACTTACTTACGAACAAGGTCTATGTCCCCGCCCTACTCCAGTCTATGATGTCCTCTGAAAATAGAAAGCATAGGTTAAAAAGTGATAAATGTAGGGGCGACTTGGTAATTGACGGCAGTGCTTCCATAAAGTGGGGCTTAGGCTGGGAGGAAAGGTTAAAATGTACAAGATGCAGATATGTAGGCAAGCATTATAAGCTTTACAATGAGGTTCCATCAAGTACCAGGGGCAGAAAGGCAGCTCAGATCAATGTAGGCTTCCAAATAGGTGTTGCAAGTACTTCTATTGGGAACACAGGTTCCCGCAGAATTCTCAACACAACCAATATCATTGCTCCCTCTCCACTTGCTATGCAAAAACAAGCAAATAAGGTCAATACTGCCCTTAAATCCCTAAATGAGAGAAGCATGTACCAGATTAGAGAAAACTTAGTTGCTGAAAATGCCAAAATTGGTCAAAAAGATCCCTCTAAGGTAAATGTTGAAGGGGACACTTGCTACAACAATCCAATTTTTAACTCTGACGCGACACCCTTTCAAGCCGGAACTATTGCCATAAGCACTATGTGTGAAAACAATACCAGAAACAAGCAAATTGTAGGGGTACAAGTAGCAAATAAACTATGCAGGACTGCATCAATGCTTAGGAATAAGGGTAAACCTGTTCAGTGCCCCAATCATAGGGGGCATTGTTCTGCAAATGTTTCAGAGAGGGAACCAATAGGTGATGAAGGCAAATGGAATAGGTTGTTAGGTGACCAGATCTCTAAGGACATCAAAATAGCAAATTTCACTTGTGATGGGGACAGTAGGGCATTCCAAGGTGTTCATAACTCTCACGGTCACAATGTGGGTCATCTTAAGGATCTGAGGCACCTAGGCAACTCGCTGAAGCGCGAGCTCAACAAAGCGCCTTTCTCAAAGGGCATGCTCAAGGGTCATTCCAAGTCTAATATCAGGAGTCGGTTCGCTCTCTCGGTCAAAGCTAGGTGTATGGCTGAGCTGCCCACAATAAACACCAGGGTGACATCAAGGTTCTAAAGAAGGTCATGGTTGATGTAATCGCAACCATTGTTCTATGCTTCAGTGGTTACTGCGGTACTCATTGTGCAAAGTACAGTTATGTCTGTGCTGGTACAAATAGGCAAGCTAAGAATTTCATGCCAGACAATGTCAAGGTTAAAATGGTTGACAGTGACCAACAAGTCCTTAAAAAATGCATTGAAATGGTTTTAGGTCCAGCTGCTCTTGACGCTACCAAACTTTTAACCACAACCCAAAAAAGTGAAGCAGTAAACAGGTCGTACCAAGCTGTCAATCCTAAAACTGTGACTTTCTCACGCAACTGTGTAGGTCGAATTCACGGGCAGGTTCACAAATTAAACAATGGCTATGCTGACTCTGTAATTGCAAAAACCACTGAACTAAATGCTAACCTTACCCAGGGGTCAAAGATTATTAAGCAGATAGCATATGAGGACCGCAACGACCTTAACCGAAAGCAAACATCCGCTACCAACAAAGCACGAGCTTTACGTGCCAGGACGCGGAATTATCGATACAAACTGCATGAGGAATTACACTACGGCAAGGGCATGAGTGACCCCAAACCTGATTATGACAGTCTTCCACACCTTAAGCATCATAAATATGCTTAGTTGATTGTGTACCTGATAATAAATTGTTATTATTACCTGTTTTGGCATAAGAGACCTCTAACAAGTGGCCCTCGCGTCAGCATCAGGCGTTCCTCTACCTGAAAAAGGCAAAAATACCCAATAGAAATAGATATAAAATGAAAAAAAACATGCATTTATGTATTTTAAGTGTATTTCTATGAATAAAAGGAAGTGATAAAGCTTGTTGTATTCATGTTTTTACCAAATATGCAGGCTGGCTCAGTTCCATGCCCGCTGCACTGTCCGAACTGTAAAAATGTCCGCCGTTCCATGTTGGTGGAATGGGGCTCTATGTTTAAATGTTCAGGCTTAACACACAAGCTATTGTTGCATAAGTGGCTCACAGAGTCCCTGGCGTTCAATTCTGACTTCATGTAGCACATTAACGCTACACGGTGAACCAAGTATGTCTCTGATTTTATGTCCGAAGGCAATTTAGCCCTCATTCGGCCATAATAGGGTAAGGAACTATTTGAAATACAACCATTCCAGATCAAACAATCTGAATTGATGCATTTAATGCACTTATTTTCTACTCTTTTGCTCAGAAATGACCAAAAATCTGCTTTCTCATCCATATTTTGCACTTGCAGACGATATTTTATTTTAACCCAAAGTCAGTTTAGGTCACAATATACTAAAAGATTTCCTTAACAAATTCAATGTAAAAGCAATAAATTCAACAAAAAATAAACTCAACATTTTGCGCGTAGAGACCCTCATAACCATACCTTTTCTTAAAGAGCATTCCGAGCCGAATTGATTTAGACAATAAAAAAGATAGGTCATGTGATATGTAAGAAAGAACTCGACGCGAATCAAAGTTCACTGTTTTACGGCCATCTTTTTACCGGCTACTCTCCAGTTGAAGGTATACTGCCAACTGTCAAAGTCTCGTCATGTAGTCTCCAACCTTCAAGCGAAACAGTGAATTTTTAGTACACAACAATGTTTTTCCTACCACACGTACAAAGAAATATTCAAAAATAAAGTCATGGCAAGTGACTATACAGAAAATTGGGTCTTCAAATAAATGGTGTTGATTTATTTAGAGAGTATAGCATTGCACACCTGAAATATTTAGTATACTGTAACCTCAAGACGCTGACATCGTAGAAAGACTGTTGGCGAGAATAGAAACTAAGAGCAAATGAAGTAGGAGAGTATTTTTATCATAAGGAACATTTATTGAAGTAAGTCACCTGTATGTTATATGATTTCTACAAAAAAAATTGAAACTCATAACCATGCACTCCACATAAAATAGATTCGTATAAGCCGGTATTTGACCTAATTGAAGATGGAGATTTAAACTAATATAGCGCGCGTCTAATTCAATGCTATTTCTCTACGACATTCACATCATTATTTTTTGTAATTCGTGGGAGACCAATATTTTTGTGCAATTTTTTTAAAAAGCAAACAGATTTATATGCATAAACGTCAATCTATAACGGGTAAAAATAGTCGATAAACCGTATAAGTTCGGTTCAATATTCAGTGCTTTTTATCACAAGCGCTATGTTCAGTAAATACCAATTTAAATAATAATAAGCTAATATTGTAAAATACATTCAAAACTCTTTTTGGAAGTACAATTCTTTTCCATAACTCTTATGCATAAGTCAAAAACAATAGCAATCGTCAATTGAGTGGTTACGATCGCTCCGGCCGCTATATACTGTTGTTAAACTTACGCAATACGCAGTTAACCAGTCAACAGCACAAACAGAAACGCTATCATACCTATGTGAATAGACATAACATGAATTCACGTGTAGATGTGAACTAAATGGATTATTATTATTGTTTATTAGTGTTTTTAGTCGGATCTATTTCTTGTCATCTCTTTATAGAAAGTAGCATCGATAACAGGAAGCCTCGCTGCTTAGCGAGCAAATCGCAGTAATTTATCGATTTACTGACGCGTAGCCTGCAAAGTAAAGAAGTAGTTCCCTCAAGATCGATTTCAGAAATACACATACTAAATCCTGTTGGCTTGCGCCAACAGTCTAAAAATGCAATAGTGTGTAGGTTTAAATGGCTCAGGCATGCAAAATGAAAGTGTTTTCATACAAATATTTATGGAACATTAATTAGGAATGGTTTATCTGTCCAGGTATGTAATTTTTATTGCAATCTGTTGACAATAACTATCTAATTTCGGGACGTGAAAGTAACGATAAAAAAAATCCTGTCGGAACAATATAGAAAAAGAAGGAAAACTTTCCACCACAGAAATGGTTGTTACCCGGTACAGCCCGTCAGCAAACGTTGCCCCTGAAAAAGTAGCGCAATGTTTGCATAGGGCATACAAGTACAGCTATCACCAGTGATACATGAATAAGCTAAATACTAGTAATTTACGTAAACATAATTGATAAATGAATTTGTCGGGCAAATTTAACAAATTAACATTGTCAGAAAATAATAGCGGGAATGAATGAGCAGTAAGTTTGTGAAATCCCCATTTATTGCAATTCTTGGGTTTAGGATTCTCCAGACGCTAATTGATGCGTGTGTATAAACACAGCTTTACCGCGCGCTATTTTTAGAATGATTCTCCTGCTGGAGTTGTCCTTGCTAGAATTAATTCACGGGGACGACTGTCGCTTACAGCGTAGGTCTACAATAATATTTTTACACAATGATAAAATAATAAGAAATATAAGCTGAATCAAATTTGCTAATATTTGTTTTACTTATTTATCAGAAAAATACCTGAAATTTACCACTTTATATTTTGTGCTTGCGAGCTCAACAGGCAACATTGTACGTTGTAACCGACTGTCGTTCCCGTGAATTGTAGCATTGTAATTGCTATTATAGAGCGCGCCGATTATGTAAGTTAAACAATATAGTTATTTCATTATGTGAATGAATATAACATTCTGATCATGACATACAATGAGTAAAATTGTTCATAATTATGTTCATTTGTAGAGTGTATGTCGAAGATATGTTTATAACTTTAATGTAACCGTTTATGTAAACAATTATGTAAATTTGTAATCCCCAAAAGTATGCAACAGTTATTGGTATACGTTAAACCATTGTTTAAAGTTTGCATTCCCTAGAATTGGAAAATTTGCCCAATTCTATTGGGATTCAAATTTCCCGCTGCATAATTATCGCAAGAAATCTAGGTCAAAAGTGATCTTAGACAGCTACGCCGAAAAAGGCTTTACCACAGTCAGTCTATTCTTAGCCCCCATTTTAGTTTGACTCTTGTATTTTATTGTATTGGCTATGCTTTAATGCTGTATACTAGAAATCGGGAAAATTGTATAATTTATGCTAGTTAGACGTTCAAAGAATCATATTGTATATTTCTGGGCCCAGAGTCATTAAAATAAATGCAAGCATTATACAGCATTTGTTGAGACAAATGATAATAAACATGTATTTTACCATTCAAAATTTGACCATGGTTACTTGTTTTGTATTTCTTCTTTTTCATCAGTATTATTAACTGATAATGGATTCCATGGATTACAGTACACAATTTACTCATTATATTCATTCCTCAGTCAGTAGAAAATTAAGAACATTTTCGCCAATTAATGTAGATCTAACTCTGATGCTTAAGCTCTATGCGAAATTAAACTTATTTTGCGATTTTATTGACCTGGCACTGATGAATATTCCGTGTATTTGCGTAAATCTATTTTAAGCTACTAACCGAGATAGGAGACTCAAGACATGAATATGTATTTATTAAATCCTTACCACATAACACTTGATACTTTAGTGCAGTGGTTAAGTACGCAAATGTTTGGGTTTCGAATCCTAGAACGGGCGCTTTTAATTTATTCATTTTTTTATATATTTTAATTTATTAAATTGATCATATTGCTGATGTCATGACACGGAATCTCATCTCATCATCAACCTCGATTCTGTCACAGAAGAGAGCTGCATCGATACTGCGAGCAAAACACAGTCTTTGTGTATGCATTTTTATGTAGATAAAACAATAACTAAGAAAAATAAAAAAAGGGGAAGGAAAATAATATACAGAAAAAAATGTCACGAGAATAAGTGATGTTAAAGTAAAAGAAAAAAGGAAGATTTTGGCTGGATTTGAACCACAGTCATT
Organism: Congeria kusceri; assembly: GCA_027627225.1. NCBI lineage: Eukaryota > Metazoa > Mollusca > Bivalvia > Myida > Dreissenidae > Congeria > Congeria kusceri. Next base: position 47,924,226 of record CM051031.1, on the reverse strand, counting down.
GTGATTCTCTAGTCAAAAACGCTATCCACCGCGCTATTCTTCCTGACACTCGTTGAAGGGTTTTTTCGGCGTAGCTGTCTAAGATCACTTTTGACCTAGATTTCTTGCGATAATTATGCAGCGGGAAAATTGAATGCCAATAGAATTGGGCAAATTTTCTAATTTTAGGGAATGCAAACTTCAAACAATGGTTTAACGTATACCAATAACTGTTGCATACTTTTGAGGATTAAAAATTTACATAATTGTTTACATACGCGGTTTAAATGAAGTTATAAACATATCCTTGACATATACTCTAGCACTGAGGCTAATTATGAAACGTATTTTCTCATTGTATGCCATAAACAGAATGCTATATTCATTCATGTAACGAAATAACTATTTTGTTTAGCCTACATTTATGTATGCGCTACGCTCTATAAATAGCAATTATACAATGTTCCCATTCATTAATCTCATTCACAGAGTTGCCGTTCCATGTAGCCAGTGATTCTAGCGAGTTCTTCACATTCCAGAAACAGTAGTGTCATTCTAAAAATAGCGCGCGTAGCTAGAAACAGTGTATAGCTGTGTTAGTATGCTCGTACATGCATCAATAATAGTGTTCAGAGAATCATAAACCTAAAAATCTAAATAAATGGGAAATTTATATTTATAAACTTACTGTTAGTTTGAATTAAAATTGTGGTTACGATTTATTAACGATTATTTATAATTGCATTTTTCTATCAACTTCTCCAGTAGATATTATTTAATCTGTAAAAAGATGCTACATTTCAATAGATAAAATGTTATGAAAGAAGATTCGGAATACGTCGAATTGTTATTCGCGTAGCATGCATAAACAATTTGCAGTCCTAATTATACACAGGAACCCTTGAAATATCATATTTCTACTGATATAATTTAAAATCGTCATAGTCTAATTAATTTTTATGTTTGCGTTATAAACAATAAAGTCTTAACATTTCAAAAATCGCTGAATGTTCCCTGACTATTGCTTTTTATTGGGATACACAGCATAAATGCTTATTTGACTTCAAATCGTTATTATATTAGTTAACTTACATGAATGGTATATTACCGGTACTACAAATAACTATATAGACTCGTCTGATACATAATAATTTTAATTCATTCCCGAAATTATTTTCTAACATTGTTAATTTGTTAAATTGGCTTGACAAATTCAGATAACAATTATGTTAACCTAAATTATTTTGGTTGTTCATATATACTGGTGGAAACATGGAGCTGTATGATTGGTTTATTCACAGCATAGATATTAATGATAATTTTATTTAATTTCTAAATTAACAAATTTATCTCAAATTAACCTTTGAGTCCGAGAAGTTTTCTTATAGTGTCCGAAAAATCTGGGGTCCAATAAGTCTCCTAATATTGGTGGGGACCAAAATATCTGGGGTCTGAGAAGTCACGTAACCGATAATTTTGGCCGTCTGTTTACGTAATTTTTAAATGACATTTCAATATTAATTTCAACGCCGATTGTCTTTTTTAATGACATTTCTTGTTTGTTATATGACTCTGAAATCCGCGCTTTACACGCTAGATAAACGTTAAACCGATAGAAATAAAACAGCCGAGCGCTACCGGAGATTAATGAGTTCCAGGTCACTAAAATACCCGAGTCTCAGTGTAGATTTATAAAAACGCAGATCAATATTTACAAAGTTGTCAGCCCTAAAAATAGATCAGCGTTGTGTACATGTTTATGCGTGTTGTAGATCTGGGTATGTTAGTCGTTAAAAATTGACAGGTTGTGTTCATTGGATGTAGGCTATTCGTTGGTAGTGCGTAAATTGTTTGAAGTCTTGTGATTAATTTAGCTGTCAAATGGGATTTTGTAAGTAGACTGATGAATAATTTACATGTATAGATCTAGTAAGACTTATAGTAAACAGGAGTAAATATTCCGTTGCTAAGTGTACACATGTATATTGTGATGTACATGTTTATATTATTGTTGGAAACACAGGTGCCTTTAACAATAATTATCTCTATATACATTATAATTTTAATATAGTGTATATACTTATGGGACATACACAATAATTTTTTTTTTTTTTTTTTTTTTTTTGATTCTCACTATTTATTCGTTTACAAGTACATATATATATATGTATATACAAAGAATACAATATACATGGCAATACATAGCAACATATACTTGGTTTAATCCACTATAATATATGCTATGACATGTATAGAATTTATGTAGTAGAGAATCAATAAATGCATAAATACAGGAGAACAACAAAAGGAAAAAAGAAAAAAACAACATGGTAAATGTTACAGCATTTTTATCCATCAAAATATATCAATGCTGATTGAGGGGAGTGGGTGTATAAAAATAAACAATAACAGTTAATATTTTATAATTAATAAGTGTATTTAATTTCGGCTGCAAAATAATTTTAAAATGTTCATACAGCCCTTTCTTTCTTCAAACAGGTTAGTTTTTTCAAAAATTGTGCATGATAAGTTTAGAAGTCTTTCTAAACCTTCTAGTGCGGGGATGGTGTTTCTTCGTTTACAAAGACAAATGTAACGCTTTATCTCTAGACAAAATAGATTATAGGTTTTTTTAGGTGAGCCTAAGATGAATGATTTAGAATTCATTGCAAATTCAGCATCAATTTGATAAACAATATTGTTTACATTGGATAAGAACGCTTGAACAATTGTGCAATCCCAGAAAAGATGTATAAGTGTTTCTGGTTCAGTTTTGCAAAAAGTACATTTGTCACACTCAACTATTTTCATTTTGGAAATAAGGCTGTTGCAACCTAATATGTTATGAGTTATCCTAATTTGGAACCATTGTAAGTAAGAATCTTGTGTGACATCAAATATCCAACTATGTAAAAACTTCCATTCGGATTCATGAATGTTAAAAATACTATTCCACTTTTCACGACATGAAGGAATTTCTGGATTGTTGATGAAAGTTTTATATATAACAGCATTACCTGTTGTACACATAATTAATGACTTAATATAGCTTGGTATTAAGGGGAAACATGTATCCATTATTTCTGTGTTGTCGGCAATATGAAGAGATTTTAAATAGACTTGAATAGATTTTGTAATACATTCATATTGCAGGAAATTCACTGAAGTTCCAATTCTCTTGCTAAATTCCTATCTATCTAGAAATGACTTATCATTTTTCATAAGATCTTTAACATAACGAATTGCCCGATCATACCAAGCTTTGACAAAAATTGGTTCATTACCAACCACCAACTTGTGATTATAAAACATAGGTAATCCTAAAAACTCGGTTATAGTAGTTATAACATATTTATCAATAAACTCCATGTATGACTGAAATACATCTGCCCAAAATGGGTTTTTACATTGTTGTAGAATAATTTGAACATAGACCTTACCAAAATTGAATAAGTGGTTAATATTTACAATATTATTGCAAACTAAAATACACCACTTGCTATCGGCACCTGGTAATGAACGCTTAAACCAGGTTAATTTGATGCTATTCATGTATGCAACAACATCGAGCACTTTCAATCCACCATCAGTATAATCTTTGACTAGAACTTTACTTTTTATTCTTGTTTTACCTTGCCAGACAAAATCATAAAAAAGACTATTAAGTTTATGCACAAATTGTGTATTTGGTCTTGGTAGGGTAGCAAACAAATTAGTTAAGTGTGGCAGTAACAATGATTTAATAACTGTTATTCTACCTATGGGTGTAAGTTCTCTTTTATTCCATGACTTTATACAATTACTTATTGTATCAATTTTGTCTTCGAAATTTAATGATATCATTTTATCTAGGTCAACATCAAAGTTAATTCCAAGTAATCTGAAACAAGTATTTCCCCAATTGAGCTTCCATTTTGTTTTCATTGACCGTGTACTATATTTTAATGCACCAATCCAAATAACATGTGTTTTTTCAAAGTTAACCTTTAGCCCAGAAATCAAAGAAAAATCTTGTAGAATATCTAAAGTAGATTTGAGAGAGGCTTCACTTCCATCCAGTAGTAAAGATGTGTCATCAGCAAATTGAGAGATTTTATATTCAACGCCGTTAATAAAAATTCCTTTTACATTTTTACTGATTCTTATTTTTGCAGCTAGTATTTCCGCACAGAGAATGAATAAGTAGGGGCTAATGGGGTCTCCTTGACGACAACCGCGTTGTATTTCAAAGAAATTAGTTAAAAATCCATTCAGCTGAACTGCTGTTAAAATTCCTCTATAAAACAACTTTATCCATTTCATGAATGAAGGACCAAAGTTAAAAAATAATAAAGTGTTATTAATAAAATCAAAAGATAATGTGTCGAAGGCCTTTTCAAAATCTATCATCATTAAGAGTCCCGGAATATTATATTTTTCAGTATGATTCATTATGTCATAGATAAGACGTATGTTTTCACCAATAAGCCTCCCTTTAACAAATCCTGTTTGGTCTTTATTCACTAATATATCTAAAACCGATTTAAGACGATGAGCAATTGAACCTGAAGCTAATTTGTATATAGTATTCAAAAGAGTTATAGGTCGCCAGTTTTTTAAAAACTGTTTTGGTTTATCCTGTTTTGGAATGCAAGTAATAATACCTTGTTTTTGTGTCACTGATAGTTCACCATTAGTAAATGCAAAATTTAGGGACCTAACTACAAAATGGCCAATTTTATTCCAAAAAACTTTAAAGAAATTTGTTGTAAAGCCATCCGACCCAGGACTCTTATCATTTTGCATAAGTTTAAGAGTATTTGAAACTTCTGGATATGTGAGAAGGCCTTCTAATAAATTTGACTGGTCGCTGTTTAGTTTAGGAATATGAGAATATTCTAAAAAGTTAGGGATATCAATATTTTCGTTATTGTTCACTTTAGAGTATAAATTTTGTAAAAACACTCAGTTTCTTTTAAGATTTTGTTTTGAATATATATATAATTTCCATTGCTTGTTTCTATAAATGGTATAACTTTGTTCATGCAGTAATGCCTTTGTAGGCTACAAAATAGCTTTGTTGGCTTTTCTCCATTGTCAATCCACTCTGCCCTTGACCTTATAACATGGCCTTTGATTTTTTCATCTCGAATATTTTGTAACTCCGTTTGCATTTCGAGAAGTATTGATTTGTTTTGGTCATTTATATTAGTTTCTATTTTTTCAATCTCTTCTAGTAAAGTTTGTTCTCTATCCCTCCTAGTTTTATTTTTATAAGATGCATAAGATATTGTTTTGCCCCGAATTTCCAAAAGAAGAGTTTCTAAAAAAAGTTGATCATTGATTAAAAACTGCATATCCTGATCATTTACAATAGTAATGTTATCAAAATTATAAACCGGTAAGGCGTACTGTTTCTTAACTTCTTCAATTTTTTGGTTTATACAGTTTAAATAATCTCTATCCAATAAAAGTGAGTTGTTAAATTTCCAAAGACCTTTTCCATGTTTGATATCTTGTAAGACTAGATTTAAAGTTATTACCGAGTGATCTGATCGGTAACTACTACCAATATTACAGCTTCTCACATGTGGCAATAAATCTGCAGTAATAAGGAAGAAATCTAACCTTGCTTGTTGAATAGGATTTGTTCTGCGCCATGAAAATTTCTTGATATTGCCATTTAATTCTCTGAAAGGATCACATAAATGTGTTTGTTGGATAAGATCGAGAATAAATGTCCTAGCGTTTTTGTTATTGTTACAAGATTTATAATTATCATAGTCAAGTTCAGTGTTAAGCACTAGATTAAAATCTCCACACCAAATGAGTGATTCATTTCCAATTGAATCTGTTATTTCAAAAATGTTTTTAAAAAAATCAGGACAATCTGTATTTGGCCCATAAACATTAATAAGGGTAAATTGTCTTGATTGGTAAGTTATGTCCAACACAACATAATTGCCATACGTATCACAAAAAGATTGAGAAACTTTAATATCTAAGCCCTGTTTAAACATAATACCTACGCCTCGGGCATTGGACTTGCCGTAACTAAAATATGCTTGAGAGTTCCATAACGAGTACAAATGCTTTTTCATAGTAGAAGTAAAATGCACATCTTGTAAACAATATATATCGGCATTTTTTTCTCTTAAAAAACAATTAAAAACATCAATTCTTTTATGAATATTATTTAAGCCTCTACAATTGTATGAGATAATGTTACATGAGGTCATTATGATAAATTTTTAATAATGTTTTCATACAGTTTTTCACTGAGCGCCTCATAAACTATTCTCTGCAGGTGTCAGCCATACTTTGATACATATAACATATATTTGTCCACTCAACAACAAAGACTACTGAGATAGTTTGATAATGCCCACTGTAACAAACAAACTGATTGAAAAAACAACAACAAGATAATGATAGAGGTATGTACAACAACATGGCTATCATACAATTACTTTAAAATACAGAGGAAACAACGCACAAAATATTAATCAACTGACCTTATAAACATACCTACAATTTACATCGCAGTTTTATTTAAAGTAAATTATATATTATATGAACTTTCTTGTTTATCCTAAAAAGAACACACTAAATCATTGGGATACACACAAAAAGAGTGCAGTTCCCACTGTAGAAAGAACGACAAAAACACAGATAATGAGACGGATATTTCACACCACAACGTATATACACACATTTTAAAGAGACATTAACAATCATGCAAACCTTTACACAAAAAGAACGGAAGAACCTCACAAGAAGACCGGTATATCAACAAGTGAAGGTATATGTATAAGAAAATATTCTTAAGACAAGTATTTTCAATGTTCAAAGTAACATCTATGGGAATACAAGTAGTTTCATTTCTAAGTCGTAATAAAAAGGGGTTTATTATAGTTGAAAAATTCACTTAAAATCAATCTTTAATAATACATTAGCAGCTATGACTATTCTTTAAAAGCAATAATTTACATGCCTTCCACATGATAATAATCTAAAGTCCAGTTAGAGTTTAGGATTAGAGACAAATGCAGCTCTAATCATACAAACACTAGGGTAATTTTCACACGTCCATGCTTTTCACGACTAACTGTACTGCTAACAGTAATATCCGTTGTTATAAACTGGACAAGTCAGTTTGGCGGCCGTCTATGAAACATGTTGAACTGTATTGAAATTTGAAAATATATAATACTTGTAACAATTTACAAACAAAAAATAACTTAGTAAGTTTCTGTTTACTAATAAGTAAATTTGCATAGAAAAGCCTATCTTGCCTTTTTTAATAATTACCCATGTTTTCTCAATTTGTTAAACCAATGTCTTTATTAAATTTTGATACTAGTATAGGTTTATTAGACGACCCTCGAAATTGAAAAACTTTTACGATTACTATAACGGGATTTACCCATGCAAAAAGCATGCATGGGATTTACTTTCTTTTTACCGGAAACTGGGCCACCAAATGTCTTTAAACTAGAACCCATGTTAGTGACATTTGTTCTAGATAAAAACAAATTTTACAAGGCTATTACCATACTTTTTAATAAATAGAGTATGTCTATATTATTTGGTATTAACAATATCACAGTTGAAAAATAAATAAATAAAATAAACTGTAGTGGACATAAACTGTTAGTATGAAAATCGATAATACACCAGTGTATTTTTAGTGTTTACATGTAAATCATTTGTGTGTGCGTGTGTTCGTATGCGTGTGTGTGTGTGCGTGAGTGCGTATGTGTGTAAGTGTTTTTGTTTTTTTTTAATCTCCTGAAGTTTTGCCCTGAAACATGTTTTTAATAATATACATAAATACAGACGTCATGCATGTACCAACTATAATGTGTTTGCAAGGACAAATGAATTGTTGTATATGTAGATGAATATTGAAAAGAGTCTATGCATATGGTGAATATTTCTGTAATCAATTTTTTTAAGAAAAAATAATGGAAACAATCACATGGTAGTTGTAAAACATTTGTGAAAAGAGATTTTAGAAAAACAACAAAACGGTATTTCATTAATGGTTGTTATCAGAAGATATAAGATATATTGTTTTACATATCTTACTAGTTAGAGTCTCAGGCTCTTATCTCCCTGGGCTTCTGGCTTCTTTGGTGTTGCCTGAAGTCACTTATTACATTGTTAATGTTATCATATATATCAAAACGCACTCTTTCATCACTTGATGTTTGTCCGTACACATAGCCGTTGAAAAACCAAGCACTCGTAATATCCGGATGCAACGATAGTCTATTAAGCAGCCCTTGGTTTAATTTTGTTACATCATCTACAAGTTTATACCCTTTGTTTTCATTGCTGATCTCTTCTTCATGATGTTTGATTTTATGTTGTTATTTTTAACTTTAAGGAGGACAGGTCTGGTAGCACCCCGCTTTGTTGGAATTCTGTGCATTGCTAGAATGTCATCTGGTTTGAGTGTCACATCCGCATGTGCTTTTAGTTTTTCAGTAACTTTTTGTAGTAACTGTTCTTCTGTTTCGTCCCTGGTTTCTTTTATGTTCATAATTTTGAAATTGTTCTTCCTAGAATATTGTTCATTGTGATTGGCCTTTCTGTTTGCTTCTCTACTGGTTTCGTAGTTTTGTTCCACTTTGTTTTGCAGCTCAGCAATTGTTGTTTTTGTAGATCTCTCTAGATCAGTTAATTTTTGTTTTAATTGTCTGTTCTCAAAGTCTAAGCCATCAATTTTATCATTTAAATCTTTTGTTTTATTTTTCACTTCTTGATCTATTTTGCTTTTCATATATTCTTCTAGTTTTGCAAATATATTAGCAATTGTTGTGGTTATGAGGTCTTCTATCTCCTCCCTTTTCAGCATCATTTTGAGATCACCCCTTAGTTCTGCTAAACAATCAGCCATAGCTTCTAACTGTGTGTTTATGTTGCTTAATTCTTCCATACTTGCGTTGCTGCTTAGGCTAGAATCAGGTTGTTGTTTTTTAACAGCAGGTTTTGTTTGTGGTTTTGTCCCACTGAATGTGAGTTTTGGCTGTTCCTTTTTATTGTTATTCTCACTCATTTTATTTTATCCAAAAGTCACTATTCAGCACAATAATGCAATATGCAATATCAATTTAATAGTGCACCTTTAACAGTTAATTTTCACCTGCATATAATCCTGTGCGATCCAATTTAATCCAATTATAATGGGGGTCTTCTCAAGGTGTCCAATATTTAGTCAATTTCCACACAAGCAATCAAAGAAAAATTCATCTGTGAAAAATTAAAGCTTTCATAGCTCAAAAACTGCAAGTCACTCTTCATTCAAATTTCACCATTATGATCTTTTCATATTCATTTAGGTTATGATATTAAATAATCCATGTTCTGATCACTATTTCACTGTGTTTTAAAGCAATTTTATGGAGCACAATTTAGCTACACATCATCATGATCTACCCAATACCGGACATACACAATAATTGCTACAGGCACCTGTGGTTGGAAACGTTAAATGGATCGATATATATTTTTGTTGTTTTTGCTTCAGCTGATTTCGCTAGATTACATGTATATTTATAAGAAAATTAAGAAGAAACATGTAAACAAGAGACATGTTAAGTCTCATAATACTAATTACAAAACACTGAAACCTTCTAAAGTTTTAGGCAGATCTAAAGTTCTGCAAGTTTACTGTTATATTGCCATTGATCTAAATAAGAACATAATTATATAAATATAGTCACTGTTCTTTGTGCTAAAGTGTTAACATGTTCAATAGATGAACTTTAAAAGATGTTCTGAATTGCAGATAATGGTGTCTAAATCGCCGACAGCATTGGTCAGGATTGTTGATAAGGGCGGTACTTAAAAGCACAGCAGTGAGATAGATCGGAGCCATTTACGTCATACATTCAAGAAGGATATTTCGCCCTGATGGAACCGCTGATCTTGTTGTTCGTGGTGACGTGTCTGCACCACCAGGCCGTGGGGTTTTTATTGCACTTCCCTAAGGCAGGACCCGTAGACCCGGATGAGAAGTATAATACGGTAGGTGTACACTTCATTTCAAGTTACATACTATGTTAAGATCGTAGGAAAATATCGATGATCAGAAAAGATACTTAATGCTGCTAAAAAGGAACGAACATGGGTAAAGGATTGCCAGTGGATGGACATTTTCTTTCTTGTGTTATTGTTGTATTATTGTCGTAAATAGGGGTTTTATTATTTTGGGTTCTTCTAGTCGAAGTTTTCAATCATTACATTCTTCATTTGTCACTGGACTTTAGAAATTTGCGAAATGGATTAAATTCAAAAAGATATTAAGCATTCCTGTGTTGACCGGTCCAGAGGGACAGGAGGGGGACCAGCAAGGAGCAGGGTGCAGCATTCCTGTGTTGACCAGTCCAGAGGTACAGGAGGGGGACCAGCAAGGAGCAGGGTGCAGCACCCAGAGGTACAGGAGGGGGACCAGCAAGGAGAAGGGTGTAGCCCCCAAAGGTACAGGAGGGGGACCAGCAAGGAGCAGGGTGCAGCACCCAGAGGGACAGGAGGGGGACCAGCAAGGAGCAAGGTGCAGCACCCAGAGTGACAGGAGGGGGACCAGCAAGGAGCAGGGTGCAGCACCCAGAGGTACAGGAGGGGGACCAGCAAGGAGCAGGGTGCAGCACCCAGAGGGACAGGAGGGGGACCAGCAAGGAGCAGGGTGCAGCATCCAGAGGGACAGGAGGGGGACCAGCAAGGTGCAGGTTGCAGCACCCAGAGGTACAGGAGGGGGACCAGCAAGGAGAAGGGTGCAGCACCCAGAGGGACAGGAGGGGGACCAGCAAGGAGCAGGGTGCAGCACCCAGAGGGACAGGAGGGGGACCAGCAAGGAGCAGGGTGCAGCACCCAGAGGGACAGGACGGGGACCAGCAAGGAGCAGGGTGCAGCACCCAGAGGGACAGGAGGGGGACCAGCTAGGAGCAGGGTGCAGCAGCCAGAGGGACAGGAGGGGGACCAGCAAGGAGCATGGTGCAGCACCTAGAGGTACAGGAGGGGGACCAGCAAGGAGCAGGATGCAGCACCCAGAGGGACATGAAGGGGACCAGCAAGGAGCAGGGTGCAGCACCCAGAGGGACAGGAGGGGGACCAGCAAGGAGCAGGGTGCAGCACCCAGAGGGACCGGAGGGGGACCAGCAAGGAGCAGGGTGCAGCACCCAGAGGGACAGGAGGGGGACCAGCCAGGAGCAGGGTGCAGCACCCAGAGGGACAGGAGGGGGACCAGCAAGGAGCAGGGTGCAGCACCCAGAGGGACCGGAGGGGGACCAGCAAGGAGCAGGGTGCAGCACCCAGAGGGACAGGAGGGGGACCAGCCAGGAGCAGGGTGCAGCACCCAGAGGGACCGGAGGGGGACCAGCAAGGAGCAGGGTGCAGCACCCAGAGGGACAGGAGGGGGACCAGCCAGGAGCAGGGTGCAGCACCCAGAGGGACAGGAGGGGGACCAGCAAGGAGCAGGGTGCAGCACGTTGCTATTTGGCTCTGTATCTATCCCGAAGATTATTCGTTGTCTTTGTACTACAACTGGCATTGACGTACACGGAATATATTTGTGTTGTATGTTCTGCGATCAAACGCCCTTTGGTTGGATCTTTTGTTCACCACTTTAAATGTTTTATAACCTGTTATTGCTAATAAATTTACAATACGCCCTAAGTAGCCCAGTGTTCATTTATGTTAATGTAAAATCTCTAACAACGAATAATGTAATTTACTGACAGAGGACCGGTGATTAATCTTTGACAACGAAACAAATTTTTGTACACAATAAAATGCATAAGGTTGTGAATTACCCGGTATTTTATAATCGCGTTATTGTGTTACAGTGTTTAGACGGATTGTTTGCCATGTCCAAATATTATAGAAACTGTATTCTTGCTAAAATGTACCTCTCCTGAACAATATTATTATTACTTGAAGACCTAAAGTTACTTAATCTAAATGTTCCAGATTATAGCCAAATAGCAGCACGTTTCCGAGTTTAAATAGCTTAAGACTTTATAAACAATAATTCTAGTTAGTTTGTTGTATATTACCCACAGTAAGGCAATCATGTCGGAAAGTATCATTGATGTAAAACGCATGCTGCTTTCGTTAATGAGAAGTACACACATGTTCTACCTTGATAGGCAGCCGGCTATTTCTGACGGCTATTAGATAAAGACTGGAGTAAATTATAAGAGGACGAAAAGTACATAAAGTACTAAATTAAAACCCTATAAGATAAAGATTTGAAGAATTTTTAGAGGCATTCTAATAGATCTCTGGTTTTAGTTTCCTATCTCATAGAATATTGTTTGCAGTACATAAGAATCACATCAGGCTTATTATATTTAACGTTTTGCAATAAGTAACATTTTATATCGGAGATAATTTGGTTGGTATGCAGATGAAATTGGAAAACTGCTCAAGTTGGTTTGTTTTCCTGTGTATAACAAGTGGCGTCCCCTGATATGCTCGATTTCGTTTTAAACACTAGATATGACAAAAATATTATTTCAATATGTTCTATGCCTACTATGTTAAATAAACTACACAACAAACATCGTTGGGATGACAAATGCAATTCAAAATGAAAATGAAAATCAAAATAATAAACGCAATAGTTGATTTCTGCACCGATATGATGGATGACCCAACGTCCTTACAATTGCTTCAGCATTAACACACCCAACCGCAGATACGCAAAACTATCTCCGCACAAGAAAATGCTTTACAAAAACTTAAACTACATATTTTATATATATATATATACATATATATGTCACAGAGCGGCCTGATCACGAGCAAGGGTTACCCTGTCGAGGAGTATGACGTAGTGACAAGTGACGGCTACATCCTCACCGTGCAGAGAATCCCCAGGGGTCGGGCGGACACACCTTTAAGTACGACGTCCATTTTCTCCATCAAATATCGTCAAATTTCGCCAGATGTGCTGTTATGAGTAAATCTTTATCGTGGGCCGATTTACATTTAATTTTTAATATTGTTTACAATCTGACACGTTTAACTGTCGATTTTTACTCTGAAAGTAAGTGTTATTTAAATACTTTCGATACCAGTTCGCAATCTTTGCAGAGTTTTGGCAACATGTTAACCAAAAAGCATTTTAAATTACCATTTTAAGCTGGTAGCTTTATCTGACAATAAAATAAATTGACGTTTTTGTTCGGATTAACAATACCCTGATAAATCAATGATTTAAATTTTGAGCATCTGTGCCAAGAAAAAAAAATTACCACTTAACACCAATAAACAAAACTTGCAGATGCCAGTCGACCGGTGGTCCTTCTCCAGCACGGTCTCCTGTCGATTTCGGCGTGCTGGGTGGAGAATTTCGCCAACAACAGCCTCGGCTTCCTGCTGGCGGACGCCGGCTTCGACGTGTGGCTAGGGAACAGCCGCGGTAACACGTACGGTCGCAGGCACAAGACGCTGGACACCACGGACGAAGACTTCTGGCAATTTAGGTACTCCTCATTTCGTCGCTTGAGAACCAGAAGGTTTCAGCAGCATACGTGGAAAGATGGCAGATTGCACATTCTGGATCTCAAGGGACGATATTTTGTTATTGTTTATAGATGAATGAAGCGTTGACGGAATAAAAAAAAGCGAACGAAGAAAGAATTGATTTTATTGCTCTAATACCAACTTAAAACATTTGAAAAATCTTAACAATAGCTGACTTACCAACAATTATGGTGTTCCCCGTTGCTCAAAGCTAGTAAAATTGTATACACGCATGTATTTATTGTAATGTTTACGTTTTAAAGCTGGGACCACATGGCGCAAAGGGATCTCCCGGCTACCATTGACCGGATATTGGCCATCACTGGCGCCAGTAGCCTCTTCTACGCCGGCCATTCCCAGGGGGGCGCCATCGCCTTCGCATTGATGTCCTTTGATCCCTCGTATGCCTCCAAGGTTAAGCTGGTTGCCGCCCTTGCGCCCGCCGTGTTACTCAATAAGATGACAAGCCCTATCAAGTACCTCGCGCCATATTCACGTGGTCTCGGCGTAAGTATTGGTTGTGCAAAGCAGCCAATTAGGCTATTTAATATACTTCATCGTCCCTTTTAAACCAGAAGGTTTCATCAGCATATATGCAAAGAGGTCTGATACTGGTAGCTCCTTCGGGGGTTCAAGGGACGATGTGTATGTTCTGTTAATATCATAAGTTTTGTATGTGAAATGTTCTTTTTGTCACGTATATGTTTGAATAGTCATGTCATTGCTTTTTATACCCTAGTCATATAATATTTTATATCAATTTGGCATATCCTCGTTTATTTTCACGTACAGTTTCCTTGCATCGCTGATCAGAAGTTCTGTTTGAAAGTTTTCGTAAAAAATGCCATCATTTCATAGTCCATCACAGAGATGCTTAAGCACGGCGACTTCTGGCCATTCTGTTCGAACCATAGGCCTATTTCAGTTTCACTATTGTACCTCTTACAGCCCATTGGAGAGCTGTTGACGCACGGCGAGTTGTTACCTCACAGCCAGGTGTACGACTACCTGGCCACCCAGGTGTGCAATCAGGGGCTGATTCCCGCCTTGTTCTGCGAGAACCTCCTCTTTGTCATCTGCGGCTTCGACGAGCAGCAAATGAACAGGGTAGGTCACGTGACGTAATCTTCATTTAACGATTTAGGCACATTTATGAGAGTCAATGTAACTTTAAATCTTGAGAAGAAGTACAAGAAAATACATAATTATGTCATCGAAGAAATATCTATAAGATTATATTATTCGTCTGTAGAGCAAGAGATTAAACCATGTGTATGCATTGCGACGGTGTATGCTCTGAAGATAGCTGTTCATGCTTGTAATAATCTGTCTTCATGTCTGGTTGTTGCGTCACCTTTCCAGTCCCGTGTCCCAGTCTACATGGGCACCCACCCGGCGGGAACTTCGGTCCAGAACCTTCTGCACTTTGCTCAGGTATTTAGGTCATATTTGTGTTCAATGCACATTCAACGATAGCGGAACATCGGGAATTACCCGGTGGAAAACTGGGTCCCAAATATTCTTCATTTGCTCAGATATGACGCGAGTCAAAGTTGTTGCCACGGGGGAGTTGATTTAAAAAATAATAAACGCACTAGTTGTTTTCGAACATAGTATATTAATCGAACTTTAATTGCTTAATTTATTTTCCGAAAGTTCAAATGCATGGTAACACAATGTACTACTCAGCGATAGCTTGAACAAGATAACATCTGCCATGCATTGTGTGCCGTTAATGGAGAGTTTTGTACCTACGAATCTGTAACAAAGGACGAAATCTACCGGGTACAATCCACTCTCAACACATCTTTTAGCGATACGTGTTCACACTTTTCATGGATTTATTTATTGTTGCATATGTGAATATTGATTGTGAGGGAGTAACTTAAAGGCAGACGTAAAAGGGATAATAGTGGTAATGGCAGAGAAAATTGAGAAATTTGTAACTTTTAATTGCTTTATAGGTGATAATCTAGAATTGTAATTATAGAATATAAACTTAACGATCACGTAGTTAAATTCGTTGTCACTGACGTTTTATTGTCTCCGGAAATTACACAGTGTCGTGCAAATAGGGTGACATGGAGTTGCATGCACGACCATCCTTTGTGCTGTGCAAAAAAGGTCACTTGAAGCATGTATCAGAATGAAGTTTCATTTTAATGGTTGCACGAATCGATGCAAGGCAGCTGTTAATTTAAACATGGCATTTGCAAAGGAAACGTATTATTTATTTTTTTTTGGTTATGGCGATGACGGGTTTATTGCAAATTCTGCAACTAATAGTTTTTGACAGTGAAAGAGTAAAATGCTATCTAAAGATTGTGAAATAGAACAAAATGTGATTTCCAGTTAAACTTAGTGAATAAAGAATTTTTTTTTAATTTTCATAAGGTAACTTTGAATATACATTTGTTGTTGTACGTTTGCTGTAATCTGTCGTATGAATTTTTTCCCCAAAATTTGCGACAGTTATTCTTAATAATTACCAACACATATCCGTTAGCTCGTTCCAGACATTTAACTATCATATGAATATCCCTGACAGATGGTGGAGAACAGCCAATTCCAGATGTACGACTACGGACCAGTGGAGAACATGAATGTCTATCACCAGGTGCGCATCACGTTTACCATGACATTTAGTCATTGCTGGACACGTGACCAGGGCTAAATTCCACTAATTGCACTTAATTTAAATACATGTAGCCTTGTGTGAACAAAATCTTAACTGTAACTCTGTCTGCAGAGGTGTAATTTAATATAAACTGGTTAAATGTATCATGCTAAATGTATTCATGCATACTCTACCACGTTCAGGGAACTGCCTTTTTAGTTCTATAGCAAAATGATATTGTGTGTGTTCGCTTGAAGATGTACTCATTGTTGACTCTTTTGTTACAGAAAACCCCACCCGTGTATGACCTCAGCAAGATCAAAGTTCCCATCGCGTTGTATTACGGCTCCAACGATTGGCTGGTTGACCCCACTGACGTCACACGATTGATAGGAGCCACGCCCACTCTCGTGTCGAAGAAATTGATAAATGGATGGGAGCACCTCGACTTCATTTGGGCGCTAAACGCGCCCCAAGAGTGCTATTATGACGTCATCGCCTCATTCAAGAAAATGCTATAAACCAGTTTTAGCTTTTAGATTGTATATGTTTCCAGCTTTTACTAGTATATTTGCTACTGCAATCTTTTGTTTAGTGCATTATTACGTATATGTTGACGCGTTTTTAATTACTAGTATTTGTTTAAGAAATAATTGAAGGATAACTGTTGGTTATTGCGGTAATAACCAACCGTTTGGAGTTCCGATGCGTAGGAATTAAACCACGAGGGCGGTAGCCCGAGTGGTTTGATAACAAGTATCGGAACGACAAACCGTTGGTTATTACCGCAATAACCAACTGTTGCCCGTTAATTATTTCGATTCTAACACGATATAATATAAAATTCGTATTTTTTAAGGTTATGAGTGAGAACTATATTTATTTATACTCCGCCCATTTTCTGAGAAGTGCACTCACACGTGCGTTTTTTTTTCAGTGACGTTAATAAATCATAACAATTCAAAATGACGTCACTTTATTGATAAACATGGATCGAATGACGTCACACTTATCGATATAAGACAGTGAAAATACGTTGCTGAAAAGCGCAAATTACAAGCATATTAACAAAATGTAAACGTTTTTGTGAACTTAAGTATAACATATGTAGTACAGGTGTGTTTTTTTTTTGCGGTACATAATGCAGAAATGATTTGTTTGTCACAATTTACTATCGCGTGCATTTTACGGAACAATTTCTTCGATTTTCCGGAACTATTTTCAAAACATTAGTCTCCGCCCATAATTTGATACCGAATAACCCACCGTTCATTTCCTTCTTCATCTATGTACCACTAGCTGAGTGCCGTGGTAGAATAATAAATAAGAAAGTACTTTGCAAAGGATGCCAATCATTGCTTCGTTATAGAAAATGTAATAAACCAGTTGTAGTTTTAAGATTTTATTTGCAATGACAATATATTGTTTTATCACTTTGTTCAAAACAGTGTAATTGTTCAACTTTCATATGTTTAAAATAAAATATTATTATATGTTTAACATACCTGTTTACAATATTCTTAAAGTGACAGCTTGCATGCACTTTACACACTTATTAGCTCGACTATTCGAAGAATATATGAGCTTTCCTACTACCCCCGGCGTCGGCGTCGGCGTACGCGTCCACGTCTTAATTTGGTTAAAGTTTTTATTCAAAAGTCTTGTAACTTCAAAACTACATAAGTTATTCACTTGAAACTTGGAACATACCTTTGTCATCAACTCCATTGTCAGGGGCAACATTCTCCATAACTCTGTTTTGTATTTTGACAGAGTTATGCCCCTTTTCACTTAGATTTTCAGGTTAAAGTTTATATTCAAAAGTTCTGTAACTTCAAAGCTACATAAGTTATTAACTTGAAACTTGTAACTAACCTTTGTCATCAACTCCAGTATCAAGGGCAACATTCCGTATAACTCGGTTTTGTAGTTTGACAGAGTTATGCCCTTTTCCACATAGATTTTCTGGTTTATATTATATAGTTATATATAGTTTATATTCAAAAGTTTTGTAACTTCAAAACTACATAAGTTATTCACTTGAAACTTGGAACTAACCTTTATCATCAACTCTAGTACCAGGGACAACATTACCCATAACTATGTTTTGTATTTTGACAGAGTTATACCCCCTTTTTACTTAGATTTTCTGTTTAAAGTTTATATTCAAAAGTTTGGTAACTTCAGAACTACGTAAGTGATTCACTTCAAACTTGGAACTATCCTTTGTCATCAACTCCAGTATCAGGGGCAACATTCCCCATATTTCTGTTTTGTATTTTGACAGATTTATACCCCTTCTTCACCTAGAATTTTTGGTTAAAGTTTATATTGTAAAGTTTTGTAACTTCATAATTACATAAGTTATTCACTTCAAACTTGGAAATAATCTTTGTCATCAACTCCAGTGTCAAGGGCAACATTCCCCATAACTCTGTTTTTATTTGACAGAGTTATGCCCCTTTTCCACATAGATTTTCTGGTTAAAGTTAATATTCAAAAGTTTTGTAACTTCAATACTACAAAAGCTATTCACTTGAAACTTGGAATATACCTTTGTCATCAACTCCAGTATCAGGGTGAACATTCCCCATAACTCTGTTTTGTATTTTGATAGCGTTATGTCCCTTTTGCACATAGATTTTCTGTTCAAAGTTTAGATTCAAAACTTTTGTAACTTCAAAACTACATAAGTTATTCGCTTGAAACTTGGAACTAACCTTTATCATCAACTCTAGTACCAGGGGCAACATTACCCATAACTATGTTTTGTATTTTGACAGAGTTATGCCCCCTTTTTACTTAGATTTTCTGTTTAAAGTTTATATTCAAAAGTTTGGTAACTTCAAAACTACATAAGTTATTCACTTGAAACTTGGAACTAACCTTTGTCATCAACTCATGTATCAGGGGCAACATTACCCATAACTCTTTTTTGTATTTTGATAGAGTTAGCCCACTTTGTACACAGACTTTGTGGTTTAAGTTTTTGTTTCAAAAATTTATAAACTATACAATGCTTCAATTAAAAATATTGTATTTTAACAAATGTATGCCCCGTTCACTATCCAAAATATGTACCAACTGAAATACTTCGAATAGTCGAGCGCGCTTTCCTCTGACAGCTCTTGTTTTAGTTCGAAGGTATATTTGCTTCTGCAATCCGCATACATATGAATGGTACAGAACTCAACGCAAGACATTCAACACCTAATAATTTATTCTCAATCTTATTCTTTATTCTAAATTAGTTGTATATCTTTGATCATTTTTCAATCTGGATATTTGAAAAATATACAATTTTTTTAATCGAAAGGCCTTTAACTAAAAAACAATCGATGTGAAAACAACCTGCCGCGTACGTTCTTAAAAGAAACAGGCGATTTTTTTTCTAGAAGAACCAAATGATTTGTGAGATTAAATTGTGAAATATATTTGAAATTTAATCACTTAAATGATGTTAGCCATATAATTGTAAACATCCGTATTTTAATTAATGCAAACACTCACACAATTTAACTTGTTCAACTTAATTTCAGGTAGATCGATTTGTTTTTTACCAAAACAACATTTACATCTGAGAAATCTGAACAGTTTTACCCCCGCCAGGGAGTTTATGTTTTTGTCGACCTGGTTTGTCTGTCTGTCTGTTAGTTAACAATTTTACGCAAAAAGTTATGAATGGATTTTCAGGATGTTTTGTGGGAAAGTTAGAAACGACACAATGAATAAATTATTAGAGTTTTGTGGTGATCGGAGTAGTCGCTTGGATCCATATTTAAAGGCCTCGTTTAATCCTTCTTTATTTGACCCCCACCCAACTCTGGGGTATATACCCCTGTGTATTGGCACCCTACTGTGGTCACTGTGTGGTGCTCTTATCAGCTGAGATAATACACTGCTGCAGAGGTAGAGATATATTGAAACAGCGCACACAGCCATTGCTCAGACAGCTGAGAGAAAAGATTGCAGAAAATGATGAGGTTTATTGTGGACCAATACACTGAGTGGAATACCCCATGGAGTGGCCAGACATTCCTTAAACTAGGCTTTTAAGGTATTCTGTATTTGTGGGCGATGAAGCACATTGCCACATCATGCTTTATTAGTGGCTGATCACATGGCGGAACGAGAGGCTTGGGCGGAGTTCTGCGCACTCCAAGTGCTTTCTAGTTCTTAAATACATGTACTCTTATGTAGGTATGTATACACACGTTGCGACAGTAAAAATATGTATTTACACTATTTTCGACACAGTGTTTGCAAACTTGCATACACATGCCAGAGCTGCGTATAAGCAAATCCATATATAACTTTGCTAGACAAACATATGATATTGACGAAATATTTTTGTTTTCAAAATAACATAAATATAAAATTATGTCAGTCAATACCGAATACATATATTCTGCTACATTACATGTATTCTCTTCCATTTTCGTTCGATTTCTCATTGAAAATACATGTTTGTAATTAAATTATTGCATTGTATTACGTCGAGCTTTGTTGAAGAGTTCGGCTCTTGTTTATTGCATTAAAAGATTGATTCAGTATAGGTGAACATATTTATTTCATGCTCGAGAAAGCGCATAACATTTCACAAGGCATATATATGTATACATTAAGGCGAGCTTCGAGACCGAAAACATTTAAATTGTAAGTACATAAACATTGTTAAATCGCTTTAGTGTAATATGTTATCATACAGAGAATAAAAAACGAGTATATATGAACAAAACATTTGGTACGATAAGATACGGCACAGCATCTAACGAATACAATGTACATACGCCTAATACTAATCAGTGCAGCATACCTGTATTCATAAACAATTTGCCCTACGGTTCCAGAATATATGGCCAGTGCCAGTGGTTTTTTTTTTCAAACAATGGTCTAGTCAATTATAGTGCTGTAGACTTTTTACCATGCTTCAGAACTCCAAATGACATATTTATAATGGAAATTGCTGTTACACGGTAGAAATGTGCATTTGGTGCACTTTTATTCCTTCATTAAATCATGAAATAACCAATTGAATAAGCAATTTTCAGATTGTGACCTTGAAATGACATTGACCTTTGATGACATTGATGATTGATGATCTGTTGGTCTGCATTTATGAGAGAATCTATATTCAATGAATATTTGATAATACTGATCAGTTTATTCCTTGACAATGATAATAATGTAAGGTTTAATTGTTCTATTAGAGACTACTTGACTAAATTCGCTCTTAGTATAACAATGGTCTACTCAATCCTAGCGCTGTAGACGTTTTACCATGAATAATACAAAACCTAAAATGACATTTTTATGATGGAAATGAACGATTTGAGAAAAGTAACCAATCTTTTAAGCAATTTTCAGAATTTGGCATTGAAATGACCTTGGCCCTGAACTTTGGTGACTTCGATCATAACATTGTTTGTGAAGCCCTCTAAATGTACATGTTTTGATAGCATCTACTTCCATGATAGTAGAGACATGTTTTAAATATTCATTCAATTGTAAAATCTTCAAGTTGACCATTTACCAAATAAAAAAATAAGAAGAAAAAAATAATTCCCTACCTACCTAACCTATATTTTGGGGTATGTAACCTGAAACAAACATATTTTTTACGCCTAACTGGCCGTTTTAAAATTGATTTGTTGAAGGAAAAGCGGATTTATTGTCATAGATTACGATATAAATGGTTTATTAGGTTTGAACTAGATGTCTCTTTGCATGTGAATTAATACGTCCTATAGCCGGGCCCGGCTAGCCCAGTTGGTAGAGCGCTGGACTGTCAATCCGGGGATCGTGAGTTCGAACCCCAGCCCGGCCATATAACTTGTGTGGGATTGGTCATGAAATTATTTCTACGATTATTTCAGCCGGTTCTACAGCCATACTCCCCTACCTTTGATTCAAGTAGGGCAGTTGTCAGTTACTGGCATAGGTATGTGCACTTAGTAATGACAAACCGCTTAGATCGGCTTAGATCGGCTACGCTTGCAGTGTAGGTTATAACTGACCGCCGTGATATGACAGAAATACTGTTAAAACGGCGAAAAATCCAACAAACAAACACACAAACAAACAAAATATGTCCTATACGTTATTTAGAATAGTCGTCGTGTTAAGTATTCAAACCGCGAAACACAACTTTAAATGTACGATAGAGCAAAAACGATAGGATTGATATCCTGATTTATAATATGACTTATAAATAAACGTTATTTGATTGGCTCAGCGACACACCTTTGAAAGAAAATCATATATGATGTTGCACAGTTTTTACCTCACCTGTGCAAATATCAGATGATATTGCACAGTAACTAAAAATAGTTTAACAAAAGTGCGAATTTTGCTGAGACTCGTTTCGTTCAATTACGTATTGTCCCGAAGTACGAGTCGGTAATACTCGTGCAGCGGAACAGTGATCTCGCGTTAAAATTAAAACAAGGGAAGTAACCGAATTACATATTTTTGTTCTGATATTATTATTGAAACAATAAATGTGTGTTGTTCTTTTTTTCTTAAAACGCCATCAGCTGTCATTTATTTTATAAGTCATATAATAAAACAAGTATGGACTTTTTAGCTGTTCAATATGGATTTTGCTGTGCACCATCACATAATATGACTAATAAATAAACGTTATTTGATTGGCTCAGCGGCACACCCTCGAAAGAAAATCATACGTGATGTTGCACAGTTTTTACTTCATCGTGCACATATCAGATGATATTGCACAGTAACTAAAAATAGTTTATTTGGAATCCCAACAAACTTGCGAGATTTGCCGAGACTGGTTTCGTTCAATTACGTCTTGTCCCGAAGTACGGGTCGGTAATACTCGTGAACCGAAACGGTGATCTCCCTTTTAGAACAAGGGGAGTAACCGATTTATATATTTTTTGTTTTGAGGTTACAATATACTAATTCCAATCTTTATGTAATTTAATGTAAAAGCGATAACTTTGACCAAAAATAAATGCAACATTTTGCACATAGGGACCCTCATAACCATACTTTTCTTAAAGAGCATTCTAAGCTGAATTGATTTAAGCGATAAAAAGGGTATGTCATGAGTTATGTAAGAAAGAACTCGACGCTAAACAAAGTTGACTGTTTTATCAACATCTTTTTAGCGGCTACTTTCTAGCTGAATGTAACCCGCCTCATCGCAAGTGTCATAGTGTAGTCTCCAATCTAAAAACATATCAGTGATTTATTTGTGCATACCAATGCTTACCCTACCAACATCTCCAAAAAAGAATATCAAAGCAAGTGTCTAAACCTTAAAACATGTCTTCGAGTTAAACTTGTTTATTTATTTAGAGAGTACAGCCCTACATCTTTTATTTATTTAGTGTATTGTGACCTTGATATGATTGAAACAAATAAATGTATGTTTTTCTTTTTTCTTAAAACGCCATCAGCTGCCATTTAGCCAAGTTCAATTTTGCTGTGCACCATCACACATTGCACAGCTAAAAAGTCCATATTTATATGATATTGCACAGCTAAAAAGTCAATATCTGTATAATATGCTGCTATATCAGGCCGCTGAAATCTATATCAGTCAAAGATTGGATTTTCGTCATTTTACTCGGAATCAACTCTAAAGACAACATTTAACTCAAAATAAAAAAGATTCAACAACAAACATTTTGATTCCAAGAACGTAAATAGTTCATAATTTTAAATCGGCATATATCACAAAATTGTTATTTTTAAATATTTGCATAAACACGCACTTTGCTAAGTCATCAATACACAATTACTTCAAAAAATTCCAAACAATGCACTACATTTCACAGTTGCTGTTTAGTCACAAACATTTTTACCAAAACGTGCAGACACAATATTGTTTATCATCAATGCAAAATATCTAAGAAGTACGACGTCAGAGGCTCGGCAAGCGTCGTTTAGACCAAGCATTCAATGCTTATAATCTCTGCCAATCGCAACGCAATTCTAGTCTCTGTAAATCCACTTGTTGTATGTCTGTGTGTACGAGTTTCCATCCATTTTTGACTCAATTAGCCTGGCTACCAACGTCAGATCATTGATGGTTTCAAACCATTGGTCGCGGAGGATAACGCGGAGGATTCGGGGACCGTTATGAAATCCGCATGAGCACACAGTGCAATCCATCAGGACTGTTTATGTCATTTATATATCAGAGGTTAATTAATATCTTTTGAATATTTGCATGTTTGAATCATTTTGATTGTTTCTAATGGCGCTTTTGTAAGTCAAGCACATAATCCGATGACGCTCAGTAATCCAATATCTCCAGTTGACGTCATGACGTGGCAACTGTTGCCCAGGCATACCAATAAACAACTTTTTTTTTCAGTGACAGATGATGGAAACAACTTTTTGTGTTACTGAAATTACGCCAGGATGTTGTATTTTAACATGACGTATTTGGTTTGTTTGTTGAAACCAAAAAAATATTACATTTTGTCGAATACCTTGTGTTGAAAATGTCATCATTTTGGCGTGCGCCTGATGGTTTATATAGCGTTGCTAAGGATACCGTTTTACGACAAACGATACGATGGATCGTTGTTAACTAGTATATGCTTAGTTTCTATTATTTACGAGTTGACACTATTAAAATTTCATCATATTCGGTCCAGTAATGACAAAACTTATTATGAATTACACAAACTTCCTGAACAACCTTCGTATAAACACATTTTAGCTTCGACATCGCTTCGTTGAATAAAATGTAATAAACCAGGTGTAGGTTTTAGATTTTAATTGCAATGACAATCTAGTGTTGTAAAACATAGTCCATAACTGTGTTATTATTAAACATTCACGTGTTCAGAATAAAATATTTATCCATGTTAAATAAACTTGTTTTCATTCTTCCTAATGTATTAGCTTGTAGGCACTTCACACATATATTTGGTCTTCTGGCTTTTATATTCGCTCCTGAAATCCGTCGTTTAATACACTGATTTACAAAATTAATTTGACATTTTTGAATATCCACGTATTATTAATGTCTTTGAACATGCATGGTCAAAGACCGACATTTTAATTTACACAGCTTATAAATAAGACACGTAGCAAAACGTACCGTTGGCGATAATATATTATATATAAATATAATCTGTCTGTTACTGGTATTGATGAAAAAATGCATTTACCCCCTCCCCCATCACTCAAACGATTTTTTTGTCGGATTTATTAACTGAAATCATATCCCTAACGGGTCATGCTATTATGCTAAATGCGGACAAAATTCCTTTTGTTTCCCTTTGGCGTTTGTAGCTATGTTTTTGTTACTCTTTTAATAAACATACTGCGTTTTACGGCCGTTGATACTTGCATTTTTAACATATATTCAGCATCGGTTAAAAGTCTGTTTCATACTTAAGAGCATAAAATTATTTTCACAAAGCATGTCGTTTTAAAGAAAATATCTAAAGCATATTGTTTGCCTATACATTAAGTAAGCTTCAGGCCAGAAAACATCTAACAAGTGCATAAACATTTTTCAGATTATTATTATGTAACAAAAACATACAAAAAACTAAACCTTGTACAAATTATTCCTTAAGATATATTACTCAACGCAATATCTAACAAATACAAAGTGCATACATATTCCGTAACGCATATCGCCGAATTAAACGCACATAAATAGTACAAAATATACAAAAGTACAGTCATATTTGTCTTACAGAACATATCTAAAGCATGTAAAGGTTCATACACATTTCTGTAAGATATGTAGCCTTACTAAACATAATTAGAGAATACAAAAGAACTTGTTTGGGAATACAATGTTCGCGTATTTTGAAGGGCTGATGACTTTCCGAATATACAACTGGACCTGACAAGTGTATACCCTAGCTTTGGTACCTAACGTCACATATAACTCACACTCACGCGCACATATAGATTTCACTATGCGTGTCACATAAGAAAATATCAAAATTTAAAATATGCACTAGTGCTTTCATATGCTATGAGACGTACTGCACATCAGAAAAAGAAAGTGCGCATTTAAAACTTTTATTCAATTTATAGTCAGAGGCGATTGCCCTCTGTTTATCTTCTAGCACGGAATTTCGTGGTTGAAAATGTTTAATTGCTAAACCCAAAGTTTTCTTTATACGCAATACCTCCAAGGGTTCTGGGATATATGACAAGCGCACCATTTCCTCGTTTTCCTTTTCTCTTTCCTCGTTTTCCTTTTCTCTTTCCTCGTTTTCCTTTTCTCTCCATCGCCTTTATGGCCTTGTCTTCGTCGGTGGCCTCAAGGTCATCTTCGAAGACGTCTTTGTAACCCACGACTACTCTGTGCTTACTCTGTACAGCATACTCCCCGACCAAAGAGGCGCACATATGCGATTCGATGGTACAGGGCACGTAGTGGCTAAAAATCATCAGATACGACTGTGGATTGTCATCAAATTCAATGTCGAAAGCTTCTTCCATTGCCTCAAGATAATCGTAGCTTTCTTTGTTGCCAATATATAAACCTATCAAAAAATAAATACATGTATGTAAAACTACTACTTAATATTAAGCATGAGAAAAACCCTTACTATCCAATATTTCAGCCAAGTGACCAATTTCCAATACATATTGCCGAGTAGAGTCATTTATATAACAATGAATTGCAATTTGTAACAGTTATTGTAACATGGTAAGAAAATGCGGCACGATATGTCTTCATTAGATGGAAAAATATTAGCCTACCTATTCCTGCTCGGAGCTCTCCGCTGTAATCTAGCAACCTCGCCTCCCCGTGGGTATGATGTCCCTCCGTGTTAAGCAGAACCACCACGCGGTCATGGCGAATGAATCTTTTGTCGACTCGTATATCCTTCAAACCGATTATAAATTGCTTTAAGTTGTCCAAAACGCGTGTATCGCAGCTTTGTATTTCCTCGCCTGTTACCAAACAGGCTATCAGGAACTGCTCGTGATCCCCGTCCCCTCTCCCGGGCAGATGCCTAGACATGGTCTTGTTCGTATACAAGCCCATTCCGCGCAGTTGGAACATAAACTCCGCGTATGTCTTTACGCTAACACCATCCATTACCCCGTTTCTCTTCGGAAAATAAAAATTAAATTGGCCAAAATCGTCTATATCATATGACTTGTGCTCTTTGCAACGTGGCCTTTAAGTTATGTAAATCTATTTCGGGAATTATGGGGATCCTTGCTAGATTACGTAAGATAAACGGCCAATGTTATATTTGATCAACATGGCGTAATAATTAACTAATTAGCTTCCTTAAGAACTTGGTTTAAAATAAAGTGATTGTTTTCAATCTGTATAACTCAGCCAAGAAACATGTCATACAATATGTTGTTATTAAACAATCTTTGATAGTACGTAAAAATGTAATCACTAAGTCCATTTCTATGATATACTGTATGCAGTTTTATATTGTATGCATACTGCAGATACGAAACGACAAGGTCCCTTTAACGGTAGTGAAGCACGTTATTATCAGAAATTTACATACATTCGATATTTTGGATATTTTGATACTAAAATCGGAGTACATATATATGTTTGCAACAACTTAAAAAACAGGTGACCATAATAAGAAACATTCCAGGTCAAAACTGTATTTCGATACAATGTATAGTATCACACGTTTAAATACATCACATGGTGTTTTATTTGTTAAGCGTTTATTGTTTCTATAGCTAGCATTCATTGATCATGCACGCAGTGTTCTTAATTAGTCATCTCAATTTACGATAATTCGTAATTGGTTTTCCACTGGACTTTCTAATAAGGGTTTATTTTTAAACATGTTCATATCGTTTTTCGAAAGTGTTGTATGTACGGTACACTTAGACTAAGTCGTATTGATATTCAAGGTTAAACTTCTTTCGGTACAGAACGTTATCATGCTCCATAAACGTAATAATGATATCTTGGTTTTAACTGTAAAAAAACATTTAATAAACATAACTAACACATACAACCCTTACAGTGTAATTTCGTATAGTTTGTATATTTCAGCAAGCAGTCTGGCCAAATTATAGTGCTTAGGCGTAAAAAAAAATATGTTTGTTTCAGGTAACCCGACCTACCCTAAAAAAATGCCCCGACCCTAGAACATTTTATTGGGTTTGTCAGATTGATTTTTGGTTTATTGACCTTTTTCAATAATTAAATGTGTTTTTGGATAAATAAGTGTTTTTTGTTGATAGTATCCACTTATAAACAATGTTTTAGGATATTACTGATACGTTTTCAATATTTATTCAGTTTTAGAATCTTCAAGTTGACCATTTACCAAAAAAAATAAAAAAAATAAAAAAAAATTCCCGACATACCTAACCCTAATTTTTTGGGGCATGTTACCTGAAACAAACATATTTTTTTTACGCCTTAACTAAATAATGATTCGATTTAACAATTTTATTCATATATAGAAGTTTTTAATATAAAGTTTACCCTTAACTGTCTTCTGATTACCCTTGCCATGACATTGTGTTTTAATGTAGTCAAAAATAATGATCTACTTACATATTGCAAATACGCAAAGTAATTGTCGTAATTGTGTTGTTGTCGGCGTTTGTTTGTTTTTTCAAATTAAGCTCCTGCTTTATAATGTGTAACTCAGTTATTCCTCAACAGTCATGCGCACGAAATATCCATGCGCGTCTGTTTGTATGAAACTTTTTACAACACAATCTACATATACCTTCCCCAAGGATCGTCATCTTTCTTGCTAATATGACGTCATTGTTTCGTTTGAAAAAAAATCAATATTATAAAAGTAGTTTTAGCATTTAGATTGTATATGTGCACTAACAAGTTATTGTTTAAAACACTTAAATTGAAATCGGATATTAATGTGTTCTGAATTATGTGTTAATTAACAAATATTGTTT
This sequence comes from Congeria kusceri, assembly GCA_027627225.1. NCBI lineage: Eukaryota > Metazoa > Mollusca > Bivalvia > Myida > Dreissenidae > Congeria > Congeria kusceri. The sequence continues at coordinate 47,895,236 of CM051031.1, read as the reverse complement.
GCACAGGAGTGCTATCCTCATCGCTTTGTTCATAAAATGTTGCCAACCAGTTTTAGCTGTTAAGTTTTATTTGTTAAATCAGTTGTAAATCAATGTTTAAAACAGTTTTATTATTTGAAGTTCACTTGTTCAAAATAAAATATTATTCACGTTGTCTTAGACCTGCTTGTTCAGATTCACTGGCATATACTAGCTTGTACCTACATATACTAGCTTGTACCTACATATATTAGTTTGTACCTACTGGAACACTCATATACTAGCTTGTACCTACATATACTAGCTTGTACCTACATATATTAGTTTGTACCTACTGGAACACTCATATACTAGCTTGTACCTACATTACACTCATATACTAGCTTGTACCTACATTACACTCATATACTAGCTTGTACCTACATTACACTCATATACTAGCTTGTACCTACATTACACTCATATACTAGCTTGTACCTACTGGAACACTCATATACTAGCTTGTACCTACTGGAACACTCATATACTAGCTTGTACCTACTGGAACACTCATATACTAGCTTGTACCTACTGGAACACTCATATACTAGCTTGTACCTACTGGAACACTCATATACTAGTTTGTACCTACTGGAACACTCATATACTAGCTTGTACCTACTGGAACACTCATATTTTAGCATCAAGCATTCATATTTAGCCATGCAATCCATTGTTTGAATACACTTAACATATTGGGTAGTCGCGTGTTCTTAATAATTTGTTTGAAGATAAGTTATACTAGTAAATGACTTGCCCTTTCATTCACACTGCATGTATTTATAAATGTGCAAGTACGCGTTTAACTGCGTTGAACAAACAGAAATGAACAGTAAATAAAATGTGACATGTCGTTTTGTATCCAGATTTCAAAATACAATGTTAAGTTTCCGCTAGTCCCTACAATTACAATAAACGCATTCAAACCCAATGAAGAAAAAAATATTAGCATACCTAATCATTCACGGAGGTTTCCGTAGTAATCCAGCAGCCTGACCTCCCCGTGGGTATAGGGTTGTGGTGTTCAGCAGTACCACCACGCGGCCATAGCAAATGAATCTTTCTTTGACCTGGAATGTCCACTCACCGCGTAGAAAGCCCTTGAAGTCAGCGAGAACGCTTGTATCAAAACTTTGTATTTCCTCGTCTGTTACCAAATATGCAATCAGGAACTGCTCGTAGTCCCCGTCCCCTCTCCCGGGCAGATGGCTAGACATGATCTTGTTCGTGTACAAGCCCATTCCGCGCAATCGGAACATAAACTTCCATATTTGTTTATGCTAATGCATCCATCGCCCCACTTCTATTCAGAAAGTGAACTTTAACTAAGCTACCGGTTCTATCTTATACTGGTATCCGTTGCGTTTTTTTTTATCTTGCAACGTGACTTGGTTCTATTGACAAAATGTTCATATTAAGGAATCCTTGTCAAATACGTTCAATACAGAGGTCATATTGCATCAGATTAACCAATTTTCTTTGACAGAAGCCGTGGCACGATTGATTCATAATATTTTACGAGTATAAATATTTGGATTGATTTGTTAGCAACAGGGTATCTATGCATTGAAGTAAGAATACAGCCTGTATGTATTGAGTTTCATAATTACTTGTTTTAAGAACGTATCAAAACAATTCAAGCCAAACCGATCGTGAAAACAGACTGACTTTTAAAATCGCTAGTATAACAATAACCGTTTTATCTTAATAACACAATTAGTATGAAGTGTAAGTAAAATACAAACAAACATTAAACTGTAGGGTCACCATTTTAGCTCACCCGAATACAAAGTGAAAACATACTTAATCGCTAGTACGAAAATGATCGTTATAAAGGAAAATTACCTATCAAACAACAAAATTACGAACATGAAGTACAGTTATTATAAAATATTGAACATAACAGAACAGAAAATTTTATTATGAATTAAGCATTTACAGCTTATCATCGAAATGAATATGCATTTGACAAATATTCAGCATGCGCTGAAGTATAATAAATGTTATTATACCTCACTTCGTTTTTCCATTGTGAAATCCCGTATACACATCCCGGCATAATTTTAATATGCCAAGACGTTGGAAAGTAATATACCCCAAACGGGCTATAATTTGTAATATACCCCGCGCGTGGGCCTTAAAATAGAAACTCGGGTTTTCCGATAAATCCGTATAAGCTACTAATCGGTAGACGCTTATTAAAATGTATTAAAAAAATCAATGTCGATGAGCGCCTGATTTGCCAGCAACAAATTGTTTATTACTATGTACGACTAGTTTGTTCTTTGAATTACAGTATTTGTGTTCGGTATAATAAAATAAATATCACAAGCATGTCGAGGGGTATAGTAAATATTGCCCCCCCCCCCCCTAAAAGTAATGTCAACCGCGGCCTTCGGCCTCGGTTAACATCACTCTGCTCGGGGTGCAACATTTACTATAACCCTCAACTGCCTATGATATTTATATAGCGCTAAACATTATTTAACAATTAAAATTAAATAGTGATAGATCATTAATATAGAGCGAGAAAACTATTGGTAAATATGTGGGAGAATAATATATTTTATTATACCTCACTTCGTTTTCACATTGTAAAATCCCATATACCCATCCCTGCATAATTTTAATATGTCATGGCGCTGGAAAGTAATATACACCGAGCGGGTTATAATTTTTAATATACCCCGCGCGTGACTAAAATATAATCCGCGCGTGCATTTAAAAATAGCAATTCGGGTTTTCCGAGACATCCGTATAAGCTAATGATCAGTAGGCGCTTATTAAAATGTATTTTAAAAGGTTAAGGTCGATGAGCGCTTGATTTTCCAACAATAAACTTTAGTTTACAATGTACGACTAGTTTGTTCTTTGAATTACAGTATTTTTGTTCGGTATAATAAAATAAATATCACAGGCATGTTGAGGGGTATAGTAAATAATGACCCCTCGAAGAGTAATGTCAACCTCGGCCTACGGTCTCGGTTGACATCACTCTCCTCGTGGTGCAATATTTACTATACCCCTCAACTGCCTGTGATATTTATATAATGTTGTATTTATAACACTTGAACGTTGAATATTGATTAAGTATAAATGTCTAAATTATACATCAAATAACTATGCTATAGTTATAAAAACAATTAGTATGAAGTGGTAGCAAGAAAATTTACAAACATTAAAATGAAGGGTCGCCTGGCTCGCGGTTTTGACCAAACTGGCAGACTTTGTGTATGGCCATAAATGTTTTGGCTGGGTCCGAGTTACTGTCCATTTTGTCAACGCAAACTTCGACTGTGTACATATAGAGACTTTACTTAGCATACAATCTTGGCTAAAATTGCACAGATTGTGCTTGATCAAAATAGCTCAGACAAGTTTTATATATAAACCGGGTGCTGATGTTTTATTGCGAACTGTCCCACTCTCCTTATCCACCATGGCTGGTATTCAAGTAAATTTCTTAATACCATAAACTTCCTTAAGTCTGAAGCTGTTTTATTTAATATATATTTTTGCATATTTTAATTAAGTAAATATTGAACATAATTTTCATAACTTACCGATTGAAGAACACAGATCATACATTTTACATATTATCTGAAATCCCCACTTAGAGGCCCAGTGTATGCTGTGAGCAAAAATATTAAAATAGTACAAAATAAGCAATATAAAAAGACATTGTTACTAATTGTTACACCAATAATACACCAATAGATTTAACAACGTTTTCTTTTAAATTTTGTTGATCATGAGGGGATCAACCATTTATTGTAATCAGGGGAATCGTGGTTTTCTGTTTATAAACACGCTGCAATCGTCTACATTTATAAATCTTCTAATTTACCTGTATCGACGCGTAATGTTTACAACGGCGCTCACTTGCATTTTTACAGACTGTACTCCGAAAAACATTTTGTCAACCATTTATTCCAGTTTGTCAACATTTTGTATACCATTTTGTCAACCATTTTGTCAACATTTTGTAAACTGTTTATCAACACATGGTCTGTTTACATATCTGATTAATGTTAACTGTCCGATTCGGAAACACGTGCACTGCTATTGTATTTAAAAACATTTACAGTTAAAAAGTCATCTAGCACGCGCACTGACGCTAACAACCCAACAAATAGGGATATTTGCCACTAAATCGAATTTTGAACTCTGTGTCAAGGTTAATCACCATAAGTATCAACCAATATATATTTTTAGACAGTATACTACGAATAAAAATCTGTTTATACATGTAATGGTCATACACAAACATTAGACAAAAAAATGAAGTCTCTATCCTCCGCATTGTCATTTTTTGCATTTTTGATTTTCACAAACAATGGGCAACCGCTAGTAGTCTAGCACAATGCGCGATGATGCGACATTTGGGGGTTAATTATCGTTATGTACAAGACCGCAATGATGCGACATTTGGGCGATAATTATCGTTGTGTACAAGACCGCAATGATGCGACATTTGGGCGATAATTATCGTTGTGTACAAGACCGCAATGATGCGACATTTGGGCTATAATTATCGTTGTGTACAAGACCGCAATGATGCGACATTTGGGCGATAATTATCGTTGTGTACAAGACCGCAATGATGCGACATTTGGGCGATAATTATCGTTGTGTAGAAGACCGCAATGATGCGGCATTTCGGTGATAATTATCACTGTGTACAAGACCGCAATGATGCGGCATTTTCGGCGATAATATTCGTTGTGTACAAGACCGCAATGATGCGGCATTTGGATGATAATTATCGTTGTGTACAAGACCGCAATGATGCGACATTTGGGCGATAATTATCGTTGTGTATAAGACCTCAATGATGCGGCATTTGGGCGATAATTATCACTGTGTACAAGACCGCAATGATGCGGCATTTGGGCCATAATTATCGTTGTGTACAAGACCGCAATGATGCGGCATTTGGGCGATAATTATCACTGTGTACAAGACCGCAATGATGCGGCATTTGGGTGATAATTATCACTGTGTACAAGACAGCAATGATGCGGCATTTGGGTGATAATTATCACTGTGTACAAGACCGCAATGATGCGGCATTTGGGCGATAATTATCGTTGTGTACAAGACCGCAATGAAGCGACATTTGGGCGATAATTATCACTGTGTACAAGACCGCAATGATGCGGCATTTGGGCGATAATTATCACTGTGTACAAGACCGAAATGATGCGGCATTTGGGCGATAATTATCACTGTGTACAAGACCGAAATGATGCGGCATTTGGGCGATAATTATCGTTGTGTACAAGACCGCAATGATGCGGCATTTGGGCGTTAATTATCACTGTGTACAAGACCGCAATGATGCGGCATTTTGGGCGATAATTATCGTTGTGTACAAGACCGCAATGATGCGACATTTGGGCTATAATTATCGTTGTGTACAAGACCGCAATCATGCGACATTTGGGGGTTAATTATCGTTGTGTACAAGACCGCAATCATGCGACATTTGGGCGATAATTATCGTTGTGTACAAGACCGCAATGATGCGGCATTTGGGTGATAATTACCGCTGTGTTTAAGACTGCAACGATGCGAAGATGCGAGATTTGGACGATAAATATCGCTGTGTATAATTTAATAGACATGCGAAATTTGGACAATAATTATCGTGCAAATTTCGTGTGTTCGCGCTTTTCAAAATTTTCTTCGAGATCTGAAGAAGAAAAAAGTGGCGTTGTCGCATAGTCGCCGTCTTGTACAGTGCGAAAACATTGATCCTGCTGACCCCCATTTAAATAAATGTTCCGGTTAATTTTACGCAGTAAGTAACGTCGGAGAGAGTTAGCTTAGTATTTTGAAACTTTTACAAGTGGTTTTAAAGTTCGAAACTCAATCAGGTTATAAAATGATATTTGATTGTGCTGCATTTTCTTTTAAATCCTATTTCTATTTTTCTGTCTTTCATCATTCTTGCATGTTCTTAATAAATACTTTATTCAACCAAGCAATAAAACATATTAAAATAGCAAACATAATATCACAGATAATAATGTGGACGTTACTCCTGCTCGCGCCAGTGCATTTTCAAGGAAAGAAGAACTATTGTGGTTCCTAAACCAATCGGATGTGTTGTAGATAATTTATTTTGCTTCGGACCCTTGTGTCTTTCTCGTGTCTGTTATTATTGCGTTGAAAGGCAAAACTGAAATAAGATTTGAAGATCTACATGTTTTCATTTAAAAAACACAAACAATTTTATGATCTTCTTGTGCTCCGTAGCAAATTTCGTAAAAAAAAACAATATTTTTACGTAAAACGCTTATCCCGGGACTTGAACCCTAGTCGAATGGTTGATAGGTAGAGACGCATATCATTACACCATGGCTCCGTTCTTACAGTTAGCGGTAACTAATACTATATTTAGTCGTATGCATAATTGAATCTAAAATACGTTATTCGAACATTTACGAATATGCACGAACAGACTTCGAAATATAATTTTGACTTCGTAATCAGCTCATGAATATTCTTGCATAAAGGTTAGGATCAGGTCAATGTTTTCGCACTATAACACAGCGAAATTTAAATGGCGGAATCACCGTAATAAACTTTCCACCAAAAAATCGTGCGTGCTTAGATAAAATGAAAAGTTCAATATATACATAGCCTGCTGTAAGTATATTTACTGAAATATTGCATACGTTGAGTCTCGAAAAACTTACCGCAACAGAAATCTATAGAATTAATAACTTTTGTTCTATAACAATTTAGTATAATTTAAACATTATAATTATATAAATTAAGCATAATTATACAATATAATAATTAACACCGTTTTAATTCATGTTTTCATTGTTTTTTTGAATGGTACCGAAATCATGAGCAGTTTAAAGCCACCATATCCTCATTGAGCATAAAATGAATACCTAAAAATATCATCGTTTTCTCGATACAGGGTCAACCATTCAGAACATTAATGTTGCTTATTGTTACGCTAAATTACTGAATATGATATATTTTATAAACAATATTTTCTTAATCCGAAAAAATCACACATAATCTTTGTTTACATATTATCGAACTTGCTGAATTGGAAACCATGTCTATTTTGTTTCTTTTTCATAAGCGTGTAAAGTTAAATACAACTTTCTGTTCATAAAATACTAGTAATTAAATCTGGGGTCGTATTCACAAAGCATCTTGCGTTATTTGTCACATATTTTAAATTAACTGGAAAAATTGAATTTATTTTTAAATTATTTCTTTACTTAATAAACACATGCATTATGCTGTTGATATTTCTAAAATTACATTGCACTACTGATGTTATTTTAAAATATATCAACAGTTTCTGCATGGAAGGATGCAGTTGAGGACATTTAAAGATTTAAGGATAAGGATACTATTTAACTTAAGATGCTTTGTGAATACCAGCCCTGTTACAACACAATCAACAGTTAGAGTTTCCGAAACTTTCAATAACACATAACTGTAAAATTGGTTTCAATGACGGATGATGCGTTGAATACTAACTTTGTGTAAATAAACTTCAACTACGTATGAAGTTATAATAAAATATTGTGCGATTTTTTTGTATCTCAAAGCATATTCAGTGCCTTTAATACCTGAATGTGTATGGTTGAAACCTCGTTTGGCATCCAAAAGGCATCTATCAATACGATGCTCATACCGAAACAGACAAAATGCTTATTGAACGTAGAGAAAGGGGCAGGTAATCCATACTAGATTGAAATCGTATCCATGTCCGTAGTGTAAGTCAGGTAAGTACGAAATGCGGTTAGGCCATATGGAATATCGTGCCTCTTACGGCGAGGTAGAGACAAGAGAATTGCATGAAACACGAAGCGAGACACGATATTCCCGCGAGACACGAAGCGAGGCACGATATTGTAACACCAGATCTCGCACTGTCGCAGTATCCCATACCACCGAATGCGGTTAGTGCCATATCGAATATCGTGCCTCTTACGGCGGGGTAGAGACACGAGAATTGCGCGAAACACGAAGCGAGACACGATATTCCCGCGAGAAACGAAGCGAGGCACGATAATGTAACACGAGATCGCAGTATCCAATACCACGACATCTCGCGGCAAAATATCGTGTCTCGCTTCGTGCTTCGCGCAATTCTCGCGCAAAGGTCGATACACGAGATGCGAAGTGAGACATGAAGCGATACACGATATTCAGGCGAGACACGAAGCGAGGCACGATATTATATCGTTCAAATATCGCCCGACTCTCGAGTCTCGCGGTAGATTTTTTTACCACAATACACGAGACACGAAGCGATACACGATATTCAGGCGAGACACGAATCGAGGCACGATATTGTATCGTTCAAATATCGCCCAAATATCAAGTCTCGTGTCTACCGGTGCACCAGGAATGTATCACGTTGTAGTTGTTTGATGTTATTTTGTGAAAATATTATTTAATGTTGTTGTTGTTGTTGATGATGATGATGATGTTGATGACAAGTAACACCGAAGTTGAGTTGACACCAAAGTGCGTTGCTACATAGGACAATAAGGCAATGCATCTATCTGCTTTAGTGCATGATGCAACCCCACGTTGTGTTGCCCTACTTTCAGTGTGTGAATGTTAATTTGAAGAAGGCCTTTAGTACACACCTATTTAAAAACGCCACAGAAGCAATTGCAGCCGCAGTTTCCTCAAGACGGGTGGGCTTACGGATGGACAGACAGACAAAGAGACAGTCTGACAGAGAGACAGACCGTTACTTCTACAGCAACAGGCTTTTTATGAAAATAAACAATAAGCATAAATAAAATATAGTCATTATCGTGGATTGAAAATTTACCGTGATACTCGAGATTCGGGCGATATTTGGACGATATAATATCGTGCCTCGCTTCGCGTCTCGCCTGAATCTCGTGTATCGCTTCGCATCTCGTGTCTCGACCTTTGAACGCGAGGAACGAGAATTGCCCGAGACACGAAGCCAGGCACGATATTTTACCGCGAGAAACGATACGAGACAAGAGAATTGCGCGAAACACGAAGCGAGACACGATATTTTGCCGCGATATATCGTGATATGGGCTACAGCGACAGTGCGAGATCTCGTGTTACAATATCGTGTCTCGCTTCGTGTTTCGCGCAATTCTCGCCCTCGCCGTAAGAGGCACGATATTCCATATGGCCCTAACCGGATTCCGTACCTATCTGCTTTAGTGCATGATGCAACCGCACGTCGTGTTGACCTACTTTCAGTGTGTGAAAGTTAATTTGAAGAAGGCCTTTAGTACACAACTATTTAAAAACGCCACAGAAGCAATTGCAGCCGCAGTTTCCTCAACACGGGTGGGCTTACGGATGGACAGACAGACAAAGAGACAGTCTGACAGAGAGACAGACCGTTACTTCTACAGCAACAGGCTTTTCATGAAAATAAACAATAAGCATAAATAAAATATAGTCATTATAGTTCAAACAGAGACAGTTATCAAATCGAGTAGAAATAGCCACAAAGCAGCAGTATACTTCAGACGAATGGGCGGACTGATGGACGAAGAGGCTGACAGACAGACAAACAAACAGGCAGACAGACAGACAGACAGACAAAGACCGACAGTGGGCCGTCATGGACTGTGCCGTCATGGTCTGGGCTGTCAATGACTTGGGCCTTCCTGACCCGCATTCGTTCGTTAGGGAAAAGTACGGAATCCGGTTAGGCTATATGAAATATCGCGAGACACTAAGCGAGGCACGATATTGTAACACGAGACTGAGCACTGTCGCAGTTTCCCATACCACGAAATCTCGCGGCAAAATATCGTGTCTCGCGGTAGAATAACGCTCCTCGCTTCGTGTCTCGTGCAATTTTCGTGCTTGCGTTCAAAGGTCGAGACACGAGATGCGAAGCGAGACACGAAGCGATACACGATATTCAGGCGAGACGCGAAGCGAGGCACGATATTATATCGTTCAAATATCGCCCGAATCTCGAGGCTCGCGGTAGATTTTCAAACCACGATACACGAAGCGAGACGCGAGAATCCGGCGACACACGAAGCGAGACCCGATATTGTATCGTTCAAATATCGAGTATCGCGGTTTGAAAGCAGGGAAACACTATTTTCCCTAACGAATGAATGCGGGTCAGGACGGCCCAAGTGGTTGAAGGCCAAGACCATGACGGCCCACTGTCTGTCTGTCTGTCTGTTTGCCTGTCTGTATGTCTGCCTGTTTGTCTGTCTGTTTGTCAGCCTATTTGTCCATCAGTCCGCACATTCGCCTGGAGGGGACTGCTGCTTTATGGCTATTTCTACTCGTTTTGATAATTGTTTCAGTTTGAACTGTAATTATGACTATGTTTTATTTATGCTTATTGTTTATTTTCATGAAAAGCATGTAGTCTAATTCATGAGACGTGCTGCGAATTTAGTGTTACTTTTTTATATAGGGCTAAATTCGCTGGAACGTCTCATCGCCGAAAGACCATTTATGTGGTGGAAACCTAAAAGTTTAAATTTTCATTAATTTCCATTATTTGCGAAAATAAAGTTATAAATCAAAGTATTTTACTTAAACAACACCTAAACTGCTTAACATGTGCCGAAATTTACCTAGAACATGCGTTTAATTCCGATTTAAACTTGCGAATAAATCTACATTCATGTACAGACCACCATGTTTACCTTGCCTTGTTTAACCCTTCAAATATGCTTCAACCAATCGGATGATGAATGATAGAATTGAATGACCAATCGAAATGACGCAATCGTCTCAGTGTAGCAGAATATCGATTAAAGTTGACACAGTGGAGGACAGCGAGATGTGTTGAAAATGCAATAGTGTGTAGGTTTAAATTGGTGTTGCATCCAAAATGGAAGTGCTATCGTACAAATATTTATGAAACATTATTGAGAAACAAATTCTCATTGCAGGTATGTACATTTTATTAAGAACAATTAATGCTAACCATGCCATTTCAGCGCGTGAAAGTAGCGACGAAAATCCTGTCGCTACTCTATAGACATATAGGGAGAAATTTCCACCACATAATGGGTCTTTCCCCGGTTAGGCCCCGCCAATATTTCCCATATAAAAAGTAGCTCAATATTGGCACAGGGCCTAACTTGTTATGCTAGAAAAGCATGTTGCTGTATAAGTAACGGTCAGTCTCTCTGTCAGACTGTCTCGTTGTCTGTCTGTCCGTCCGTCCGCCCATCTGTCTAGAGGAGGCTGCGGCTGCAATTACTTCTGTGGCGTTTTCAAACAGTTGTGTACTAAAGGCCTTCTTCAGATTAACTTGCACACACTGAAAATAGGTCAACACGATGAGCGGTTGCATCATGCACTAAAGCAGTTAGGTGCATTGCCCTATTGTCCTATGTAGCAACGCACCTTGGTGTCAACTCAATTGCGGTGTTACTTATCATCATAAACAACAACAACAACAACAAAAAAACAACAACAACAGCATCATCATCATTATCATATTTTTACAAAATAACATCAAACAACTACAACGTGATAAATTCCTGATGCACCGGTAGACGCGAGACTCGATATTCGGGCGATATTTGAACGATACAATATCGTGCCTCGCTCGTGTATAGCATGAATATCGTGTATCGCTTCAGGGCTTGTGTATCATGGTTTGAAAAAATACCGCGATACTCGAGATTCGGGCGTATTGAACGATATAATATCGCGCCTCGCTTCGTGTCACTCCTGAATATCGTGTATCGCTTCGTGTCTCGTTTCGCATATCGTGCCTCGACCTTTGAACGCGAGGCACGAGAATTGCGCGAGACACGAAGCGAGGAGCGATATTTTACCGCCAGACACGAAGCGAGACACGTGAATTGCGCGAAACACGAAGCGAGACACGATATTTTGCCGCGATATTTCGTGGTACGGGATACTGCGACAGTTGAGATCTCGTGTTACAGTTTCGTGCCTCGCTTCGTGTCTCGAGGGAATATCGTGTCCCTCTTCGTGTTTCGCGCAATTTTCGTGTCTCGCCCATGCCGTAAGAGGCACGATATTTCATATGGCACTAACCGGATTCCGTAGAAAAGAGTGTTTCCCTGCTTTGCTTCCTTGCTTTCAAACCGCGAGACTCGATATTCGGGCGATATTTGAACGATACAATATCGAGTCTCGCTTCGTGTGTCGCCGGATTCTCGCGTCTCGCTTCGTGTTTCGTGGTTTGAAAATCTACCGCGATACTCGAGATTCGGGCGATATTTGAACGATATAATATCGTGCCTCGCTTCATGTCTCGCCTGAATATCGTGTATCGTTTCGTGTCTCGCTTTGCATCTCGTGTCTCGACCTTTGAACGCGAGGCACGAGAATTGCGCAAGACACGAAGCGAGGCACGATATTTTACCGCCAGACACGAAGCGAGACATGAGAATAGCGCGAAACACGAAGCGATACACGATATTTTGCCGCGATATTTCGTGGTATGGGATACTGCGAAAGTGTGAGATCTCGTGTTACAGTATCGTGCCTCGCTTCGTGTCTCGCGGGAATATCGTGTCTCGCTAGGTGTTTCGCGCAATGCTCGTGTCTCGCCCTCGCCGTAAGATGCACGATATTCCATATGGCACTAACCGGATTCCGTAGATAAGTAACCCTAGTGACCTTTCGTACACATGACGGGAAATTTATATTAACGGCTTTATTCTCAATATGCTACCGCGTGTACTATTAACTGGTGAATCCACTGTATGAACCGCATTCCATTATGTTATCAAGCTTCGTGTTGTTTGTGTTGTATGATTTACCTTGAGTGGGGATTTAAAAGTTAATATTGCTTGATAGTTAGATGTGTTTTACATATTTTGAACTTGTTATGTTTTGTTGCTGAGTTTTGTTTCCACTTATAATTCAATTCATTCATCCATGTCTGTCTGTCTGTCTTTCTGTCAGTCTGTCTGTCTGTCTGTCTGTCTGTCTGTCTGTCTGTCTGTCTGTCCGTCCGTGGGTCCGTCCGTCTGTTGCGTACATTCCCTTTTCATTAACCAATTAGCATTATTATTAGTGATTGAATATCGAAATATGGTAAAAGCGCATAACAAGGGGGTCTATTCGCTTTCATGTTATTCTTTCGGAATTTTCTCAACAGCGAATATGCAATATGTTGTTATTAAATTGCTAATATAAGCGGTCTCGTGATTTCTAGAAACTGTTTGCACCGAACATCAAGCGTGACACAGTTTTCTATACTGAACAGATGTCAATGTAGTTATGACTTCCAATCAGGTCTAGTTCTGTAATGGATATGGTGTTGCCTTGAGTTCGGGACACATGGTGAGTTCGATTGCCATGCCGGAAGCGTTGAAGTTATATTTCTTAAAGACACCAAGTGCTGGACTTCCAATCAGGTCTAGTTCTGTAATGGATATGGTGTTGCCTTGAGTTCGGGACACATGGTGAGTTCGATTGCCATGCCGGAAGCGTTGAAGTTATATTTCTTAAAGACACCAAGTGCTGGTTCTAGACAGTTTCTCAATATGTATCATGGTTTTAATATACATGCAATCAAGTTAATATACATATGTAGGATTAAAATTGATGTACAGGGTCCAAACTAGCCTTAGCTAGTTCACAATCATAAACAAACATATGCGACTGAAAAGTCCTTGCATGTCTGTTCAAAATCGACGTATGCTTATAAAAGCAGGAAAATCTATGGACGCTTCCACAGTCGTCAATCATATTGAAAGCGAGTAAATGTGCATTGTTAATTCCTAGTACTTGGTTGCTATCAGACTAACAACCTATAAATATCCCCCCCCCCTCCCCTGGTGGGAGGGAGCGGCGGGCTGACCAATGGGAATTTGACTAAGTTTATTTTTGGGGTCTAATATCCCACCCTAGAGCCAAGCTTTTTTTGTTTAAATGCCCACATAGGAGATGTTTGGTGTAAGCGCGTTTGCCATCTTTAAGTTATGTGTAAAAACCGGCGTTTTAATCTAAAATCCGACCAAAGTCTCTTTCCCGGGACCCGGAATTATTTGGAATATCAAAATTTCCGCCTATCGGGAATCGCTTTCAGTCTAGTCTCGTGTATGCCCGCCGCTCCTCCTCCCCATCTGGAGGAAAATATTGACAAGTGCATACTCAAGTGGCCCATGGTAATAAAGTTAAAGCAGCTGCACACACTCATACATATGGAACCTTTTCCTCTTACAACTTTAAATTATTTGTGACAACTGCAGGAAAGAGTTCATATTCCGATATTATCAGTGTTCTGTTTTGTTCTCTAATTTTGTGTTCTATTCCGTTTCTTTTGTTTTAAACGAGCGGACGTGTATAGCTGTTTTTGTGTGGAAAACTATAAATTTTATTTTCAAAATTTTAATATTTTTAATCGATTCTGTTGTAGAGTGATGCACCTCAGAAGCATCGGGAGGTATAATAATACAATACCTTCCAGAACGTGTTATTAACTAAATCTCAACTCTTAATCAGCTCACACCAGCCAATGTCCTTGAAACAGAAAACACGTGTTCACCAGATGTATATAGGCCCGCGCTTGTAGAACATGTACAGATAAGAATATAGCGGTGTTTGTGAATGCTAGAACTCCATTTACTTTGAACGACGTGTATCCGTGTGTTTTATCGGACCATGAAGAGGATTAACTTGCTGTTAATTGTGCTCTCTTCCGGCTTGGCCTGGCTATTTCCGGTTGTGATAGCCGTTCGACTGGACCCGGAAGCGCGCATGAATACGGTAAGTAGGTCATTATATCGGTATGGCAAGTTGTTGTGAGCACGGTGAGCACTTAAAACGATCATAAATCTAGAGCCCCGGAAGTAGCAAAACTTATATAGTAACATAGATGCATGGCACAAATAACTGTTTCGCCAAACATGACAAAAACGTTATTGTTCGGGCATTCATACACGTAATGTCTACAGCACCTATGTATCCGTAGTAACTGTCGAAATGTGTAGCTGATTCGTAGTCAAATAGAATCACCAATACTTCGTAGGTCAGATGGATCTTATCGACTCATCCAATATTAGTTCAACCTAACACTTATCGGTAACGAAAAAGTAATAGTACTGTTCAATTATTAATTATAACATTTTATTATGCATTTCAGACCCAGCTAATCGGTAACCAGGGTTACCCGTGCGAGGAGTACACTGTCCGCACCAGCGATGGATATATGCTGCAGGTTCAAAGGATACCGCGCGGTCGCCATAGCAACGCCATAGGTAACGTATGACCTACTCCAGTATCTAAATGTTTTCTCAGCGTATTATACGGTACAAACTGAAAGGGGGAGGGGCCAGTGTACAGGCATGTTACAATTGAAGAAGGACTTAGCTATATATCGCACAACATGTACATGCTCAACAGTATGTCGTTGGTATCTGCATTGTAAAATGATACATTGGACGGGAGGAATGGTTTGTTTGTAAACGGAATTTCTGTTTCATTGTAATAGCGAACACCATCAATTACTAAAATGTATGCTTGACTTAATCATGGTTTGTATTTGTTGTGCAATTCCGTAGTCCGTGCACATGTGTTTGCTTCTTTTTGTTTCTTTTGCTCTCTCTTACACACACGATGTTCACCTTTTCGTAATGACGTTAATGCACGGTGCAGCAAAAATTCATTGTAAAACTCGCTTTTGGGCACGTGACTAGGTGGGCGTGTTCCAGTTCTCCTACAGCACGGGCTGCTCTCGTGCTCCGCGTGCTGGGTGGAGAATTTGGCCAATGAGAGCCTCGGTTTCATTCTGGCTGACGCCGGGTTCGACGTGTGGCTCGGAAACAACCGGGGAAACACGTACGGGTTAAAGCACGTGACGCTAAATTCCAGCCAACCGGAGTTCTGGCAATTCAGGTTAGAATATGTTTATATTTCACGAAGTCCGATTTCGTGTGGCAAAATATCTTTTCAGGGTCTTTGTAAACTAACATTTTATCTCCTCACCAGCTATTGTTAAAGGATTCATAATATCTATTGGTCTCTATTTACAAACACTTCAAATTTTTTACAAAACGTGCTCTTTTGTGTAAAATAGGCATATATTTGTCAAACACGTGATATTCGAGTACATATATTTGTCAAACACGTGATATTCGAGTACATATATTTGTCAAACACGTGATATTCGAGTACATATATTTGTCAAACACGTGATATTCAAGTACAATGATTTGATAAATCTCTTGATAGGATTTGCATCGGATTTACATTTTTGGGAACTTCTATATTGTCTTCTATTCGATTTTCGTGAGATTTCCTCAATCTTTCTTATTGTAATTTTTGTCATTTGTGCGTAATATCATAATTATTTCTTTGTAAAATAAAATACCTGTTTGTAACATTAATCAACGTTATATTGCTGTTTAATAAAAATGTTGTTTTTAATTATTGGCTATCTGTAATTAAACTGAATGAATTGAGGATGAAATCTCCTTGGGGCCTATATACATGTAAATGACGGTCCTGAACTACGAGCTCTTTATTTTATCAAATATCGCTTAGCTGCGGACATTACAGGAAGTATTCATGTTGATATACAGCCATTTAATAAATTAATCAATTAATATGTCAGCACAATCATGAATGCAAATAAACAACTGAAAATTTAAAGTTTAAGTAATACACACTACTATGCAAGACCGAATGTTTTAAAATTTAAATCTTTAATGACAACTGATACACAAAACCATATTGAGTACAGAAAGTTATGTATTTTCATTAGAGAAATATTAAAACGTGTCTAATAAACCATTTACATTTACGATGGTGTACGTACATGTGTTACCTTTTCCTTTTTATTTTTATTTTGATGTTATACATTATGCATTACTCGTCATTTTGCTATTCTCTCCCAAATATTGTACTATCATTTTGCATTATTGAATTTAGCCCCTTCACTTATGTATCTCTTTGTTTGCTTGTATGTAATTTCTGCTCATATTGTCATGTTATGCATGAACTGAGCTTTGAAATAAACTTGACTTGACTTGACTTGTTGTCACTATGCATCAAAACACACAGAAGACATAAAATAACCATTTAAGTCATAACCCGCAAAAACCGAAAAAAAGAAAAAACGACTACTTGATGGTATCTAAACCCTAAAAAAAAACGACTACTTGCTGGTATCTAAACCCTAGCTTCGACGAGATGGCGCTGCTAGACCTACCGGCCATGGTTCACTTCATCCTGGGGGTGACGGGCGCGTCTAAACTCCAGTACGTGGGCCACTCCCAGGGGACGGAAATAGCGTTCGCCGCTCTGTCCCTGGACCCGGGCCTCAATGACCTGATAGGCATGTTCGCGGCCCTGGGCCCTGCGGCGTATCTGGCCCACGTGGAGAGCCCCGTTTGGCTTCTGGAGAATACCACCGAGGATGTAAGTATGGTTTAGCATATGGGACTTGAGGAGGGGTTTTGCGAAATACGTAGTGTTTTGCTACGACGCGTTTTGATTGACAATGAGCTTAGCTATGGAATTCCGCTAGGACCATCGCCTATGAATGAAAATCATCTGAAACGGGAAAACACGAAATCACGAAAGTGTGATGACAAAAAAGCGACAACACGATGACGAATTCGCGAGAGTGCAATGACGAAACGCGAAAACGCGAAACCACGAAGTACGATGACAAAAAAGCTAAAACACCTGTGACGAAAACGCGAAAGTGCGATGACGACAACGCAAAAAGACGATGATGAAAACGCGAACTTATATCGCAATTTCATTATCGTGTTTTCACGTTTTCGTCATCGCTTTTCGCGTTTTCGTCATCGTGTTTTCGTCATAGTACTTTTGCGATTTCGTGTTTTCGCGTTTCAGATTATTTTATTCAAAGGCGAATATGCCGATGGCCCTAACAGAATTCGGCCATTCCGAAAACCAGGACAAGCCAATTGTTCGACGGCGTTGTGTAAAACATGTTAAAATGTATTTGTCGGAGATCGATCTGAGAAGACGTGGTTAAACAACCCAGTACTGGATAGCGGTCCGTCAGTTGAAATGTAGATGTCGTTATTGTTTATAATTTCTTAAGCAGAGAGATATGATTAAAAGTGACACAAATTTTTGCAAATGCATCTGTATTACGAGTATCCATTCCGGTTTTATACAATGATATGTATATGTAAATGGTAGCAATGAATATCTGTCTTAAACACATCATTTATCTTTCGGCTCACTTTAAAATTGCATCATGTACTCTGTTTCTTACGGTATAGATCTATATAGAAAATTCCCAAATTTTTTTTTTTTTTTGTTTTTTTTTTTTGTTTTTTTTTCAAAATTATACCTTTATTTCATGTAAGTGCACACACATAAAGTAGACATCATAAGGTAAATAAAGTACGCTTTTTAGAGATGCACACATGCACAAGGAAGAAAAAACATAGGATTAAAGAATCAAATAATAAGTGTGGGAAGGGGGGAAGGGAAAGGTAACAGGTCTTGCTTTGACTTGGGTCTATTGAGCACTGGACATATGATATGTCCAAATATTACAGGAAGTTCACAAGTGGTTCGGTGACAAGGACTTCCTGCCTCGCTCGGACCTGCTACCACCCCTGTGTGAGGACACCCTGGCCAGTGTGTGCGAGGAGGTACTGTTTCTGCTGTGCGGCTTCGACTCCGGGAACACAAACAAGGTAACTATGGCAACACATTAGTTTGTAAACAGCTGTTGTATTCTATTAACATTTAATTATAATTATTTTTTATTTAAATGCACGATTATGGTTTTTGTTGTTGTTGTTGTTCTTGTTGTTATGGTGGTGGTGGTTGTGGTGTCGGTGATGCTGATGGTGGTTGTTTTGGAGTTAGGGTGTTGATGTTGGCGGTGGTGGTGATGGTTGGCTGATTGTGGAAGTTGGGATGGTGGTAGTGTTTGTGTTTGAGTTAAATATGGTAGTGGTAATGCATGTGCTGGGAGATGTAAAGATAAAAAAACTGTTTATATTTGCAGAGCCGGATACCCGTCTATATAGGTCAGCACCCGGCCGGCACGTCTGTACAGAATATGATCCACTACATACAGGTAAAGATCATTATACAACTCCATCTTTCGAAGATTTTGGTTATAGCTTATTATAAAAATTGTGTAATAAACATTCTCAATTAATATGCAAATTAATATAACATGTTACATACAAGTTCTTATTTAGGCCGTCAAGACAGGTCGATTTCAGATGTTTGACTACGGCACGGAAGGAAACATTCGGAAATATAATCAGGTACGCAGTCGGCTAGCAGTCAGGTATGCAGTTGGCTAGCAGTTAAAGAAAGCTATTTTGAAGAATGTATTACAGATTTAGTGACGTCAACTGACCATCAAACAAACCATGTACCTGAAAGATTTTGCGACGCTTTTGCTAAAATGCCTGTATTTGTATATTTGCTCTAATGGTTAAATCTTAATCACAGCAGCAGTAATTGCGTTCATATAAATGCTATTTTCGATATATTCCATTACCCGTTTCAATTCATGTGTGAAAGTCTGAATAAAACGACACATGCAAATGTATCTATATTTAACAGACACAGCAGGAGGATATTGAAAACAAGTTAAAGACCGTTGAAACGTTAACGTTTTCAGGCGACACCACCAGCATACGACGTCAGCAAGATCCGGACGCCCGTGGCGCTCTACGGTGGCGGAAACGACTGGCTGACGACGCCCACTGACGTCGCCCGGCTCCGATGCGAACTTCCGGGACCCCCGCCCCTCCTGCAGATACCTCACTACAACCATTTGGACTATATCTGGGCCATGGACGCTCCCAAGCTTCTCTACCCTGACGTCATCAAACGGATATCAGAAGGCGATCAGTGACGTTAGATATAGTGACGCTGTTTTTTTTGTTGTTGTTGTTTCCAGGGGAACGGGTCAAATCATTTTCAAGGAAAGGGATACAATTTGTTTAACAGTTTAACACAATATGTTGTAATTATGTCATTGTCGTCGGCATCGTCGTAATCATCATCATAATCATAATAACCACCTAAATCACTTTGCTGTAATCATCATCAACAGCATCGTCATCTTTAACTTCATAAAGCAAACTTCATCATAATCAAATTGACCACCGCAATAATCACCACCAACATCATTATTATCATCGAAGCAATCAGCGACAACCACATAAACAGCATCACCACTGCCAACGCGATAAAACAAAACAACAATGTATGTTTGATTGTTATTCATCATTTCCTCATAAATATTTGTATTTTATCCATAATCATTAATGTGCCAATATTAATTCAAATTTCACGAGCCTTAATATGTATTTGTAATTATTATATCCTTCAATCAATAATCTCGTTCGCCAGACGACTACAAGAGCAGCTAATGAGTTGTGGGAATAAATTGTTCATAGAATGAATGTTAAGTCAAATGAAACACGCACATATCATAGTCACAGTGAAAAGTAAATAACATAAGTTACATAGGAAACGACGAATTTTGACCTAGAGCCACATTCCATAAATGTTTTAGTTAAATCGTATCCTTAACTTAAATCCAGCATTTTTGTATCTAACTGTATTCCATGTGTTTATGACATTTAGCTTACAGTTTATTAATGTTCAACCATATTGCTAACTATTGTGTACTTAATGTAAAATGATTCACACATTTATATATAGTTTTATACTACTACATTAGAAATAAAATATCTAAGAACCTAAGTTAAAAATTATTTCACATAAACTTCAGATGCGTCTGAAATACCACCCCAGTGCATATACTATAGTTTGTAAGCAAAATCTTTGCATTGGGCTACAATGAACACGATTTTATTAGGTGATCATTTACTTTCATTAAAGAGTCTGGAATAGGCATGGAATGAATCGAAGTTCATTAAAATTAAAACAAAAATGTATCGAAATAAACGTCACCACATTGGTTTTATTTTAATTTATTTAATACAAAATACTTACTAAATAGGTGCACCGTCATTACAATGTCAAAAATAAGCATGTGAGTTTGAAGAACAATATAATATGTCAACAAATCCCTTTAATGGCATATAAATCGAACACCCTGCAAAGTTTATAAATGAATTATCACAATCAGAAATACAGTATTCATAATTTGTTTTAATTGTATTGGCCTATATCGATTTTAATCTAAAATACTTTTTTCGCATAAATAATAGAAAACAATTCTCCTGCGTTTGTTAGGATATTAATATTCATGTGCGTTTTGGAAATAAATGCGATGATAAAATAGAAATGACATTATCGAGATATATTAAATTCATATCGACCGCACTAATTGTTTGCCAATAATCGTCCAGTACGCTTGTGAAATTGATTAAATGTTGTTTGTTTTCAGTATTTTGCTATTTTTATAAATCGACAGTTATTGTGCTAATAAATGAGGCTAAAATGTACTGATTTTCCAGCCTCAGACCGTATGTGAGCGATGTAAGCTGTTAATCGATATACGACCTTAGCAGTCTATGTGAACTCAGTACGCCTGATTATCGCGCACTTGGTGCCATTGATTGACATCGTAGACACAGTTCAACAAGTTCGTAACAAATGATGTATCTACGTTTGATTGATATGCTAGTAGTACAACTGTTTAAAATGCGTAAAAACACGAGACATGTTTTCATAGGTAGATCTGAATACGTTAATTTTGCAGTGACCTTACCATTAAATTTATTGTGTTTTATATCTGCATCGCGGTCTATCCTTATATATGTCATAACTATATTGTTGAAACCGTATACACCGACATACAACGGGTTCGCACTTAAGATTTCTTTTGTCAAGTATAGAGCATCATATTACAGTGAACACCTGAGTCGACCTTCCTGGATAAGAAAGGTCCAAACCTACGGGACCTGACGCAGAGCGCAATCCAAAACCGTATACACACTTGATGTGATTTAGGCATTCAGATGTTTTATTGCATTTAGTCCGATTCACAGTATAATCGCAATATAATTACTAATCTGTACTTGAACCACGCGGCAATGCATTTAGTCCGATTCACAGTATAATCGCAATATAATTACTAATCTGTACTTGAACCACGCGGCAATGCTGATGATGCCTAGAAGCCATTCAGCTGTTGTTGTATTGCATTTAGTTTTATTCCCAGTAATTGCAATATATGTACATGTACCACGTTGCAATGCTGATGATGCCTATAAGCCACTTGACATTATCATATAACGTCAATTACAAAACATGTTGCATTGAAAGAACCCATAAATCAACCGTATCTTCTATGCTGTTGGCTTAGTGTAGTGCACTCGTTTGACAATGTGAAAACATAAAGGCACATAACCCATAGTTCAACATTAAGAATCGGCACTGAAAAATGCTTACCTAAAAGATTTAAAATTCCTCTTACACGTGCCGTTCATCGATACTATTGACCGTCAACGTGCAGAGCAAACTATCAAACATCGCATTACCAAAGTACACATTGAGCGATTCTCTATCACGAGCAGTAACAGCTTACACTTTGTGATGCCATTGACGGGCTGTATCCTTTCGCACGGTTGAGAAGACAACAGAAAGTGCTACATTTAGCAATCATACCATACACATGAACCGTACCAACTGCCAAACTGCGATGCAATAACCCTTTCCAGTTTTGGCCACATTTTAAAATTTTCCACAGTTGTTGTTTAAGTACCAATTTCCATTGCCAAGCTGCAATGCAACACACGTTTTCACAAATGCCAATTATATTCATATATCTTTGTGGAGCGTTACGCATGTTTTACAATACCAGATAAGACAACGCGTTACCAACAGTGCTATAGGAAGCGATCCCCACACATGCACACAGTATCCACTGCTAACTGCTAGGCTGCGATGTTGCCTAGAGCCCGGTTGACAGTATCGGATCAGATGACAGCTACTTGCGAGAGTCAATAACTCCAGTGGCTCGAAAGGAAAGCGCACAGTGAGCGGTGAACTGCATACGCCAGTGACGAACCCGTGTACGCAGATGTTCGGGAATAGTCAGGATAGAAGAATAGGTTTATAGAAGTATCGGTTTAACTGTATATGTGATTGCGTTGTAATAAGTGAAGGGGCATATTCCTTTTAACCGGATTTTCGGATCTTAACACTTACTGAAAGGTATTATGGTGTTGTTGTTTAACATACAAGGCAAGGGAAACTGAGCTTTATTGTAAGTTCTGTTGATAGTGGTAACCATATTATAAGCATTGTATTAAGTTTTAAAGTTGATCATGGATTTGTTAATGCTTGGAACTAAATTGCTTTGTTTTCAACTCTAAACAATTACATGCCCAGATAAGTTTATGTTCGTTTGCTCACAGTGAAGTTACCATGCATGTAAAGTCACATTGCTTTGAATATTATTTGGTCGCATCATATCTACATGCACACCTAGAGTTTAAATGTATAAGTATACATACAAGTATAGAAGCCCCATTTGTAATTATAATGCATGTATTTAAAATCAACATGTATAATTTCAATGTTATCCATCTATCTCCGCGTTGCTTGTAATTTGTTACACACAATATTTGCACAAACCAGCAGCACTGATTATTACGTTTCGCAAGATTTTCCAAAGCTATGTTTGAACAGATGTGGTACTCTTACATACTTGTAAAGTGGTTTGAAACCTCCCTGTCAACGTCGGAAAAATTGACCCTGCGTCACATGATCATTTTGGCCACGTTGTTAAATAAATAGATAAGCATTCTGATGCAAACGCGTGTATGACACATTTATGTATCCAACATTAATAACATATATTGATTCACAATCTTGTACGTTTTATCTGGTTTGATGTAGAAACCAAACCCTTTAAAATATCACATTGCTTCACTAACCGCCGTTCTCATTCGTAGTTTCCTATGGCTCCATAAATGTAAATTCGAATAGAATATTCTGCATTGATGTGGCCGCAAATCTGAGAATCAAGCCGAACTCATTCCCGACCACTTGTTTAATGAAGCCACCGACAAATAATCGTATTGGATTCCAGAATCTTACGACCACAGCAGCGATAAATAGGATCTGTCATTTGGAAAGTGGTGAGCTTGTCCGTTCCAGAGTATTTTGGGTTCTTAAGTGATTTTCTTAGAACCATGTGTTCTGTATAATGAACGATAAGGTGAAAAACATAGCCCAATATAAGAATAATTAATTACCAGTTATTTACAGCCTCAAACGCCTTTTAAGATTCTGCTTCTGGCAGTTTGCAGAATGTCTGCAATGGTGCATTGTGTCATTATCTTGTAGAGTGTTTATTTGCAATTGTTGCCGACATCTTGTGTTCTCTATCTATAATTGGATACTGAAATTCTGTTTTGATCGTTTTTCTATATATCTGTGTCTTTCTGTGTATGCCTGATATCGTGATTAATATGTATGGCAACAGAAGGTTGCAAATTAAATCCGCACATTGCCTGGTTGTCATCGTATGCTCCGTTTTACAAGAACTTTGCAAATAGCAATTGGCAGATGTTTGCATGTTACACAATTATACAAGTCGCGTGTATTTTGGGAAGCATTTAAAGTTCATCCATGTCACGATATTTCAATTTGCGAGATGATCATAAATAATCCTTGACATATTATCAATAAACTACAGAAACACACTTTGTATTTGAAAAATAAAACAGTAATTTGAATAAAAGCTTTTCTCGTCTTGATTGAATTAAATTGTTTTCATTATCATAATTATTAATTCCAGAATAAACACACTCTCTTTTCGATATTTCGCCCAATAGACTATGAATTAACACAACATTTTTGAAAATTCCAAAGTAATTGTATATCATACCCATAAACCTTGATAAAGCCTTGTCGGGGGAAATATCGAAAAAGAGTGTGTGTTTTCTCTGATTATATATCCATATCCCTACTGGATACGAAACTGTGTATAATTATTATTATTTAACACGGTCACTTACCTTTTTTCTATTTAATGTGTTACTGTACCCCTAGATTTTAAATCGGCTTAAAGTATTTTATCGCCTTTGCTGGATACCTTTCATAAGAATACAGTATTTCACTTAACATCTATATGGTGAATCAGCTTTAAGCATTTTATCATCTCGGTTGCATCTTTCCAATTACTATAGCACGAACACAAATACCTCCGTCCTGAACTATATTTGTTTTCTTTCGGTGTATCTGTCTAATCCAACTTTTGAGCTTCTCAGACAGTAGTCCCGATGGAAATAATAAATTTACTACATTGTAGAAGGCGTTTAACATACAACATATAATTATGGAGGATACAAATGTATGACGTATGGAATTCTGCTCAAAAAACAAGTTTGGTATTACACAGTTCGCATTTCATAAATGCATTCTCATACAAACACTATTTTGGAAATCATTTTACATGTTTATATTGTAGTGAACAATATCAATGAATTATGGATTGCACAACGATACAAAAGAGTTTAGATATTTATCAGTTGTTATTTTAACAAAGCCTTATTGCACCCATCGATAAACATCAAGGCTTATATATGATCATCTTGCTCTACGACATTGCCATTAATTCCTATATTGACTGATGGGTGGAAAATCAAGGATTATTTATGACCATCTCGCTCTACAACATTGCCATAAATTTCTATATTGACTGATCGGTGGAAAATCAATCTTTTGTTTTTATTGTCATCTTCGCTGTTTAACTGTCATACTTACCACATCACTGACATTCTCGACGTTTAATCAACCTTGGCTGGTGTCCATCCGAATCTCGTTTCTGATAAAAAAAAATGTCGCCTATTTGATCCGCAGGAGGACCAAGTCTGTATGGATCTGCTTATATCAATCACCGTGTCTGCCATGAACTGTTATAGGGAACGAGGTATTTTCTTCACGTTGGTGAAATATATTCTGCTCTTTATGCACTGACTAGGTGGAAGAAAAAAGTATATAAGCTATATCATCATATATGTATTTAATTAATAGCTGTAAAATTCTTGGTATTACTGAGACAGGACGGTGGGTAAATATGTGAAAGTTAACAGGTCTGTAAACAAAATATAATATACATGTACATGTATATGTATATCGCGATATTCGACTATTCTTAACAATATGTTGGAGTGTTTGATTGACAAGCTATTATATACATGTATCTTCATTTGTATTGGTATCCACATAGAAATAGCAAGATCAAATGTTTTAAAGGCAGCATCGAGGTGACATGCTGACGTTTTGTTAAACAAACATTGAAATACCAGGTAGCTGGTCTAACATTACAAAACACCAGTACTTAATGAAACCACTTATACATTTAATACAGAAGATCACAAAATGCATTTAATAATGTGCAGGCCTTATAAATATTTTCCTGCAATTACCACAATTGCCTCGCACAGACTGGAATGCATTGAACCATAAAATAGAAAAGAAGTCGTTTGCATATTCAAACAAATTGTGTGGAAATGTTATTCAGTAACTTATAATTATACAGACCGGATATTAAGACAGGTTTGGTGACAAACGGGCATCATTGATGGCTTTCTTGTTTCCAAATGCGTAGCAAAAAATTCTCTTGCGTAGCATACTAAACAGATACAATATACATCGTTTTTTGTACAAGTATGTTGTGCATTTGTCTGTGAAATTGAGTATCATGTTTCGTAAACGCCGCATTTTGTCACATGGCAGGAGGTATGTTTTTTTCCAGTAAAATTTTTGTCACAGTATTTCTTAGTATTTGTCTTGGTTCGCATATATTCTCCATATACCACGCTTCAAGTCATCATACCAAATACATAAGGCAATGAAACTGCATCGGCGCGAGCAGTAGAAGCTCTTCTAAACAACTGACGGTCCTTTTAAGGCACGTAACCAATTGCCTATACAACACAAAATACAACACTAAACTCAAACCAAACACTGAATAAAGACATGATTAAAACTGGAGTCACATTTGAACGGTCAATGGAATGTGCAGACACACAGAACATTACACTTGGATAAGAATTAACCACAATTAAGTCGTGAAGACGTAACAGCCAAAGAAATGTATACTGGGTAAACTTGACAATTCATCTTCGTTTTCTAAGCGGACGCAATTTATAGATTTCTATTGCAAGGTCAGACAAAAAGGTAATCCAATAAGAAACTTTATTCATATTTCATATCGACCGCACTAATTGTTTGCCAATAATCGTCCAGTATGCTTATTAAATTGATTAAATGTTGTTTGTTTTCAGTATTTTGCTATTTTTATAAATCGACAGTTATTGTGCTAATAAATGAGGCTAAAATGTACTGATTTTCCAGCCTCAGACCGTATGTGAGCGATGTAAGCTGTTAATCGATATACGACCTTAGCAGTCTATGTGAACTCAGTACGCCTGGTGATCGCGCACTTGGTGCCATTGATTGACATCGTAGACACGTTTGATTGATATGCTAGTAGTACAACTGTTTAAAATGCGTAAAAACACGAGACATGTTTTCATAGGTAGATCTGAATACGTTAATTTTGCAGTGACCTTACCATTACATTTGTTGTGTTTTATATCTGCATCGCAGTCTATCCTTATATATGTCATAACTATATCGTTGAAACCGTATACACCGACATACAACGGGTTCGCACTTAAGATTTCTTTTGTCAAGTATAGAGCAATCATATTACAGTGAACACCTGAGTCGACCTTCCTGGATAACCAAGGTCCAAACCTACGGGACCTGACGCAGAGCGCAATCCAAAACCGTATACACACTTGATGTGATTTAGGCATTCAGACGTTTTATTGCATTTAGTCCGATTCACAGTATAATCGCAATATAATTACTAAACTGTACTTGAACCACGCGGCAATGCATTTAGTCCAATTCACAGTATAATCGCAATATAATTACTAATCTGTACTTGCACCACGCGGCAATGCTGATGATGCCTGGAAGCCATTCAGCTGTTGTTGTATTGCATTTAGTTTTATTCCCAGTAATTGCAATATATGTACATGTACCACGTTGCAATGCTGATGATGCCTATAAGCCACTTGACATTATCATATAACGTCAATTACAAAACATGTTGCATTGAAAGAACCCATAAATGAACCGTATCTTCTATGCTGTTGGCTTAGTGTAGTGCACTCGTTTGGCAATGTGAAAACATAAAGGCACATAACCCATAGTTCAACATTAAGAATTGGCACTAAAAAATGTTTACCTAAAAGATTTAAAAATTCCTCATACATGTGCCGTTCATCGATACTATTGACCGTCAACGTGCAGAGCAAACTATCAAACATCGCATTACCAAAGTACACATTGAGCGATTCTCTATCACGACCAGTAACAGCTTATAATTTGTGATGCCATTGACGGTCTGTATCCTTTCGCACGGTTGAGAAGACAACAGAAAGTGCTACATTTAGCAATCATACCATACACATGAACCGTACCAACTGCCAAACTGCGATGCAATAACCCTTTCCAGTTTTGGCCACATTTTACAATTTTCCACAGTTGTTGTTTAAGTACCAATTTCCATTGCCAAGCTGCAATTCAACAAACGTTTTCACAAATGCCAATTATATTCATATATCTTTGTGGAGCGTTGCGCATGTTTTACAATACCAGACAAGACAACGCGTTAACAACAGTGCTATAGGAAGCGATCCCCACACATGCACACAGTATCCACTGCTAACTGCTAGGCTGCGATGTTGCCTAGAGCCCGGTTGACAGTATCGGTTCAGATGACAGCTACTTGCGAGAGTCAATGACTCCAGTGGCTCGAGAGGAAAGCGCACAGTGAGCGGTGAACTGCATATGCCAGTGACGAACCCGTGTACGCAGATGTTCGGGAATAGTCAGGATAGAAGCATAAGTTTATAGAAGTATCGGTTTAACTGTATATGTGATTGCGTTGTAATAAGTGAAGGGGCATATTCCTTTTAACCGGATTTTCGGATCTTAACACTTACTGAAAGGTATTATGGTGTTGTTGTTTAACATCCAAGGCAAGGGAAACTGAGCTTTATTGTAAGTTCTGTTGATAGTGGTAAACCATATTATAAGCATTGTATTAAGTTTTAAAGTTGATCATGGATTTGTTAATGCTTGGAACTAAATTGCTTTGTTTACAACTCTAAACAATTACATGCCCAGATATGTAGATGTTCGTTTGCTCACAGTGAAGTCACCATGCATGTAAAGTCACATTGCTTTGAATATTATTTGGTCGCATCATATCTACATGCACACCTAGAGTTTAAATGTATAAGTATACATACAAGTATAGAAGCCCCATTTGTAATTATAATGCATGTATTTAAATCAACGTGTATAATTTCAATTTTATGCATCTATCTCCGCGTTTCTTGTAATTTGTTACACACAATATTTGCACAAACCAGCAGCACTGATTATTACGTTTCGCAAGATTTTCCAAAGCTATGTTTGAACAGATGTGGTACTCTTACATACTTGTAAAGTGGTTTGAAACCTCCCTGTCAACGTCGGAAAAATTGACCCTGCGTCACATGATCATTTTGGCCACGTTGTTAAATAAATAGATAAGCATTCTGATGCAAACATGTGTATGACACATTTATGCATCAAACATTAATAACATATATTGATTCACAATCTTGTACGTTTTATCTGGTTTGATGTAGAAACCAAACCCTTTAAAATATCACATTGCTTCACTAACCGCCGTTCTCATTCGTAGTTTCCTATGGCTCCATAAATGTAAATTCGAATAGAATATTCTGCATTGATGTGGCCGCAAATCTGAGAATCAAGCCGAACTCATTCCCGACCACTTTTTAATGAAGCCACCAACAAATAATCTTATTGGATTCCAGAATCTTACGACCACAGCAGCGATAAATAGGATCTGTCAACTGGAAAGTGGTGAGCTTGTCCGTTCCAGAGTATTTTGGGTTCTTAAGTGATTTTCTTAGAACCATGTGTTCTGTATAATGAACGATAAGGTGAAAAACATAGCCCAATATAAGAATAATTTAATTACCAGTTATTTACAGCCTCAAACGCCTTTTAAGGTTCTGCTTCTGGCAGTTTCCAGAATGTTTGCAATGGTGCATGGTGCATTGTGTCATTATCTTGTAGAGTGTTTATTTGCAATTGTTGCCGACATCTTGTGTTCTCTATCTATAATTGAAGACTGAAATTCTGTTTTGATCGTTTTTCTAGATATCTGTGTCTTTCTGTGTATGCCTAATATCGTGATTAATATGTATGGCAATAGAAGGTTGCAAATTAAATCTGCACATTGCCTGGTTGTCATCGTATGCTCCGTTTTACAAGAACTTTTGCAAATAGCAATTGGCAGATGTTTGCATGTTACACAATTATACAAGTCGCGTGTCTTTTGGGAAGCATTTAAAGTTCATCCATGTCACGATATTTCAATTTGCGAGATGATCATAAATAATCCTTGACATTTTATCAATAAACTACAGAAACACACTTGAAAAATAAAACAGTAATTTGAATAAAAGCTTTTCTCGTTTTGGTTGAATTAAATTGTTTTCATTGTCATAATTATTAATTCCAGAATAAACACACTCTCTTTTCGATATTTCGCCCAATAGAGCTTTATCAAGGTTTATGACTATGACTTAACACAACATTTTTGAAAAGTAATTGTATATCATATTCATAAACCTTGATAAAGCCCTGTCGGGGGAAATATCGAAAAAAGAGTGTCTGTTTCTCTGATTGTATATCCATATCCCTACTGGATATGAAACTGTGTATAATTATTATTATTTAACACGGTCACTTACCTTTTTTCTATTTAATGTGTTACTGTAACCCTAGATTTTAAATCGGCTTAAAGTATTTTATCGCCTTTGCTGGATACCTTTCATAAGAATACAGTATTTCACTTAACATCTATATGGTGAATCAGCTTTAAGCATTTTATCATCTCGGTTGCATATTTCCAATTACTATAGCACGGACACAAATATCTCCGTCCTGAACTATATTTGTTTTCTTTCGGTGTATCTGTCTAA
This sequence comes from Congeria kusceri, assembly GCA_027627225.1. Classification (NCBI taxonomy): domain Eukaryota; kingdom Metazoa; phylum Mollusca; class Bivalvia; order Myida; family Dreissenidae; genus Congeria; species Congeria kusceri. Next base: position 47,864,235 of record CM051031.1, on the reverse strand, counting down.
GCCAACTTTTGAGCTTCTCAGACAGTAGTCCCGATGGAAATAATAAATTTACTTCACTGTAGAAGGCGTTTAACATACAACATATAATTATGGAGGATACAAATGTATGACGTATGGAATTCTGCTCAAAAAACAAGTTTGGTATTACACAGTTCGCATTACATAAAAGCATTCTCATACAAACACTATTTTGGAAATCATTTTACATGTTGTTTATATGTTAGTGAACAATATCAATGAATTATGGATTGCACAACAATACAAAAGAGTTTAGATATTTATCAGTTGTTATTTTAACAAAGCTTTATTGCACCCATCGATAAACATCAAGGATTATATATGATCATCTTGCTCTACGACATTGCCATTAATTCCTATATTAACTAATGGGTGGAAATCAAGGATTATTTATGATCATCTTGCTCTGCGACATTGTCATTAATTCCTATATTGACTGATGGGTAGAAGAATAAGGATTATTTATGATCATCTTGCTCTGCGACATTGCCATTAATTCCTATATGGACTGATGGGTGGAAGATCAAGGATTATTTATGATCATCTTGCTCTACGACATTGCCATTAATTCCTATATTGACTGATGGGTGGAAAGTCAAGGATTATTTATGATCATCTTGCTCTACGACATTGTCATTAATTCCTATATTGACTGATGGGTGGAAAATCAAGGATTATTTATGACCATCTCGCTCTACAACATTGCCATAAATTTCTATATTGACTGATCGGTGGAAAATCAATCTTTTGTTTTTATTGTCATCTTCGCTGTTTAACTGTCATACTTACCACATCACTGACATTCTCGACGTTTAATCAACCTTGGCTGGTGTCCATCCGAATCTCGTTTCTGATAAAAAAAAATGTCGCCTATTTGATCCGCAGGAGGACCAAGTCTGTATGGATCTGCTTATATCAATCACCGTGTCTGCCATGAACTGTTATAGGGAACGAGGCATTTTCTTCATTTTGGTGAAATACATTCTGCTCTTTATGCACTGACTAGGTGGAAGAAAAAAGTATATAAGCTATATCATCATATATGTATTTAATTAATAGCTGTAAAATTCTTGGTATTACTGAGACAGGACGGTGGGTAAATATGTGAAAGTTAACAGGTCTGTAAACAAAATATAATATACATGTACATGTATATGTATATCGCGATATTCGACTATTCTTAACAATATGTTGGAGTGTTTGATTGACAAGCTATTATATACATGTATCTTCATTTGTATTGGTATCCACATAGAAATAGCAAGATCAAATGTTTTAAAGGCAGCACCGAGGTGACATGCTGACGTTTTGTTAAACAAACATTGAAATACCAGGTAGCTGGTCTAACATTACAAAACACCAGTACTTAATGAAACCACGTATACATTTAATACAGAAGATCACAAAATGCATTTAATAATGTGCAGGCCTTATAAGTATTTTTCTGCAATTACCACAATTGCCTCGCACAGACTGGAATGCATTGAACCATAAAATAGAAAAGAACTATCTCGTTTGCATATTCAAACAAATTGTGTGGAAATGTTATTCAGTAACTTATAATTATACAGACCGGATATTAAAACAGGTTTGGTGACAAACGGGCATCATTGATGGCTTTCTTGTTTCCAAATGCGTAGCAAAAAATTCTCTTGCGTAGCATACTAAACAGATACAATATACATCGTTTGTGTACAAGTATGTTGTGCATTTGTCTGTGAAATTGAGTATCATGTTTCGTAAACGCCGCATTTTGTCACATGGCAGGAGGTATGTTTTTTCCAGTAAAATTTTTGTCACAGTATTTCTTAGTATGTGTCTTGGTTCGCATATATTCTCCATATACCACGCTTCAAGTCATCATACCAAATACATAAGGCAATGAAACTGCATCGGCGCGAGCAGTAGAAGCTCTTCTAAACAACTGACGGTCCTTTTAAGGCACGTAACCAATTGCCTATACAACACTAAACTCAAACCAAACACTGAACAAAGACATGATTAAAACTGGAGTCACATTTGAACGATCAATGGAATATGCAGGCACACAGAACATTACACTTGGATAAGAATTAACCACAATTAAGTCGTGAAGACGTAACAGCCAAAGAAATGTATACTGGGTAAACTTGATAATTCATCTCCGTTTTCTAAGCGGACGCAATTTATAGATTTCTATTACAAGGTCAGACAAAAAGTTAATCCAATAAGAAACCGTCTGTTGAGAACACCTTGTATCTCCAGTTATTTCTTCATTGCATTGTCACACTATTGCATATGTGAGAAACGTATGTGTTGCGTATAAAAATTCATGAAATATTTTTCATACGCACTTGAAAATACAAAATTGTCCCGATACTTACCGTATTGAACTTATGAGTGGCGTATGTGTAGCGTATGGATAGCGTATGACCAGCGTAAGGCCAGCGTATGGCCACCGTATGACAGCCAATCTCAGAGTAGGACCAGCGTATATCCAGCGTATGGCCAACGTTTGGCCAGCGTAGTCTGCATATGGCTAGCGATTAAGGAGCGTATGACCAGTGCATGTACATTAAATACGTCAGTCATACGTTGGATGTACGTTACTCATGCGCTATCAATACGCTAGCTGTACGGTACACCTTAATACCAGAGTATATCAGCGTATGACCATCCAGCGTATTCAACCTATGAGTAACGTACTTCTAGCGTAACTCTCGCGTATTCAGAGTTTGCCTAGCGTATGCTTAGCGTATAAACCACACGTCCGAGTACGCACAACATTTTTAAACATGCTCAAAACTAAAATTCTGCCTCGACGTATGCCAGCGTTTGCAACCGTATGTGACCGTGCTTGCAACGTACACAACTTATGTCTAACGTACCCCTAGCTTTTGTCAGCGTATACCAACGTATACGTGATATGTTTTATACGCTGGCATACGCCTGGTACCATACGTAATAGTGTGACAGGGCCATAAAAGAGGTAAATCGATCACAACATTCTTCTGAAAATGAAGACAAGTTTTAAAATACATGTAAAACGAAGCTGATATAATCATGTTGAAGTTCTGTAATCGAAATGGAGCAAATTGACAATGTCAATTACCAGTGTTTTTTCCTTTGTCATTTATATCATACAGTCAAATATAGATTTAAAAAAATGTATGGTTAAGGGTTATTAGCTTTTAATACCCATGTAATGGACTTTAATGAATAGTTTTGGTAACTAAGATTAATGAGTTAAATTTAATAGTAATGCAAGATATAAAACATGTACTTTGTCATAAACGTAATGTATAAACTAGCAGTTTGTTCAACATGTAGTTTAGACAAATGTACCGTTACATGTAGCCTCGTTGGAACTTGTGAACAACTTCGCGAAAAAATTGATGGCGTATTCGACCAGTTTATGCCATCTAAAGATCGTTTCTGACAAGAAATGTCGCCCTGTCTATCCCTGGGGACCACATCTCTATTGAACTACGTATGTCTATCTTGCTACGTCAGCCGCGTAATTCAATTATATGTCCAATCGAGATTTTGTGTTGGTCTTTTAGAAAAAAAGTTAAAGCCTATTATCGTTAATCAGAATGAGCATCACAGTGCATCAGCATTAGAGAAACAACTGAAGACAATTGATCAATTACCAAAAATCGAGATTTTGCCTTGTTATTTTAGAAACATTTAAGACTATTAACCAAAAAATAAGCATGACAGTGCATAATTATAAGCAGCAGAGAAACAACCCAGTTGAAGACAAGTGAACAATTACCAATATACAATGTGATACCCATATCAGAAAACCCTACCAATATACAATGTGATACCCATATCAGAAAACCCGCAAACAAAAATAAAACAGTGGGTGACACTATAGACTAAACCCCTATTCTGGACAGATAGTTCAATGCTACGCATTAGGGATTTAAACATTCCTACAAAATGGGTGACACTACAGACTAAACCCCTATTCTGGACAAATAGTTCAATGCTACGCATTAGGGATTTAAACATTCCTACAAAATGGGTGACACTACAGACTAAACCCCTATTCTGGACAGATAGTTCAATGCTACGCATTAGGGATTTAAACATTCCTACAAAATGGGTGACACTACAGACTAAACCCCTATTCTGGACAGATAGTTCAATGCTACGCATTAGGGATTTAAACATTCCTACAAAATGGGTGACACTACAGACTAAACCCCTATTATGGACAGATAGTTCAATGCTACGCATTAGGGATTTAAACATTCCTACAAAATGGGTGACACTACAGACTAAACCCCTATTCTGGACAGATAGTTCAATGCTACGCATTAGGGATTTAAACATTCCTACAAAATGGGTGACACTACAGACTAAACCCCTATTCTGGACAGATAGTTCAATGCTACGCATTAGGGATTTAAACATTCCTACAAAATGGGTGACACTACAGACTAAACCCCTATTATGGACAGATAGTTCAATGCTACGCATTAGGGATTTAAACATTCCTACAAAATGGGTGACACTACAGACTAAACCCCTATTCTGGACAGATAGTTCAATGCTACGCATTAGGGATTTAAACATTCCTACAAAACCTCAAGCTTGGCCCAGAAATAACAAATAGTAGACAAATGAAATGAATATTAAACTTATAGCATTGCAATTCAAAATAAACATTGATCATAAAGAATACAACATTTAAAATAGTAAAAAAATACTCTATGTTTATACGCTAACCAGAGCAATAAAATGATGAATTTCGGAAAGCACTATTGATCAAGTTGATCGTCTCTCACTTTCGAAAATATACCACTTCCTGTCCACGACCATAAACTGATAATCAGACTCTCATATATATTCGATCCAATTCTGCACAAAAGCAATTTCGGTAATTGTAGAGGCCGGATATTGAAACGATATTGCAAACAAGCAGAAAACATTTTTGACAACCTTGTTACCGTCACCTCTCGTGTGGTACGTCATCACACAAGCCACTCGACTAATACTCGTGTGATACGTCATCACACAAGCCACTCGACTTATACATGCTCTTGGAACAATTGACTAGCATAATATTCCGTAAATATCACAGTGTTGACGAACTTTTAACGATTGTCATTGATCCATTGATCCAAATTTGAAAGGCACTTGACACATTCGGGGCAAAACCGGTATCTGTGAAAATACGTGGTAGCGTAAATAACAGATTAAATGAATAATATAAACGGTTCGTTTTAAAATAAGCGATTTTGATAAAAGTAATAAAAGTGATAAAACAAGTAAAACCAATGCTTGGTTTACATAGAGTTAGCCTGTAACTCTTATACAGTCGACAACACATGGAAAAGGCTATACATTTATTTAACATATAAGAAAAGTGTTCGGAGTGTTTTATGTCAAGACATTTAATGGATCTATAGTGAACCAAACCACGAATTCAACCTACTTTTTTATGTAATCCTGCTCGCATCGAAGTTTTTATGAACTAAGCAGCATCTGTTTATGTCGTTCCTTCCATAATCACGCGAAATTCCTAGCGGAAGCTGTAATAATTTGCCCGTATCTTCATGTAAGTCTTCAAAATAATGTGTGTTTTCATCCAGGATATAAATATGCATATAAGTTATTCGACATGCGACATTGATATTCTATTGACATTGATGTTGTTATTCTATGAGATCTTGCCGTATATTTATTAAAACATGACAAAATATGCAAATACGTTATTCAAATTTCGACATTGAAATTTTATTGATATAGGAATTGATATTCTACGAGACATTGCAGCATATTTTATCAGAAATTATAGCAAACGTGAATGGCATTGTATTTATTTGCGAAAGTACAGCAAGGCACATCTTTGAGACACTGCACAATAAGATTTTACGCTATTGGACTTTGATAGTGTACTTGTGTGAAATTGCAACATGCGTTTGCTACTTATTAGGCAATTAACTGATTTTCTCTTTTTCATTTTATTACTGTCACTTTATTAAAGGCCGAACAATTAAGTCAGCCAGCTGCTCTGGAGAATGTAATATGTGCCTAGAAAATTCTAAAGTGCCTTTACAGGTGTTTAGAGTTAAATTCGAGAAAGACGCTTCGATATGAGAATCCTACGGAATCCGGTTAGCACCATATGAAATATCGTGCCTCTTACGGCAAGGGCGAGACACGAGAATTGCGCGAAACACGAAGCGAGACACGATATTCCCGCGAGACATGAAGCGAGGCACGATATTGTAACACGAGATCTCGCACTGTCGCAGTATCCCATACCACGATATCTCGCGGCAAAATATCGTGTCCCGCTTCCTGTTTCGCGCAATTCTCGTGTCTCGCTTCGTGTCTCGCGGTAAAATATCGTGCCTCGCTTCGTGTCTCGCACAATGCTCGTGCCTCGCGTTTAGAGGTCGAGGCACGAAATGCGAAGCGAGACAAGAAGCGATACACGATATTCAGGCAAGACACCAGGGAGGCACGATATGATATCGCCCAAATCTCGAGTATCGCGGTAAATTTTCAAACCACGATACTCGAAACACGAGAATCGGGCGACACACAAAGCGAGGCACGATATTGTATCGTTCAAATATCGCCCGAATATCGAGTATCGCCTGAATATCGTGTCTCGCTTCGCATCTCGTGATGCTAAGATAGACACGAAGCGATACACGATATTCAGGCGAGACACGAAGCGAGGCACGATATTATATCGTTCAAATATCGCCCGATTCTCGTGTCTCGCGGTAGATTTCAAACCACGGTTCACGAAACACGAAGCGAGAATTGCCACGACATTGTATCGTTCAAATATCGCACGATTATCGAGTATCGTGTCTCGCTTCGTGTCTCGCGGTAAAATATCGTGCCTCGCTTCGTGTCTCGCGCAATTCTCGCTTCGTGTTTCGTGTACCGTGGTTTGAAATCTACCGCGAGACACGAGAATCGGGCGATATTTGAACGATATAATATCGTGCCTCGCTTCGTGTCTCGCCTGAATATCGTGTATCGCTTCGTGTCTCGCTTAGCATCTCGTGTCTCGACCTTTGAACGCGAGACACGAAGCGAAGCACGATATTTTAACGCGAGATTTCGTGGTATGGGATACTGCGACAGTGCGAGATATCGTTTTACAATATCGTGCCTCGCTTCATGTCTCGCGGGAATATGGTGTCTCGCTTCGTGTTTCGCGCAATTCTCGTGCCTCGCATTCAAGGGTCGATACACGATATTTCATATGGCACTAACCGGATTCCGTAGAATCCAGATGTAAGACAGATGGGTGAAAATGATAACAGGTTTATATATCGTGTGCTGTACAATTTGCCCAAACATGTATGTATTGGTAGTAGTACTACTCTGAATAAGCAAAATATTGCAATACCATGGAAATCATTAATTATAAAATGAGAAAAATATAAGAAACAGTATACTAGTAGATATTTGAGTAGAGTAAAATAATATTGGCCATCATCATTATTCAGAGTAATGGAAATAAAGCAAGGTTCAATACCACAAGAATTTATAATTGCGGATGATATAGCGAAAGCATGGAGAAAAGTGTAAAGGTAACACGGAACAATGATGAATATTTCATTTTTTTGTAAATACACATGTACCTTTATTTCCGAAATAAAACTAGAATTGCAACATAACAATATATTAGTAAAAAGTAAACTTGTTTCCTGTGATATAATTAATACGGTAATGCATCGAAAACATTTAAAAGAAAGCATTGCATCCATTTACACAGGGCTTTGTTAGTTTACGAATAGCAATGTGTTCGTTAATGACTTGACGGTGATAGATACGAAAAGCATTTAAATGGGAAATAATCATTGTGATTATGAAAAAGTGCGTCACCATCACTATCGAATAGACTTTTTAGGTGTAATAGTCTGTTCGTCCATTGCTTTGCCATCGGTGTCATTGCCAAATTATCTTTGTGTAAACTAGGTTATAGTCATTCATGTGTATAATTCACTCGATTAATTTGAATATGAATGAAATTTGTCAAAACCTCCAATACATTCACTACCGGTGATGGTTTGTCTATTTCAGTCTCTAAAACACGGACACAATTCAAGTAATTTATTCTGACAAATACTAGTGTGCTGATGCTTGCACTTTTTATGTGTTTTTTTCCCTATAATTATGGACGGCACCAAGTAATGTTCGCAAATGCAATTGGATTGTTATTACCTCGTGAAATAAGAGACACAATTTATTATCGCTTACCTTATATTCTGAAAGATACCACAGACTGTTCACAAATGCAATGAATATTTCGTTTTTCCTAGTGCGATAACGACATAATTATCGCTTCTCTGCAACAGTTATATTTATTTACTTAATATTCTGAAAGATACCACATAATGTTCGCAGATGCAATGATTTTTATTTGTATTTCCTCGTGAAATAAGCGACACAATTTATTATGGCTTCGCAGCAAGGGAAGCTTTCAAATCGTTGGATATTGGCTTGGAAAATTAAACCAGTCTGCGTTTCTCTTAGTATCGCTGATTGAATCGCATACATAGTATTAACTCGTATTCGTTTACTTTCGAGTCTTGCATTCTCGAGTCTTGAGGTTAAAGAACGTTGTATATTTCATTTACCAAGTGGCATATGCTTGAACACGGAAGACAGATATCAAAGCATAGTTTATTTATTGCACGGACTGTCTGCGGTCTATATCAATAACTACTATTGATTCAGATGACATTTAATCAACGCAAAATCAATGGAATCAACCGGAAATTAGAATATCAGAGTTTATATGTCTGAGTTAATCGTGCTTGTGACGATATTTCTCAATATGGTCATGCCCAAATGCATTCATTTGCAGCGAGCCGTTATTATCATGCGTTATTTGCTGACACATATACATGTAGATTAATATTTATATTTTGTATGCTGTGGTATTCCATTGTGAAAAAAGGTTCTCATTACTTTTCTCATAAACGGTATACGCAGTCAATTAGCGTCTGTAACTTGCTAAGATGTACTATAAAATATACAGGTACTTCGCTTCTGTCAACGGGAAAATGGTGTATATATGAAGAAACTTTCATTTTCTTCTGACACATTGGCACTATACGAGTCTGTGTATATGCATAAGCGTTGTGTCTAAAATCTGTTATTTTATAATAATATAATTAAGATATAATTTAGATTATAAATAACCTGAATTTGTTGATTTTGAAATTTAAACTTAAATGTTAAGCAATACACCAATGTGTTACATTTATTCAGGCTATATTAGTCTGGCCGTAACGAACTGTGAAACATCTAAGCAGATCATTGTAATCCCCCATTACGGATTTCCAAGAAATTTTTGACGCTAAAGACCGTAAGAAACAGAACAGAACAGAATTTTATTACACATAAACTTTATAGTTTCTAGTGTTTAACAATAATACATTATACATTATAGTAAGTGATAATTTATTTTAATATTTCAAGAACTGGATGAACTTGACAAGATATAAATGAAACTTGCATTTTCACACATAAGAATAGTACATCTATTTAAAATGGAACTGTTTTCGTATGTCCATTGAAGTAAACAACAATTATATAACAATAACAACATGAATATCATATTAATTAAGCAGTAGTGGTATATAATATGTTTAAAGATATACATCAATATGCACATATATACAAACATCTATTATTAATAGTTCATCATCATATTTTGGCGAATACTTAATGCCTCTAATATGTACTTGCTTAACCTAAACATTTCACTTTTATTCTGTGTACTTAGCAATTGCGTGAGTTTAAACATACTAGGCCAGAGTCTATAATAATTTTTAATATATTTTTCTCTTATTTGAACGAATGTAATACATTTCAACAAGAAGTGGAATTCATCGTCATTATGTTGACATAATTGACAAAGCCGCATATTTCTATCGACCTGATCGTATCTACCAGTTTGTATTCTCAGATTATGTGCACAAAGACGTAATTTTGCAATCGCTGTTCTCAAATTTCTTGATACGATTGTTTCTAAATATGATTCAAATGAAAATGTTTATTTTATTGCTTTATACACAATCAAAACTCTATTATCAGTTACGTCACGTTGCCAATCTTTTAAGTATTCATCAATAACTCGTTGCTAAACAAAGACAAAACATTACTTTCATTGATTTGTGATTTATTAGCCCAAACATAATTAAATCCATATCTTGAAAGTAGGTCCTTGACCTTTACAAACCAATTTATCTTGTTATTATTTAAATCAGTCAGACTATCGTCCATGATTGATCGCAGTATTATATTGTCACTTTTAATAAGTTCAAACCAATATTTGATAATGCGTACATATCTGATAACATATAACGGGTATCGACCAAGTTCGCCGTATACGGCAAAAAATTTTATGTTGATTTTCTGACACCAAGAATAGCCTTGCAGAATTTTAGGTGTAATTTTTCTAACTCGCTAGACTTAGAGAAACGCCATATTTCGCATGAGTATGTAATAATTGGCGGAACAAAAGAATCAAATAACTGCAAAGCTGTCTGTGGTTTACAATCATATGTTTTCAAATTCGATAAAAATGTGTTTAGTGCCTTTAAACCTTTACCACGTAAAGTATTAGTATTAAGATTAAAATGTCCAGTAAAATTCAGTGTCACTTCGTTAACCATATCTAGGTATTCATTTGCATACATCCACTTCTCATTACGTTGTGTACCTCCTTGTTTACGGAAAACAACAATTTTGGTTTTTGCTATATTGACTTGTAAGCCCCATGTACTACAATAGTCATATAGACAATTTAGAGAAATTTGTAAATCTTCAGGCGTTTCACCAATTACAACCATGCCATCTGCAAAAAGCACTAAAATTAAACATGGATCTTGTAGATTAATTCCAGCACTATGTCTATTTTGCAGAAACATTTCTAAATCATCTACGAAAAGTGAAAATAGTATCGGTGACATTATTTCCCCCTGTCTTAAACCTTCTGCTATATTAAAGTAATCTGAATAGGTATTACAATGCTTTACACATGATTTGACAGATTGATACACGCTGCGTATAATACGTAACATGTTACCATCCAATTTGGACTGTATAACTTCAACCATACTTCGTTTAAATATATAGAATCGAAGCAACGTTTCATGTCAATAAAACAGCAATACAAACGTTTATTCATATTTACATATTTTTGAATAACTGAACGAAGGATAAAAACTGCATCTATAGCTGATCTGCCTTTCCTAAAACCAAACTGAGCGTCAGAAATAACATCATTACTTTCGCACCATATTGACATTCTTTGGTTTAGTACACATGTAAATAACTTTGCAAAATTGTTTAACAATGTGATACCTCTATAATTACTAACGTCTGATTTGTCACCCTTCTTATGTAGATAAATTATAATTCCTTTGGTCCAACATACAGGGAAATTCCCAGTGTTCAAGATTATATTGAAAATCGCTGTGATATAACCAGCCAAAATATCACAAGGTTCTATAAAGTATTCATTTAACAATTTATCTTCTCCTGGCGATTTACATTTCTTTAGAAGAGCAATAGCTTTAATAACTTCATTAGGCGTAAAAAAAATATGTTTGTTTCAGGTATCATGCCCAAAAAAATTAGGGTAGGTAGGTCGGGATTTTTTTTTTTTTTTTTTTTTGGTAAATGGTCAACTTGAAGATTCTAAAACTGAATAAATATTCAAAAACATATCAGTAATATCCTTAAAGATTGTTTATAAGTGGATACTATCAAAACAAAACACTTATTTATCCAAAACCCATTTAATTATTGAAAAGGGTAAATAAAATCTGACAAACCCAATAAAATGTTCTAGGGTCGGGGCATTTTCTTAGGGTAGGTCGGGATACCTGAAACAAACATATTTTTTTAATACTCCTTACATGTTATTTGGTTATCTAGATCCCCTAATGCTTTGGTGAAATTATCAAATTGTGATTCAAATTAAACTCTTCTGCATCAGCATTTGTTGTATAATTAATATCAGAAAACATTTGCTCAAAATGATTCTTAAAATCATCAAGTGGCACATTGCTATTATTACATGTTGTATTTTGGGATCTAAAGTACCTCCAAAAGTCTTTTGGTTTATTTCGTCTAAGATCTTCAAACTGTTTACGGTGTTTAAAATTGAATGCCTCACGCTTCTTTTTTGAAATTAATGTATAACTTCTTTTCAATCGACACATTTCTATTCTATCAGTATCACGATGTGAATCATTATATATATACAAGGCATCTTTATACAATCTTTTCGCTTTCCTACATTCTTGGTCTAACCATTTATCGCTGTCTGAAATAATATGTTTTTCGAATTGTGGATATTTTTAACACGTTTGATAAATAAGGGATCAGCAACATCTCTTACAATATTTTTGAAATAATTAATTACTATGTTATTAACATTTGTTTCACTTTGCTCAGTATAATTTAGAAATACATTGTTAAAATCCGAGGCCCTACTAACTAAACCATCACGAAAATGTTGCTTTTCATCATCACTCAATTTTACGTACTCACTTACGTATGGCTCTTCTATAATAACCCGCCTGTTACATATCATATTGGAAGACAGTGGGGCATGATCACTAACATTATTAAAATCTTCCACAGTTAAATTGTCTACGGCATTAAAAGAATGTTCGCTGAGTACCAAGTAATCAATTACGCTTGCGCCATTTCTATTACAGCATGTATATTTACCAATACTGAAGTCTGAACCCAATCTCCCGTTTGCGATTCTCAATGCCGTAGCCTTACATAAATCTAGTAAATTATTTCCTTGAGAGTTACTTCCCTTGTCCATTGAATATCTTGGTAACGCGTTATCAGATGAATAATATTCAGGGTCAATATCACCTATATATGAATAACAAATAATAGTATCACTTTTACAAGCTGTTCTAGCATTAAAATCAGCAGCTAACAGAACGGTACCCTCAGCCAGATGATGATTTATATCGTTACCGAGTTATTCAAGCAGGTCCGTATCTATCAAATTAGCAATCGGCGAAGAACTAGCCCACATATATACGGCAGCACGATATACGTCTTCATTATTGTTAATATTCCACTGCTAATGCTTTTGCGCGTGTATATTACTATACCTCCACTATTTCGCTTTGCTTGCCTATGTCTATATTTCCTATAAAAGTTATGACAATCATAGCCAGAAAGTTCAATTTTGCTTGATTAACAAGTCCATGTTTCCAACAGAATAATCAAATCATAGTGTAAGATAAAAGAGAGAAAATCTGGGTCTTCTCGTTTTGCTGCACTTAACCCATTGCAGTTCCAGACTAAACACTGAAGTCCATCCGGTCCCTCCCGAAACAGTAGAATAATAGATCCGTCCTGTGGGGTAATATTACACGTGACAAGTCTAATTGACTTGTCAACTGACATACGACATACTCCAATACATGTATAGGTAGGTTGATATCTTCGTGAAAAATAGCCAAAGTACAGTTATTATCATCATTACAACAATTTACAACAGTATTAACCTAAAAGACGCACACTTTCAAACTCCGATATATAAACCTTCATTAAAATTTCTCGTAATCATATTAATGTTACATAATACATATTGCTACTAAAAATAGTAACAAATTGACGTCGATTACGGGCCCTTACGCGTCTCCGCTGAGCCGATATAATATAATTGGCCGCGGCCGATTTTTCGATAACCGAAGAGAATCTGATCGCGCGACGTCAATGACAACGAATGGCGAATTTAGTCAATGATTAAACGGTTATATCCGAAAATGCAAATACTGAATATTAACGAAAGTCGTAGTTAAATTGATTAAATATATAGGATCTATAGCATACGCATCTATGAGTTTGAGAAATAGAATCACTGAACAAAATTGAACAGATCGGAAACTTTTACTGTACCTCCATTTCAATCCATTGCTTCCAACAATAAAAATCCAACAATACTGTAAGCACTTCTATTCATTTTTCTTGTATCCATAAGCCTTAATTTTTAACAATCATGATATTAATGCATGTGAACCATTCTAACCAGAAACACGATTTACGAAATCGCAATGACTGGTCAGTACGTTTGATTTTATTCCGATTCAAAGTCTCAAAATATATTATTTTTCAAACTGACACATTCATCATTCAGAAGAAAAATACAAGCAAACACGACATAATCGTTGTCACTACAAAACTGAGAGCCCAGCGAAACTGGTTTGTTTCGTCACTGTGTTTCTGTTTGTAAATTACGTCATTCGTTAGAATTGCGTCACGTATTGCGTAATTAGTTGAATGTTAAATAAAAGTACGGAAAGTTTGTTTTGTGTTTTTGTTAACATTTTGTGTAATAAAGAAAGTAACATGATTCTTTTCTTGTGACAGGATAATATGTATTATAAACGATAATATACGGCAGAGCTGGGCCGGGCGTCTATAATCGGCCCTAGCCGTATAACGGCTCTCGGGCCAAAGGCCCTCGGACCGTTATATCGGCAGCGGGCCGATTATAGATGCCCGGTCCAGCTCTGCCGTATATTATTGTCTAACTATTGTGTCTCCAGTTATTTTTTTTAAACGAGATGCCATAATATGTCTTCGTACATTAAAGATGCAGTCCTGTTTTAAAATAAAACGAAACATGACATGTGTTAACGTTTGTCAATTAAGCAAATTGATGAATGTCAGGTACAAGCGTTTTCTTTTCGATATACAAGTAATATACAATCAAATATAGATCAAATTTAAATTGTTACGAACTATTACCCATGTAAACGCTTAAATACCTATGGCTGGTAACAAGAAATGCTGAACTAAAGGCTGCAATTTTACGTGGAAACAATAAAAAAAAACATGTTTTACACAGTAAGTAGTCTAATTCACGATCTACGTCAACATATTTCATAATATCTTATATCGGTAGATATGAATTTTATATAATATCTAAGATATATTGGAAAAAAATGAAAGAGTTTAGTAAATTATAAAATGTAATATGTCATAAAAGTATGACTAGGAAGCTTTTTTCAACATGCAGATTAAACGAATGTACAGATACCTATCGCCTCGTTTGAACTTCTGAAAGACTTCGCGAAAAGATTGATAGCGTATTGCACTTTAGCCACCTAATGCCATCCAAATATCGTTTCCGACAATAAATGTCGCCCTGCCAATCCCTAGGGACCATCTCTTTATTGAACTTTTTTGCGGTGTCTGCCGCGTAATTCAATTATATGCCCAGTCGAGATTTTGTCTTGGCCTTTTAGAAATAATTTAAAGCCTATTATCGTTAATCAGAATGAGCATCACAGTGCATCAGCATTAGAGAAACAATTGAAGGCAATTGATCAATTACCTATATACAACATGGTAAAACTATGAACTGGATCCACTACATTAAGTATGTCATTAAACATTCAGCAAAACAATGAACTGGATCCACTACATTATGTATGTCATTAAACATTCAGCAACACTATGAACTGGATCCACTACATTATGTATGTCATTAAACATTCAGCAACACAATGAACTGGATCCACTACATTATGTATGTCATTAAACATTCAGCAACACTATGAACTGGATCCACTACATTATGTATGTCATTAAACATTCAGCAACACTTTGAACTGGATCCACTACATTATGTATGTCATTAAACATTCAGTAACACAATAAACTGGATCCACTACATTATGTATGTCATCAAACATTCAGCAACACTTTGAACTGGATCCACTACATTATGTATGTCATTAAACATTCAGTAACACAATAAACTGGATCCACTACATTATGCATGTCATTAAACATTCAGTAACACAATAAACTGGATCCACTACATTATGTATGTCATTAAACATTCAGTAACACAATAAACTGGATCCACTACATTATGTATGTCATTAAACATTCAGTAACACAATAAACTGGATCCACTACATTATGTATGCCATTAAACATTCAGTAACACTTTGAACTGGATCCACTACATTATGTATGTCATTAAACATTCAGTAACACTTTGAACTGGATCCACTACATTATGTATGTCATTAAACATTCAGTAACACTTTGAACTGGATTCCCTGTCTTGGTTAGGTAGGTCAATTAAACATTCAGTAACACCATAAACTGGATTCACTGCATTCGATATGTAGGCCAATTAAACACACAGTGACACTAAAAACTGGATTCACTGCATTAGATATGTAGGTCAATTAAACACAAAGTGACACTAAAAACTGGATTCACTGCATTCGATATGTAGGTCAATGAAACACACAGTGACACTAAAAACTGGATAGTGAATCCAGTTTTTAGTGTCACTGTGTGTGTAATTGAGATTAGACATGTAGGTCATTTAAACATTCACTAACATTAAAAAACTGGATTCACTACATTGGATATGTAGGTCAATTAAACACACAGTCATACTAAAAAACTGGATTCACTACCTTGGATATATAGGTCAATTAAACATTCAATAACACTAAAAAACTGTATTCACTACATTGGATATGTAGGTCAATTTAACATTCAGTATCACCATAAACTGGATTCACTGCATTGTATATGTAGGTCCATTAAACATTTAGTAACACAATTAACTAGATTCACTGTATTGGCTATAATGTAGGTCAATTTAACATTAGTATCGGCCTAAACTGGTTTCACTGCATTGGATATGTAGCAACACTCAGAAAAAGTATAAACTAGATTCTCTGTCTTGGTTATGTAGGTCAGTGCAACGCTTTGGGAATTTAAACATTCGTGCAAAACAAAATCACAGATATGCTATGCAGCACACGTCCTATTACATCTAAACGAAATAATAACAACATACAACAAAAGAAAATATACCCAATAGTTAAACGCTAACCAGTAACCAGAGCAATAGAATGGTGGATTTTAAAAAGCACACTTGATTACTATCACGATATCTCTCCCACTTCAAAAGCAATGTATACCACTTCCTGTCCACCAGTATAAAACTGATTATCAGACTCTTATATATATTCGATCCAATTCTGCACAAAAGCAATTTCGGTAATTGTAGAGGCCGGATATTGAAACGTGGTTGCGTACAAGCGGAGATCATTTGATGACAGACTTGTTACCGTTAATTTGTGGAAAGTGCCTCGTAGTTTTACTGATTCACTGCTTCATGGGAATATACAACAACGGTGTGCTTTAGTTAGTGTGTTTTATTAGAAATTAAACTCAAACTCGAAACAATGGTTTTGAAGTAGCTAGATAAGAAGTTGCATAAGTGTTGTGTTGTTCATTATTGTGATATATTGGAAAACAATGTATTGCCATTATCAATTCCTCCCTTTCGTATAGTGTTATAACTTTTTTTCATACGAAAGTAGCATGTTAATGTGCGTTTACCAAAGTATCAACTGCAATGCTGTTTACATTCTAATTTTCGGTTGTGTTTTTTTTTTCAATATCAATTAAGATTAACTATTCCCCCCGTACAATTCTGTTACCTAGTTTGTATCGGCATTGACCGCTCAGAGAACAATAATAGTCTTCCAGTTGTCGCTTGATGCTAAGTCTTTATCATCCATCCAAAAACAAGGACAAAGAGCATTCTGTCCGATTGGATTATAGAAGTAGGACAATTGACGCATCCATGTCGCAAAGTCAGACAACGTGAATCTTATAAGAACACATGCAGCAAATAATATCATATTTTAAAGCATTTTTTATTAATAGTATATACTTACTATAATGGACAATAAAATATGTTTCCAGTTGATATGCAAATGAGGTATATCAAAAGCAAAATGTGTGTTCAAGTAAAAAATATAAATAGTTTGGCTGTTTCGCAATATCCAAAAGTGTCTGTTATCTCATGTGAGTTTATAACTAACTGAATCCGCTTATTATTATATAAGAAAACGTGAAAACAAAACTAAAACATTGAGTGACACTTTAAACTAAACTTCCTGTCCGGGTGGGTAGTTCATTGCTACGCATTGGGGATTTAATGTCACAAAGTGAACGTATATCATCACAACTGTTGTTCTCCTGTTTTGTCATTTTATTCCTGTCACTTAATTAAAGGCCAGACAATTGAGTTAGCATCTGGAAAATGTAATGTGTGCCTAGTAAATTTTCTGCTATAAAAAGTACCTTGTACTGGACATGATCGCAAAGTTAATTCCGAGAAAGATTCATCGGTATTAGAACCCAGATGTAAGACAGGTAGGTAAAAATACTGACAGGTTAATATATCACGTGATGTACATGCATCTTCTTATATGTAGCTGTGGTATTATTACTGAGAATAATAAAATGGTGATTATACCAATGAAACCATTAATTATAAAAAATGAGAACACGATGAGTTACGTGAAAGACAATTGTGTTGAGAAAAATACGAAGGTCATTATCAATAAGAATAATGGAAATACAGTAATATTCAATAGCACTAATAATCATGAAACTTATACACGAAGGGTAGGTTCAAAGGATGTGAATTATACACAAGGGAGCGCAAAGGTACGAATGATGCTACTAAAACACGAAATAATATCTATATGAAGGATCTAAAAAGTAAGAAGAAAACCAAATGAACAAAATGAATATGACTATTATTATTTCATTTAAAATATACTCGTGTATGCATGCTCAGAAATAGAACTAGGGTTGCAAAATAATATTATATTACTAAATATGACGGGTCGTAAAATAACTTGTTTTCATAAATATACAATTAATATTTTGAAAGCAGCGAATACATCGAATAGAATACTTGATAAATTACTACATTGTATATTACTTATCGGATAGTCTATTGTTAGTTTATCATTTTTGAACCGTTGATAGGCATGTGTTGAATACGGAAGACAGGTTGCAAAGAATCGTTTATTGTGGGGACTCAGACTTTGATGGTGTCTGTTTAGTTTTGTTTAGTTAAGTTTAAAGTTATTTATATATGTAAGCTCGATTGTGTCGAACGCCAAAGGCTATTAAGACACTTTCAAGTCCGTTTTCTGGTGTCTGTTTAACAATGTGCTGCAGTCTGTGTTCATAACTGATATTGATTTTGATGGCATTTAATCAACGGCAAAACAATGACAACGACCGGAAATTAGAACTTCGTTTTGCAAAGGCGGATCAGAGTTCAGGTGTCAGGTTGCAAGTACGATATTTCTCAATACGGTCATATCCAAATGTATTTGCAGCAAACTCGATACAACAAATATTTACGTACGGTTTCCTGTGGCAGGCTTTGTTTAATGTTAATAGCAAGTTTTAAATGTGTTGGCATTCAATTCTGTAAAAATAATAAATATGCATATATAATTGTTCTCGTTAATACCATACACGTCTTTGGTGATTAATGGACATTTGTGACATGTAAATATTTACAATGCAACGAGAACAATGCTGCACATGTGACAAAGCTTTTGCTTTCCTCAAACACGCAGGCAGCTTCCAAGTTCGTACATACATGTACGTGTTGTACACGTCTGTTCTTTTACAATTCAGCTTATAAATCACATAAAACGGTTAATTGGTCCAGATCGTAATTGTTTTGATTTTGGAATTTAAACTTAAGTAATACAACAATGTATTTACATTACTTTACCAATCAGTGTTCCAACATGTGACACATCTATTCAGGTCATTTACCATGGTTTGGATATCTACATCAAGTGAAACATCTACCCAGACCAATTTAATCCCCCATTACGGTTTTCCAAGTAATGTTCGCCGCTCAAGGCTGTAAGAAACAGTAGTATAAAAGTTATGTATGTTGGCTTGGCGTATGAAGCCAAGTGAAATCTGCTCAGTGGGTAATATGTCACGTGACTTATGTAATTGCCAAGCAAACTGAAATATTATATACTCAGATATGTCATACTCTAATACGTTTATTTGTTATGCGATATCTTAGTGAAAAAGAGCGAAACCTTAATGATACACACTTTAAAGGTCCAATAGATAAATATTTATTCAAATTATTCGTAACCATATTTATGTTGTTTTTACAATTTTACGTTGTGTTATCATTGAAGGAAGGCTTTCTTGCTATAGTGCCAGTTCCAATGTTATGGTTTAGCCTGCAAGTATTTATACGTAACGAACCGTATTTAAAATCCACTGTGTGTTCATAAGCTAATGCAAATGGTTTCAAACTTACGGATTGGCATTTGTATCACTCTAAAACAATAAGATAAGCGATTTTTTTTTTTTTAATTTGCCCATTAGAAAAAGAAGATATCAACCACGATGTTCACCATGTCATATCAGTACTTACAGACGATATCGAGAGTTAATAGAAACTAAATACACATGGTTTGATACAAATAGAACACTTTATACGATGTGTTCACCTCAAATATAATGTATACTTTATTATAGTAAAGGTACGTCAAAATTAATCGTTAAATCAGGTTTTCTTCCATCCGTGTGCACATGCCGGGCACATACATTAACATTATATAAAAGGACTTAGTTGAATAGTTAATATGGTCTTAACATTGGGATTTTTGTCCAACCGTGTGCACATACATGGCACATACATTGCACATATATATCCCATACATGTCACATACATGGTCCATACATGTCACATACATGGCACATACATAACACATACATGTCATATACATGGCAAATATATGTCAAATACATGGCGTATGCATTATACATACATGGTCCATACCTAGTCCATACACGTACATGTCACAACCATGTCATATACATGGCCCATACATGTCACATACATTACCCATACATGTCACCAACATGTAATATACATGGTCCTGACATGTCACATACATGGCAAATACATGACCCATACATGGCACAAACATAGCACAAACATGGCACATACATGTATGTCACATACATGGTCCATACATGTCAAATACTTGGCACATTCATGTCACATACATGGCGCATACATTGCACATACATGGCTCATACATGGCCCATGCATGGCACATACATTGCACATAAATGTCACATACATGGCACACACATGTCACATACACGGCACATACATGACACATATGATATATGTATACATTTATACATACACTTAAAGTGACTTTAAAAGCTGGTTGTAAAATCGATTTATTGGAAATTCTTTAAGCACAAACATTGCGGCAGTGATTGACGTGTAATATGATTCCCCGTCTGTATCATCATCCTTGATAACCAGAAATGTTTGGCTTTGTATCTACAAACGCGGTGGTAACGGGCAAATATAATTCCGTAAATAGTACTATTAGTGTATTATTGATTTAATAGCAAATATCCCCTTTGATCAGAACATGGCGTACCTTCAAATCCCGAGCAAGAAAGGGCGGGGTCATCACCGGAAGAACGGGGACGGCGACACGGACAGCAAGACGACGTACAGGGTCCTGAGCGTCGTCCCGGATCCCAATGGTTCCCGGTACAAGCCTCTGCCGGAAGAGCACCAGAATCTCCAGTGAGTTCTGCTATACAAATTTAATTATTCTGCAGTACTTATTTAAACATTCAGTTAAATTTTTTACACTAATTTAGAAAAGAGTTATCATTTGAAAAGGAACAGGGTGCTGCACTTATTTAGCAGCGGGGAAAGACGGACCCCTCTTTTTTTTTAAATAACTCAAATAATCGATGTTTTTATCATGTTGATGCTTCAAAATATGTTGTGATTTTTGTGTTGTTGTTGTTATATAATATACACACAATGTATATATTTCATATATGACATGCGTTGTTTCCGGGTTTTACTCATCTCTCAGCATGATCCTTTAATATATAATCTGCAATGCAATATTTTCGACAGTGTTAAAATATGACGAATTCTGCGAAAAATACAATACAAGACAAAAATTCTTGTCGCTTGACTTCTTTAATACACCCCATTTCTGGGATTATTTCACCAGCTGTGAATATGGTGGTTTTTATATTCAACATTATTTGCATATTTCCATATTTGGCCGATGAGTAATTATTTTTTTTAAATGTGTTTAAAACGTATTCACGGAATCGGATATTTTTATGGTTATGCCTTTTTTCTGATATATAAGTCGACCCACGTGGGCTTGCCTGCTGGGCTTCATTATAAACCTACTATGGGCATGAAAAAAATGTGCATTGTATATGGGGCCCCTTAGGTATAATTTGACTTGTATAGCCCATATCGGGTCCATAATGGGCTTGTATTTTGGAAGTCATGTGATACATTCTAGTTTTACAAAGCTTAAAGCAATCTATCACGTAAACAAGAAAGTTTCATAAATCAAACAATATTGAATCTCAATAAACAGTAAACCACTACCGGTAATACATTTTAATAAAAGTTTGTATTTTCTCGTAATGCGTGCAAGGTTTCTCGCGATTTAACAATTATGACGTCACGCCGTAAAATGACGTCGTCTCTCATAACGACTAAAGCGAACAAAGACGCGAGTTGTACTAAACATCGCACGAGTTAAATTTACGGACAAAGTGATAGAAATGCAAAGTGAAATTGACTTTGAAGCCGCGGGAAAAGGGCATGAAGAAATTGACAACGACGTCGCGGTTTTAGCGGCTAAACGCGCAAAGGATGTACTGGGTGTATCGACAACGACCCAGATTTTGGAGAAGAAGATTGAAAAAGAGTATTCCAAACAATGGGAGGAGATGGTTCAAGTATTCCAGTTTGAAGGTAACGTATTGTATTGCTTTGTCGCGAAATACACTGACAATTAGTATGGAAAGAAGTAGTTTCAGTATTAAACTTCACCGTCATCAGTTTTCATTACATGTTAAACTATTGTATAATGTGAATTACCAATGGCCTCTTACACGTTCATCGATGTGCAAACAATATACAGTGGTGTTATAATTATGACGTATTTTATTAGCTCACCTGAGTACAACGTGCTCATGGTGAGCTTTTGTGATCGCCTTTTGTCCGTCGTCCGTCGTGAATCGTTCGTCGTCAACATTTACATTGTGAACACTCTAGAGGCTACATTTGTTACCCAATCAACATGAAACTTGCTCAGAACATTTGTTTTTATGATATCTCGGCCGAGTTTGAAAATGGTTCCGTTCCATTGAAAAATGGCCGGGGCAGTTTTCCTTATATGGCTTTAGAAAAAGCTTGTGAACACTTTAGAAGTCACATTTTGTGCCCAGTTAACCTAAAACTTGCTCTGAACATTTGTTTTTATGATGTCTCGGCCGAGTTTGAAATGGTTCTGCTCCGTTGACAGGGCTTTCCTTTGACCCGAGCTCTCGGGTTTTGACGCGTGGAAATTTAACAATACGCTTGTTTGACTCGCGAGGTAATTAGTTCATGCGTCACTTTTGACCCGGGGCAATTTCCGGACTTGCGTCATACAGTATAACTCGGCTGGCTGATTATCCCAATCAGTCGAACAGCGATGTCAAAGCCGATAAAACACTCGGCGATTATTGGTTAGAGGCGGAGTCAATCTTTAAAAAGATTCGTAGTGCAAGAACTCTGAAATCTTTTCTTTTTGTATAAAATTTTCGTAGTGCAAAAACTTTGCGATCTTTAGAATGTAGAATTTGAATAACTATTTTATTGTAGTGTATTAATTAAACTTTTTAACGGTGAAACAATATGTGCGGAGCGTAACTTCGCATATTTTTAGGGAAGTAAAGCTACAGTACGTATTGTTGTACATGATATGCGATTTCTATTTAAAAAATTCATTGGTATTTTTAGTATGTAAAGAATATGCTCAAATCGTCTTAATAATAATAATAATAATAAATAATAATAATAACAATAATAATAATAATAATAGATATAGTAATAATAATAATAGATCTAATAAAAATAATAAAAGATCGAATAATAATAATACTGGACCTAATAATAATAATAATATAATATTAAGAAGAAGAACTAAAATTAAATAAATTACAAAGAAAACAAGTTAATAACAAATAATAATTAATAAATTTAAATAATATCATTAAATTATAATATAATTAATACATTAATACAAATAATAATAAAAAGAAGGGAAACGAATGGAAACTACCTACAAATCATCGACTCTTGAGGGTTTATATCTGACTCTTGTCGAATTTGATTTTGACTCTTGAAAATTTGACCCCAAGAGTCATTGACTCTTGAAATTCAAAGTCTAAGGAAAGCCCTTAGTTGAAAAACATGGCCGCAAGGGGGCGGGACGGTTTTCCGTATATGGCTATACAAAAAGCTTGTGAACAGTCTAGAAGTCACATTGTTTGCCCAATTAACATGAAACTTGCTCAGAACCTTTGTTTTTATGATATCTCGGCCGAGTTCGAATACGGTTCCGGTCCGTTGAAAAAAACATGGACGCCCGGAGGGGGGGGCAGTTTTCCTTATATGGCTTTAGGAAAAGCTTGTGAACACTCTAGAAGTCGCATTTTTTGCCCAATCAATATAAAGCATGCTCAGAACCTTTGTTCTTATGATATCTCGGCCGAGTTAGAAAATGGTTCCGGTCCGTTGAAAAACATGGCCGCCAGGGGCGGAGCAATTTTTCTTATATGGCTACAGGAAAAGCTTGTGAACACTTTAGAAGTCACATTTTTTGCCCAATGAACATGAAACTTGCTCGGAACCTTTGTTCTTATGATATCCCGGCTGAGTTCGAAAATGGTTTCGGTCCGTTGAAAAACATGGCCGCTGGGGGGGGGGGGGGGCAGTTTTCCTTATATGGCTTTAGGAAAAGCTTGTGAACACTCTAGAAGTCGCATGTTTTGCCCAATCAATATAAAGCATGCTCAGAACCTTTGTTCTTATGATATCTGGGCCGAGTTAGAAAATGGTTCCGGTCCGTTGAAAAACATGGCCGCCAGGGGCGGGGCAATTTTCCTTATATGGTTATAGGAAAACCTTGTGAACACTTTAGAAGTCACATTTTTTGCCCAATGAACATGAAACTTGCTCGGAACCTTTGTTCTTATGATATCCCGGCTGAGTTCAAAAATGGTTTCGGTCCGTTGAAAAACATGGCCGCTGGGGGGGGGGCAGTTTTCCTTATATGGCTATAGGAAAAGATTGTCAACACTCTAAGTCACATTTTTGCCCAATCAACATGAAACTTGCTCAGATCCTTTGTTCTTTTGATATCTTGGCCAAGCTCGACAATGGTTCGGGTCTGTCAATAAACATGGCCGCCAGGGGGCGGGGCAGTTTTCCTAATTTGGCTATAGAAAAAGCTTGTGAACACTCTGAAAAGAAAATGTTTGATACGGTGATACCGAAGCACGTTGGTCGCTTAATTCACAGACAGTGTAAGATCTAGATGACTTTAGTCGTTTAGAAACCCCAAGTCCATGCCATATTCCTAATTCGATATTTGCAATAAGGTTGTGGAAGTTCCATGCTGTGATCAATAATTTATATGTTTGCAATGCTAATTGGACTGGGATATTGCGCAGCGATGGAAGATATACAGCAGTATATGCTAAGCACTATCTTTGCTTCTTGTCGCAATAAAAACTTAAAGACAAATTGTATGTTAATTTGTAAATCCCATGGGACTTATCTGGCACAGAGCTATTTTGTGGCCAGATTGCGTTTTACAAATCGACCCTTTAATATTCAACTTTTATACCATTTAGTGAGGAACTACGATTATCTTAATTGCTTTCTTTCCAATATATGCTCATATATGCGTTATACAAGGCTAGAAATGTCTCTGCATACAAAAAAGTGATAAGACGGATACACATAAATATATATATCGTGTATATCGTGTATATCGCGTATATCGCGTATATCGTGTATATCGTGTATATCGTGTATATAGCGTATTCGCCAACCTACACCTAGACTTAAGACTAGGAATAGATTATTTTTGAAACTGGACTGTTCTAATAGCGCTTTCTCTAATTACATCATTCTTAATTTATAACGTTTTGTTAATGACAGCCCAAACCAAAAAATTGTCAAAGTAAATGACTGCAACAAATGACTTTTGAAGTATATACTTTACTAGTGATTCAGTAGTGTAAAATTTCACATGCAAATTAGGCAAGTAAATGACCAAGTAAATGACAAGCGAAGTACTATTTGAAAAAATGGAAATAAGACAAATGACAAGTAAATTACTCAGTTAATGACCAGTAAATTACTCAGTAAATGACAAATAAATTACTCAATAAATGATAGGTAAATTACTCAGTAAATGATAGGCAAATTACTCAGTAAATGATAGTTAAATTACTCAGTAAATGACAAGTAAATTACTCAGTAAATGACAAGTAAATTACTCAGTAAATGACTACAGTAAATGACCAGTAATTGGCTACCATAATACTCACTGACTTTTCTACAGGCAAAGAACATAATGATCGTTGTTGAACTACACAAGAGACAACGCAAACATTAGTCCCGATTCTGAGCGCAGCATAGTAAAAAGTAGTTCTCATTGCCCCAATTGCAAAATTATTTGTCAGATCATGTTAAAATCGAAATAATTATTGCATTATCGTTGTTTGTCGTTCTGATGCGTGACTATTAAACGACTCGTGTTAACGTCCACGTGGTTTAATTACTACGCATTAGAACTCCAAAATTGTTGTTTATTGGCCGATAAATAACGATACATGGAAAAATAATTCTTAACTAAAAGTGAATTACTTGTAACTGATAACAATAAAAACCAGTAATGGACTTCAGTAAATAATGGTTATTATATAACAACAATTTAAGTAAATAAGTTGCTAAACACTGCTCTTGTTTTTAAATTCAGAGATAAACGTTTTGTGTTTGAATGAACCAATCAGGAAAGGATATCGTCCAGTGTATCTTCACAGTTCACGTCAATAATATTACCCATTCAATCCTTCTGGTTTTATTAAAGTTTTTATGAAGATAAATTATGCAATACAATTTATATGAAAGCGAATTTGTTAAGCCGATTAAAATACCAAACTCTATGGTTCTGGAAGTTCCTGAAACAATGTTTTACTGCACTGTCCATTATGTGAACTTAAACAAAATCATACAGTAGTTTCAGTACCCATTTAATTTGGTAACCACACACTAAAACATAAAATGATACAAATAGAAATTTAAGGGAATATAGAGATAAAATTACAAACCATTAGTTGTTCTGCTATTCCAAATTACCAAAGTGCTAAAAGTCTTGTAACTCTCTTTCACCACACTAAATGTTGATTTCCACACTACTTAATTTTCTTAACAGAATGTCCATTAATGTCAGTATTTCAGGATAACTTTAAAAACTACAATTAAAGTCAATATGTTGCTTTATAACTACAATTTAAGTCCATAAGTGTCTAAAACACTGCTCTTGTTTTCAAATTCAAAGATACACTTCCTGTGTTTTAATTAACCAATCACGAAAGAATGTGTAGTGGTTAACCAATAGATACGCAGATGCTTTATCCCGTAGCAGACAAACATCTGAATGCCACATGTGGTGGTCAGTGCTTATTAGAGTGTGAAGAATGCAGTAAAAGACTGGTAAATGATTAGATCTCGAGTACACAGAAATTGAAGTTCAACCATTGATGTCTGAATGACTATGTAAAATCATATGTTGAATGCTGTACTAAATGACCATACCAAGGGTTTGTTTCCAGTGCAAGACTACTAAAATACTGATAAAATAATGCACATTTCAACAGTTGATCAGAACAATACTATTTTTAAGTTTGCAACTTGAACAAATGACAAGTAAGATACTGGCACAGTAAATGACAAGTAAATGACTATCAGTATACCGACATGAAAAGTCACTTACTAGTCCTTCATTATACGAAAGACAATAAATGACTGCAGTAAATGACAAAATAGTACTTTACTGGTATAGTACTAGTATATTACATGTAATTTGCTAAGATTTTTTTGGTTTGGGATAAGCAACATTGGTACCCAGTATATTAATTTTGAAAACGCTGAAGTATTTTTTCTTGAGTCTAAATACATTCTCTAAGAACGGGTTGATGAGTACGATCCCAGGTCGTTTGAAATGGAATCACATATTTATGCAGTTGATAACTTCATGTGTATAAATGTTGCAATAACCGAGCCTGGCATGTTCATTCAATATTTATTCTCTTTTATTTGTCTGCTTAATTATGAAATAGTCAATGCAGTTTATAGCACTAATTGTGTTTTGTGATCGATTTAATTTCACAAATGGATTCATATTTAAGCGTATTTTTAACTCATTATATCGATGGGTCAGCGCAAAGCTATGCTAAGTCTATGTGGTATACCAGTTATATAGCATAGTTTTGCGCTTATCCATCGATATGTATTTTATAATGAATTAGTATGATGCATAGGAAATGTATTTTTTATATTGAGTATATTATATAGTCCGAAGACAAATGTTTACAGTTGTGTGAAGCTAGATAACCATGGTAGCGTAAGTTCGCAATCTGAAAATGTGTCTCAGACTAAAAAACTAAACACTCATAACGCAATTGATATCTGATGACTGTCTGTACTATTGTTCTACTACCGTATTAGTTATTAGGAAATACCTAATGCAGACATGGACATAATTCAGAGCTGTAACTACATGTACAATAAAACTTTGAATACTTGTGCGTAATGACTTGTATACTATAAGTATTACCCGGCGTCATGGACTATAATAAATCAGGTTCAACTAAATGTTTATGTAGACATAATATAGAAGTTCCTTAAATAAACAACGATCTCTCGTGTTTCAGCTTGGCGGAGCGTCAGCCACCTCCCGTGGGCATGGTTCCAACACACACAGTACACGTATTGGGGACATGACGGACCGTTCCTTCCCGACGACGAAGACGAGTTGGCCTCCCAACGTAACGCCTTCCAGCGACGTCCAGCACTCATGCGTCGTCATACGGGCACTTTACAGAATGTGCCGGCGAACGCCGCCGAGAGCCAAGAGAGTGCCAAATCAGGGGGAACATCGATGTCACCGCGACGCTCATCATCATCTCTTCGCCATACCGAGGCGCTTGTTTCTAGCGGAATGAAGGTCGATGCCGACGGCGATGTTGTCACTTCTGGTCTGCCTCCCCGCTGTATACGCGAACAGACGTCAACCGATTCCAATCTCGCCTTCGGTAAGGATTGTCGTCTGGGTACGGACGCTTCCGGTAATGTGTCAACAACATCCCAGATCTCGGGGAAAACGCTTGAAAAAGTGTCTTCCAAAAAATGGCAGGAGATGATACAAGTATTTCAATTCGAAGGTAAAGTATTTGTGCGTCGTTGTCGCATATACATTCAGAATAAGTATGGAAAATGACCTTTTTCAGTTTTAAACTTCTCTGTCATCATTATATTAATAATAGATTGTATAATTGCGAATTGACAATGGCCATTTGTACCTTGGTGTACAAACAACTTACAGTAGTAGGTTATTACATATTTTAATGATGGCATTGAACAACATTATTTATTACCATTTTGTCTTGAATTTGGCTTAAGTTGATACGGTGATGCCGTTAACAAAGTATGTTGGTCGCTTGATTTACAAACACTGTTAGATCTAGACGACTTTTAGGCGCCTAGAAACTTGAAGTCCATGCCTGATTCGTAATTCGATATTTGCAATAATTTTGTGGAAGTTCCATGCTGTGATCAATAATTGATATGTTCGCAATGCTAATTGGACTGGGATATTGCGCTGCGATGAAAGATATCAGGAGTATAAGAAAAGCACCTCATCTCTTTGCTTCTTGTCGCAATGAAAAGACGAATAGACAAAAAATATGTTAATTTGCAAATCCCAGAGGTCTTTTCTGGCACAGAACTTCTTTGTAGCAAAATTGCGTAGCCATTTATATTCCAAATTAAGGCTGTTTTGCTATATCGTTATCTTTATTGCTCTCCCACAGCTCTCAGTCTATGCTCTTTCTGTATCGTACAGAATACCAAAAACTGCTGTCGTATTAAAATACAAATGGATACATGTATACAATATATTGTGTACATTCTTCCAGCACGTGTTACCCAACTGCAAGTGCAGTGCGTGATATTGATTTTACCTTGAATTAAAAATATCGTTGTCTTAATTTCAGTATAATATCATTGGTGCTTCTACATTGTTAGGTTACGCATGCGCAAATAAATTCCTTCTTGTTACATATAAAATATTCAAAGTTTGATCTCAATTTTCACCATGACCAATCTATTTTCCAATAGATCACCATACATTGTTGGAAAGATAAGGCCATAACCTTTTGAAAAACAGCATGTCAAAAAATTCTATGCGTTGTAACTCAAAATATTTACCTTAGAATAAACACACCGGTTTTGACGGGCATTCAGGTTGCCATTTTGCGCATGAATACATGGGCCAAAAGTTATGAAGCTGGGAACCACTAGATAAAGTAGTGCAAAAAAAACAACCTTTTTCTTGTTGCTTACATATATACCTTTAAAATGGTACCAAAACATACAATTTACACTGTATTTTACACATTACATGCATCCTGCACTCAACCATATGTGCTTATTATCTAACTGACAGACCCTGAGGATGTGACTTCCGTTTTGGGGTAATTAGACCCGTTAATGCATAGCTATGAGCATTCAAACAAGACGAAATCAAATGGAATCACGGTTATGAAAACGTGATATGTGCGCAGGGCATGTTCTTTCAATATTTATTCTCTTTCATTTGTTTGCACAGTTATAAAACAATCAGTGCAGTTAATGACGGCTGCGTTTGTCTTCATATTGCAGTTGGATTTCGTAATAAAACTTTGGGACCTCATGACATGCATTACACTATGAAGTATTGTGATGGAAGGGAAATGCATTTTGTAAAAAGTTGGTTGTTAAATAAATAGAATTAATACACAGGCGTACAGCTGTGTGATGATGGACATAGTTCCATAACTAAGATAATACATATTGTGCCATGTGATTGAAGTATACATACACATTTTGTTGAAATAAATCTATAAATCTATAATGCTCAGTATAAAACTTTCTCAACTTTATAAAAATTAACCAATGAAAACGCTTGAATTTTCGTAGCATAATATTTGATATTGAGACTTAGATTTATATACTAAGATACATGTAGTCATGTAGTTAATATCATGTATTATTGTCATTAACATTAGTCTCAAATAAACCGTGTACGGGTAAACTAAATTTATTCTGAAGCTCCTGAAAAATAACCTATATCTATAACCTATAAAAGAAATGTATCCATTCTTGTTTCAGCTTGGCGGAGCGTCAGTCACCTCCCATGGTCGTGCTTTCAGCATTCACAGTACACGTACTGGGGACGTGACGGCCCCTTCCTTCCCGGCGACGACGACGCTGAGTTGGCCTCCCAATGTAACGCCCTCCAGCGACGCCCAGCACTAATACGTCGTCATAGGGGCGCTTTCCAGAACGTTGTCGGGAGCCAAGTTAGTTCTAGATCAGATGGAACATCGGTGTTACGCTCGTCGTCATCTCTTCTCCACACCGAGGCGCTTGTTTCAAGCAGAATGAATTCCGATGTCGACACAGATGTTCGCAGCGGTACTCACGAACAGACGTCAGCTGAGTCCAGCCTTTTAAACCTCACCTGCGGTAAGGATTGTCGTCTGGGCACGGCCACCACCTGTAGCGGTGAGAAAAGCGACATCATTTGCGATCTGCAAAAGAAACGCAAGAGCGGGTTTGGGTCCCGCATCATCCGGATGTTGAGACGACTGTTTGGCTGCGCGCGTAAACCCGCTACACCGCGATGACTGTTTTATTTCTGTTGACAGTGAATGAAATCAATGTTTTAATCTTACTCTGCCATATGCATTAAAATTGTGTTGATTTTAACGGCCATTTTGTTTTTGTTGTTATGGTAGTGTTACTGTGCGAATCGGTCAAAGTTTAGAAGGTGGCCCGTTTGTTCAAAACACAAATTATGTTAAATCAAATAGAAAACAACATATGTTTAGAACATAAATTAAAATATGAAAAAGTAAATAAAATAAAAAAGACGTCATATACAGTATTAATAATTCGTTTGCAGTTTGTTTTAATTAAACACTACGTCTTACACCACTGGAACAATGTGTCGCCATAGTTTTACCGCTTACTGCAGTATTGCCAACGTTATCAAATAAAAATATCCCGCGAAAAACATACCGCCTCAACCCATCATATTATAGAATTAGGAACGGCTGGAAGGGAAATAACTACGTTGGACTCTGTATATGCCTTACACAACCGTATACTGTGAATTTCAATGTATAAGGGAGGTCACTCTGGATGTTTTTTGCAATGACATTAAAACAAGATCGCCTCCCTTATTAGAAAATAAGTCATTTCCATCCGAGCATCAAATTTTGCAGAAACTGGTAATACATTCTTAAGAAACATTATTTTAGCTTGTGTTTATTGCATTAATCTAAAGTGTACTTAAATATCGCTATTGGTGAATTGATATAATTCAAGTTTGATTTGATACATGATCGATACTGGTTGGCGAGTAGTATCCGTGAACTAGCAGTCCTGGTGAGCGAGTATTTGTCGGACGAAATATGCATTTATTTTGGGACAGTTTTAATTCATGAACAAACTCAACGATGAAAATTCGCTTGTAACATCCTGGGTTGATCATCCGTTTGCGTATGTAAACAAAATAAGTTTCACTTGTGCGCATGCGCAACAATAGAGGCCCTGAATGGGGTACATAAAACACGGTTTTTTCACGTTGACAGTAGTATTTTCCGGACGTTTTTTTAAAACAGTGAAATATACGGAGAAATGCTTAATAACTTTATTTAATCTATATGAGACAAGAAATAAATAATCAGATGCGTAATTTATATCAAAATAATACCAGTTTATCAAATGATTTAATAATTACTAGAGAATTTAAGTAAGGCGTTGAAACAAATACGGAAGCATGACGTTTTAAAGAGTTTAGTAGACGTTACATATCTATGTAGCTACTACGCACGTCCTTAACGTCGTAGCGGGTTAAATGATGTTCTGCCAGAGTTCGTCTGCTATAATGAGCAGATAGCCAAAACTATCACCAACCCTGTCTGGGCCCCAAATTAGGATTTTATCGCGCATGCGCCCGTCATTTTACTTCCCCAGACAACAGTTGCATGCGTTTCAGACTATCAACGTATACATTCGGGGTTTTACCAAAAAATAAACTCACTATTTTCGAAGAAAAACGAAACGTACATGAAAATATAAGCGTTTATTTGTATTCTGATGATAAAATAAGAAAATTTCAATGCAGAGGAGGCGTCTACTTCGATAAGAACATGTTTATCTCCTGTTTACCGTCAGCAAATTTTAAAGGGCGCCAAAGTGGTAACCAAAAGACCATTTTCCGGCATACACTTTAATTAGTAGTCGCATTATCACTTCTAATCTGGCATAGTATTTAATAATATTACATTATTATGATGTATGTAATATAATGTAGAATAGTATAGAACAACTAAAATCTTGCGGTGTGTAGCACAAAATTCGCATTTTGAATTGAAAGGAAAATTCAAGGATACCCCTTTGACACATGACGTCATGACAAGATATTTACATCCTCGTAAACAGAAGGAGCCCAACTTTCTACTGCAACAAGCTTTTCTTTAAAAGTATTACTAATGCGATTGAAACTAGAGAAAAAATACTAAAAAATCACAGATACTACTTGCCAACCAGTACCTATTTGTTTCAAACATGAATAAGGAAACAGTGACACCCAGTGACGTAGTTATGATCTTTTTTTAGAACTCCATTAAAGCAGCTACTAGATAGATTTATGGAACATCAAAACAAAGACCGGGAGGTCGTTTCTTTGATTCCCACTCAGAGAGCATTCAAATGATCTTTCTCAAAAGACACCCAAGTACTGGTTTTACCCAGGAAATAAACTCTTAAGTGTCGCAAAAAACGTCTGGCTTTTGACATACTTTAACTTTAATGAATACATCTACATTTAAAAAAAAAAAAAAGATGCAATTTATGTTCTGCCGCAGTATTTAATTTCTGTTTATAAATGCTAAACGGCAAAACAATTTATTGTTTGTTTTTTTTTCATTAAATTGCTTTCCTTTATTTTATACATTTTGTAATGATACAGAAATTGAATTCCTCAATGACAGAAAGAAACAAAAATAAGGGTCGGCCTTCTTGACCCAATCACATCATCATTTGAGTCACAGTTTTCTGGGTCAGATTTAAAATACCTGCCTCAAAATGGAAATAAAGTAAACATTGGCTAAATATTATCATGTCAATTATTGGTACAAAACAGTTTTTACTATATATTTATATATCTTCATTTAATTTTAACTCTGTGTACTCAGTCATTAAATGTTTATTTTTCTATAATACATATGATGAATGTCGTGGAAAAACTGGGCTTACTGCTTGTGCTTAATGTGTCGTCCCGGATAAGCCTGTTTTGTCCACCTACAGTGGTTTTATGTTTACATGAGACTTCACAGAAAATTCCTTAAAAGCGGAAAGTACCGTCCCGGATTAGCCTGTGCGGACTGCACAGGCTGTTCTGGGACGACATTACGCACATGCATTCAGCCCGGTTTTCCCACAACACTATATAACTATATAGTAAAAACTGTTTTGGTTATTTTGAAGGGTAATGTCAGTTTAAATGTAACTATTCCTATTAGGGTATGTTGTAAATGTAAATAGATATAATCTATCTAATAACACCAACTATATCAAAACATGAAAAGCGCTTGACTTTAAAGCATTGTTAAATTGTTTTATTTAGCAATATTGGGAAACATATGATAGCTGTGGAATAACCATGCAACATCCTCAAACAAGAAATGTCTTTAAAAAAGACAATCGGCGTTGAAATTAATATTGAGATGTCATTTAAAGATTACCTTAATAGACGGCCAAGATGATCGGTTACGTGACTTCTCAGATGCCAGATTTTTTGGTCCCCACCAATATTAGGGGACTTATAGGACCCCAGATTTTTCGGACACTATAAGAAAACTTCTCGGACCCAAAAGTTAATTTGAGATAAATTTAGAAATTTAAAAATTAAATAGAATTATAATTAATATCTATGCCGTGAATAGACCAATCATACAACTCCATGTTTCCACCAGTGATATATGAATAACCAAAATAATTTTGGTTTACATAATTGTTATCTGTATTTGTCAAGCCAGTTTAACAAAATAACAATGTACGAAAATAATTCCGGGAATGAATTAAAATTATTATGTATCAGAAGAGTCTATATAGTTATTTATAGTACCAGTAATATACCATTCATGTTAGTTATCTAATATAATAACGATTTGAAGTTAAATAAGCATGTACACTGTGTATCCCAATAAAAAAGCAATAGTCAGGGAACATTCAGCGATTTTTGAAATGTTAAGACTTTATTTTTTGATAACGCAAACATAAAAATTCATCAGACTATGACGATTTTAAATTATATCAGTAGAAATATGATATATCAAAGGTTCCTGTGTATAATTAGTATTGCAAATTGTGTATTCATGCTACCCGAATAACAATTCGACATATTCCGAATCTTCTTTCATAACATTTTATCTATAGAAAATGTAGCATCTTTTTACAGATTAAAATAACATCTACTGGAGAAGTTGATAGAAAGATGCAATTATAAATAATCGTTAATAAATCGTAACCACAATTTTAAATCAAATTAACAGTAAGTTTATAATATAAATTCCACATTTATAGAAATTTTTAGGCTTATGATTCTCTGAACGCTATTATTGATGCATGTACGAGTATATTAACACAGCTATACAGCCGTTGCTAGCTACGCGCGCTATTTTTAGAATGCCACTACTTTTTGTGGAAAGTGATGAACTCGCTAGAATCAATGGGCTACATGGAACGGCAACTCTGTGAGTGAGATTTATGCATGGGAAAATTGCACAATTTCTATTTATAGAGCGTAACGCTTATATAAATGTAGGCTAAACAAAATAGTTATTTCGTTACGTAAATGAATATATCATTCTGTTTATGGCATACAATGAGAAAATACGTTCATAATTAGCCTCAGTTCTAGAGTATACGCGAGGATATGTTTATAACTTCATTTTAACCACTTATGTAAACAGTTATGTAAATTTTTATTCCCCAAAAGTATGCAACAGTTATTGGTATACGTTAAACCATTGTTTGAAGTTTGCATTCCCTAGAATTAGAAAATTTGCCCAATTCTATTGGCATTCAATTTTCCCGCTGCATAATTATCGCAAGAAAATCTGGGTCAAAAGTGATCTTAGACAGCTATGCCGAAAAATGAGTTAATTTGTCACACTGGATGTTAATATCTCCCGGTATGTTTAACAAACATTTTGATGATTAATGGCTGTAAAACTATACAGTGGAGACGAGATGTTATCTTTTGTTGTTTATAGAAGGCAGGCATTTTTCAGCAAAGATTTAACTTGACACAGGAATTTGTAATTCCCGTTGAAAGAACTTGTTCACAGATTTTTTATTAATCTTTGATGATATTTCTGCAATCTATTTTTAGTGCAGTTATTTTCATTTCAGCCAATCAAGTTATCAGAATCTTCGGCGGTGTCTTGATTTTCGTGATGACAGCATGCAAATTTAAATGTATAAATCGAGGGTCGAGCGCGAAACTATTGTATCTGATATAGAAAATGTTAAGCAGATACAACAGTTTCACGCTCAACCCTCAAAATATTATTCCATGTGCATTATTACCCAAAGATAAATGCTATAACTATTTTTAAGCTATTAATATTATCTTAATGCATGTTTTTGATAAAAACTACAATATGCCAATAATTATATTTGCCATTTGTATTTGGAAGTTTAATGCATGTACACAATTGTGAGAAGTAGGCTATGAATATAAGTGTTTCCAATATTGACACAATAGGAAATATCCTACAGATGACATAATTATTGGACCTGGAACGACTATGTCAGATTTGCATATTGACATATCATACATTCTTGTTATGGAATTATTATGACATATGGTACGTTCAGTTATGTACTTCAACTGACCTGTAGATAATTGTCGATCAAGGATTGCGTTGACAAATGTATATTTATATATTATATTTCATTGGTAAATATAATAGCACATGGATGCATTATCCAATCAATTTACGTCAAATCCTTGGACAAACAACCTTAGACAAACAGACAGGCTGAGTGATCTATGTTTTTTGCTACTGGTTAATAGCTTAATTCCAGGGATTTATTAGTATAGGGGAGCTCTCCAGCGGCGTCCGTCCTTCCGTCGTCAAGGTGCCGTCAAACAATTTGGACCGTTATCGCGATAAAGACTCCATTTTTTATTAAATCTTGACCAAAATTGTACAGTTTGTGTATGACTATAACAATCTTGGACGAGTTCGATAATGGGCCCAATCGGACCAGGAACACCAGAGTTATTGCCCCTTTTTGATGCAAAAATAGTGCAAAAGTGCCCTTTTCCAACGAATAGACTTTATTCTCCATCCAATTTTAACCAAACTTTCAAAGTTTGTGTATGACCATCAGATCTCAGCAGACGTTAAAAATGGGCCAGATCGTATTTCAAACACCAGAGTTATTGCCCTTTGTTTATTAAAAAAATATACAAAAATGGACATTATTTAGGATAGAGAGAGACATTTTTCATCCAATCTTCACCAATCTTGCACAGTTTGTCTATTACCATTAGTTTACAGTTGAAGTCGAATATAAGCAAGATCAGACCAGAAACACCAGAGTTATTGCCCTTTATGAAAAAAATATGCAAAAATGGACATTATACAGGATAGAGACTTCATTTTTCATCCAATCTTTACCAATCTTGCACAGTTTGTCTGTGACCATAAGATTAAAAGTGAAGTCGAATATAAGCAAGATTGGACCAGAAACACCAGAGTTATTGTCCTTTGTTTGTGAAAAAAATATGCAAAAATGGACATTATTCAGAAGAGAGACATTATTTTTCATCCAATCTTCACCAATCGTGTACAGTTTGTCTATGAACATAAGACTACAGGTGAAGTAGAATATAAGGTTACGCATGCGCTAATAAATTCCTTCTTTGTTACATATAAAATATTCAAAGTTTGATCTCAATTTTCACCATGACCAAGCTACTTTCCAATATATCACCATACATTGTTGGAAAGATCAGGCCATAACCTTTTGAAAAAACAGCATGTCAAAAATTTCTATGCATTGTAACTTAAAATATTTACTAGAATAAACACACAGGTTTTGATGGGCATGGGGGCTGCCAGTTTGTGCATGAATACATGGGCCAAAAGTTATGAAGCTGGGAACTACTAAGACAAAGTAGTGCCCAAAATGTCTTTTTTTGTTATTTCTTACATATATACCTTTAAAATGATACCAAAACATATCATTTAAACTGTATTTTACAAATTATATGCATCCTGCACTCAACCATATGTGCTTATTATCTAACTGACAGCATGTAACCTTGAGGATGTGACTTCCGTTTTGGGGTAATCAGACCTATAAGCATGATCGGGCCAGAAACACCAGAGTTAATGCCCCTTGTGTTTGGAAAAAAACATCAACAAGTTATCAATGGCTTGCACACACGATTTTTGGTTCAATGTTGACCAAACTTACACAGTTTGCGCATGACCATAAAAATTGATTGATAAAATTTGATTTCCAACTTTGATGTCCTCAGAGCCTGCATTAACATCATTTATTATCATGGTAAAGAAAATTATCAAAGAAAAAGCAAAACTTTACCTTGTAGCACAGCCGTCGAAATTATCGCATTGCAGCTCGTTTTCCAAAACTGTTTGCGAAAAAGACATCAAAATCTACTGTTTGTGCATTTTCCAGAATTGTCAATGATTTGAGGAACCATCAGCAAAAAAACGCACATCCACTACCCAACTCATTTTAGTTAGCCCATTGCACTTACCGATGTTTTAAATCAAAATTGATCCTGCCCTCTCTGTCTATTGTTCAGATACCTTAATGTTGAAACCTGTCACCACAGTATGGTCTTCATCTGTACCAGTTCTCAGGTGAGCGCTTTGGGCCATCATGGCCCTCTTATACCTTATTTAGCTGGAGCCTATTTAGTTTAAAAGGCATCATCCCCATTCACAGCTTACTGCAAATCATGCGCATTCCCTATTTAAAATGTCACTAAATATTCGGATTCCTTAATCATTCTTGTATCCCTAAATTCAAGGGCATCCAGGGTCTCTTCCCCAACCTCTGGAAAAACAAAGCAGTGAATACAAATATTTTAGTTTTAAAGCATTCTATAAAATAGCGGTCACATCATAGATACAAACATATATACTGACACTGGCAAATACAAGATTTGTATCTACATATAGGTCAGAAAATAGTAAATAAACATTTCCAACTTAACATGCTTCATCAAACATCAGTAACCTGGAGTAATTTATTCATGCAATGCAGTTTCATGCTCTTTTATAGGACATGTTACCATATTTGCCATTGTCTCTTATTTTGGCAGAAAAACAATTAACCAGTAGACAGAAATTTATTGCTGCGCCTTTCTATTTGTCCAAGGTTGTTTGTCCAAGGGTTTTAAGTAAATCGATTGGATTATGCAACCATGTGCTATAGTTTACCACTGAAATATAAACCTGTAATTGGTCAGCTCAATCCTTGATTGACAAGTATCTACTGGTCAAATTAAAGATACTCAGTGTTCTGCCGTGAATTTGGACTTTTGGGGACAAGGGCCCTCTAGGCCTTAAAAAGTGGGGACAAATTACAAAAAAATGTAGGGACACAGACAAAAAAAGTTTTACACCTCAAGAATATTCCCAAAGCAGATTTTTGTTTTGAAAAGTACATTCTAGCTGTTTTAATTCATGTTTGTTTTTCTGTTCTGTTCAAAAAAGGATTAATACATAATATTGTGTTCTTAATTAATTCATAACGTTCTGTTGATTTATGTTAAACTGCATTCTTAAATACCTTATTACCATGCATTATTAATTCCGATTTGAACAAACAATAAAATCCGTTATAAACACAAGGCATTAATAATGAAACTTGTTAAAATTACAAAGAGAACAGATTGACGGTGTCGGTTAATTCAACTTCAAAAGGCTTTGATGTGTCTGATGAAATGCGGCTGTAGTCTAGCAGTTTGTCGCTGAAAAGCGATTTTTACGCTTATCCTGTGGACCGCTTGTACAATTATCGATTGATACTGCTGTATCTGAACTGCTCAAGCTCTGACGAAAGAGCGTTAATAAATTAGTGTTATAGGGAAAAAAATTGTGTGCGCCCGCGGACCCGTTAACGAAAATTTGGTGGGGACAAATAATTAATTTGTGCGCCAATGGCGCAAGGCCACATCCATGGCAGAACACTGGTTACTGAACTCCAGATGGGCAAAAAAACGTGCATTTTTTGTAGTTATGCCTAAACGGTAAAAATATGGGTAAAACATCACTATTTGTATAGAACACACTTACATACTGTATATTGCATTGAAAAATAGAAGTTGAATAAGCTCCGATTTCCTTGAACCTGATATTCTCTATTTAAAAATACTGCGGCTTTCCCCAATACAAGCATCTGATTCAAGTGTGCGCACGCGTGACTCGACAAAACTAAACTGTCATCTGATTATCCTAAATATAAATGGTGCTATTTTTAAATTACTCTAATGGTTATAGGAGATATAGATTTTAGGACGATATACAGGAGGAAAACGACATAAAATCATAGTTTTTCGGGTAAATAAAACACACTTGTCTGATTTTGTAATGTTTTCTATACGATTATATAAGAAAATCATGTATCTTTCGTTTTTTACAATTAGACCATCTGGAGTTCAGTCCCTTTAAAAGAAGACTAATTTACAGATTGCAGTCAGTGAAAGGTTACCCTGGTACACTGGTCAGTGTTATGATCACATGGCCACCATGGTTATTAAGATTTAACAATCACAAATGTGGCGCGTCGTGATAAAACCGGTCATAATGCATGTGCGTAAAGTGTCATCCCGGATTAGCCCGTGCAGACCGCACAGGCTAATCCAGGACTGCACTTTCCGCCTACAGTGGATTTATGTTTAGAAGAGACTTCATTGAAACAGAAAATACCATACAAGCGGAAAGTGCTGTTCCGGATTAGCCTGTGCGGACTGCACAGGCTAATCCGGGATGACACTTTAATCACATGCATTAAGACCGGTTTTCCCATGACGCGCCACAAATGTTGTTTAAAATATTCATAATCTCACTGTTAGTTTTATTTTGAGCCTTTCTGTAGTAATTCATTCAATAATACCAACTATAATGCAAACACTATCGATAACGCACACGCAATTTGTATATTTGTTATTTTACCCTGTAATATACTTCACTTAACATGGTCGATTGACTGTTTTTCTTGAAGCTAAATGGATATGCATGTATATGGACATTAAAACAGAAGTAATTTAAGTGCATATGGATATTTAGAAAGAAGACCAAAGTTATTTATTTGTGGAGATATGCTTGCATTAATAAGGTTGGTACATGTTAAACATTTTAACAGTCAACTAACTTATTCCAAAAAATCTTACACAATGTCTACAACAGTTTTTTTCCACATTTTTACAGATGGTTATAGTACCAGTACTTGTTTCAAAGATGTTATTCCTAATTTTGGGATAAAACTGCTCTGGTACTGACTTAAGATTGGAGATTTTTATGCCACCGGCATCTTGATGCAGGAGGCATATAGTGATTGTCCAGTCCGTCCTGCCATCTGTCCGTCCGTGACAAGGTTAAGTAGATTTTACAATTTGATCTACCACCAACACCGCTTACTACAACAGTTGGATACTTACACAGTTGTTGCTTATGAGCATCCCCAATCCACCCATATCACCCCACCTCACTTTGACCTTGACC
Source organism: Congeria kusceri (assembly GCA_027627225.1). Lineage (NCBI taxonomy): Eukaryota > Metazoa > Mollusca > Bivalvia > Myida > Dreissenidae > Congeria > Congeria kusceri. The sequence continues at coordinate 47,822,349 of CM051031.1, read as the reverse complement.
TAAATTGGACTGATAAAAATTCAAAAGTGCAATTTCTTGGTTAACTAGATTTTACCGTTTAGTCTAGCACCAACACCTGGATATTTACACAGTTGTTACTTATGACCGTTCCCAATCCACCCATATCACCCAACCTCAATTTTACCTTGACCTTGACCTAATTTGGACTAAGAAATCCAGCTTCAACAGGGGACATGCTTGTTTCATCTTGTGAGCTTGCAAATTGGACAAATTTTAGTTTACCTCGTAATATCTATGTTAACAAGTTGCATTTTGGATAAGTTGTATGTAGTAAAGCTCCATTTAGACGTACTTTGACATATTTTTATTCTAGTTATATTTCGCCCAGTTACTTACAGCTGTTAAAGGTATTTCTTAAGATTTATGGATGGCAGTTAATGAAAGATAAACAAGATCAATATTTGGAAATCGGATGTCAGTTTTAAGTGGTAAGTTTTTATAGCAATTTTATTAAAAGTTGCCAAAGCATTGGAGTATTTTATGCATGGTAAAATGTTTGCGCATTAAGAAATAGACAAAATGCAGTAAGTAAAATGTGTTTTTTATTATCATCCTCTACTTCTTCCTCCTCCTCATCTTCTTGTTCATCATCATATTCATAGTGTTTCAATGTTTTCAATTGGTCAATGCAGTCTTCACGATAAACCAGTGGACCATAGATCGAGTCCACCAAATTTTTGCTTGGTCCATCAGAATTTGTAAGCTTACTGGACCAGCTGTCCATTAATAAGTAACAAGAAATATCTTTAAAAAATATATTTGCGCGTCTGTGGTAATTTTGCAAATAAGGAAATTTTAAATTAAACTTCCGCATAAATATTCAAAGCAAAATGTAACAAGGACAATATCTGAATGGCAAATAATACTCAAATTCTAAACAATACTAGTAGATTACGCCTCCTAACATACCATTATATAAATTATTATATATGTTACTTAATATATGTGTTGTTTTTTTTAATCAACATTTTATATATGCTCTTTGATTAACTAAGGATTATCATTCAGAATCTAATGAAGTTAATAAAATTAAAACAATATATCCAGCAACACAGAACATGATGCATAAACGGTAATATATACATCAACAAGCCGGAACATACACAGCAAGAAACTTTATAAATTAGTACATTTCTGTTCGAAGTATGAACGGGCCTAAATATGTTAAATTATTTATGGCTAGATAAATCTTGTTGAGGTTTAAAGAATACATGTATGTCTACAATGATATTTTTTAAGTATCTCGCCTTTTTAACTGTACACTGTCAGTTTGACACTACACTGACCTGCAGGCGAGTGAGCGTATGGTCATTTTGCCCTCAATATAGACTATCCCTCTGGTGAGAGAACTGATATTAATAGAATTGCTGTGTCTATTGTGTACGAATATAAAAGAAAACACTCAACTGTAAAAAGTGTGTTCGTTGCATCGTTGCAAAACATCAATTTATTGCTTTTTAACGTATCAAATGTCATGTCAAATCATTTCAAAAGCGTTGTGCATATACGAAGCTCTCATTTTGTGTGAACAGTTATTCCCTTATTGAATTTGCCATAAGTATTCCAAACCTGTTGCGAATTCGTCGGCTATATTGTTGGGATGTTGCGCCTACTCATTTATAACCAGTGTAGTGGGAATTTATCGTAAAAGATCCGATGGAATGTAAGGATTTATTCATTCGGGACTGCTGGCGGGAAATTTTAGCAACATTTAATTGGATATTCAGGAAGGTCAAAAGTTGGGTTAAACAGCTATGCCGAAAAAACCATTGAACTAAGGTAAAATAGTAATCCCCTGTAAAAGCAAAAAGACCAATGAAAGATTACAAGACTGATAAGTAAAAGACAAGTGTCCTGTAACAGAATGACGAGGGAAAATAATGACTAAGTAAAAGATAATCTCTTTAGCTGAATGGAAAGTAAAATTATGATAAGTAACAAGAAATGTCTTTAAAAAAGACAATTTATCGGCATTGAAATTAATATTGAGGTTTCATTTTTAGCTGAACTATTCGAAGAATAGGTGAGCTTTCCTACTACCCCGCCCCCCCCGCGTCGCGTCTGCGTCTGAATTTGATTAAAGTTTATATTCAAAAGTGTTGTAAATTCAAAACTAAATAAGTTATTCACTTGAAACTTGGAACTAACCTTTGTCATCAACTCCAGTGTCAGGGGCAACATTCCCCATAACTCTGTTTTGTAGTTTTACAGATTTATGCCCCTTTTTCACTTAGAATTTTTTGTTAAAGTTTATATTCAACAGTTTTGTAACTTCAAAACTACAAAAGTTATTCACTTGAAACTTGGAACTTACCTTTGTTATCAACTCCAGTATCAAGGGCAACATTCCCTATAACACTGTTTTGTATTAGACAGAGTTATGCCCCTTTTTCACATAGATTTTCGGGTTAAAGTTTATATTCAAAAGTTTTGTAACTTCAAACTACATGAGTTATTCACTTGAAACTTGGAACTAACCTTTGTCATCAACTCCAGTATCAAGGGCAGCATTCCCCATAACTCTGTTTTTGTTTTTGACAGAGTTATGCCCCTTTCTCACATAGATTTTCTGGTTAAAGTTTATATTCAAAAGTTTTGTAACTTCAAAACTAAATGAGTTATTCACTTGAAACTTGGAACTAACCTTTGTCATCAACTCCAGTATCAAGGGAAACATTCCCCATAACTCTGTTTTGTAGTTTTACAGATTTATGCCCCTTTTTCACTTAGAATTTTTTGTTAAAGTTTATATTCAACAGTTTTGTAACTTCAAAACTACATAAGTTATTCACTTGAAACTTGGAACTTACCTTTGTTATCAACTCCAGTATCAAGGGCAACATTCCCCATAACACTGTTTTGTATTAGACAGAGTTATGCCCCTTTTTCACATAGATTTTCGGGTTAAAGTTTATATTCAAAAGTTTTGTAACTTCAAACTACATGAGTTATTCACTTGAAACTTGGAACTAACCTTTGTCATCAACTCCAGTATCAAGGGCAGCATTCCCCATAACTCTGTTTTTGTTTTTGACAGAGTTATGCCCCTTTCTCACATAGATTTTCTGGTTAAAGTTTATATTCAAAAGTTTTGTAACTTCAAAACTAAATGAGTTATTCACTTGAAACTTGGAACTAACCTTTGTCATCTACTCCAGTATCAAGGGAAACATTCCCCATAACTCTGTTTTGTATTTGACAGAGTTATGCCCCTTTTTCACATAAATTTTCTGGTTAAAGTTAATATTCAAACGTTTTGTAACTTTAATACTACAAAAGCTATTGACTTGAAACTTGGAATATACCTTTGTCATCAACTCCAGTATCAGGGTGAACATTCCCCATAACTATATTTTGTATTTTGATAGAGTTATGTCCCTTTTTCACATAGCTTTTCTGTTCAAAGTTTATATTCAAAAGTGTTGTAACTTCAAAACTACATGAGTTATTCACTTGAAACTTGGAACTAACATTTATCATCAACTCTTGTACCAGGGGCAACATTACCCATAACTCTATTTTGTATTTTGACAGAGTTATGCCCCCTTTTCACTTAGATTTTCTGTTTAAAGTTTATATTAAAAAGTTTTGTAACTTCAAAACTACCTAAGTTATTCACTTGAAACTTGGAATATACCTTTGTCATCAACTCTAGTATCAGGGGCAACATTACCCATAACTATGTTTTGTATTTTGACAGAGTTATGCCCCTTTTTCACATAGATTTTCTGGTTAAAGTTTATATTCAAAAGTTTTGTTACTTCAAATCTACATAAGTTATTCACTTGAAACTTGGAACTAACCCGGCATCAACTCTAGTATCCGGGGGCAACATTACTCATAACTCGGTTTTGTATTTTGACAGAGTTAGCCCACTTTTTACATAGACCTGGTGGTTAAAGTTTTTGTTCCACAAATTTATAAACTATACAAGGCTTCACTTAAAAATATTGTATTTTAACAAATTTATGCCCCTTTCACTATCCAAAATATGTACCAACTAAAGTACTTTGACTAGTCGAGCGCGCTGTCCTCTGACAGCTCTTGTTTTGAAACTGAAAATAATTGGTACTCGTCATATTTATCGCATGTCCCGAAGCAATGTTTAAAGCAATATCACACACATTTACAATTCAGTGTAGGCCTACAAGTGGGGTTTTCATATTAATAATGAAAATATGACCACAACATGAACACAATAAACGCATTTCAACCGATTTGGCATACACATATTGTGATCCCAGTTAATGAATGCATTAATCTATTTAACAATATTAAGGAAAATAGTCTCATTTTAGTATTTAAAGCTATTCAGCGAGTTAAGCAACATACTAAGGATGAACAGCAAAATAAATATTCAGTATTTTCAATAACGCCACAATTTACAAAAGACATCAAGCACAAAAACGTCTGATAAATGTCATGGAGCTGAGCGTCTACGTCAGAATCTGTGTTTTTATTCCCGCTTTACAAAGACTTATTTTCTTAAACTATTAAATGAATTACCAAATATCGTAGAGACAGTCCGGTTACGTTTATTTTAATATACAAAAACATGAGCGTCTGTTCAGGCAGTCTCCACGAAAGACCGTCAGACCTCGGACTTTGCCCATAAAAATCCATAGGTCCGGAAAAAACTGTCCGAATAGTGGTTCTCGTGTCCGGTGAAAATTTCGGTCAAAAATATTTTACGACATCGATTACTGTACGTTATATTACGTCATTCTCGGATTCTCATTTCGTTTTCAGTTTTAGTTAGACTGGTTCCATCTTGCGTTTTAATTGGTTGAATTTAAACATGTTTGTGTTTCAATAAGATGACGTCACAACTCGCTAGAGAATTGGTTCCCTACTACATGGTTGACGTGACAGTGTAATGACTGAGTAACAGGAAACCTATCAATGTTGTTGTCTTATATTTCCAGTTGAAGTTTAACATTAAGTTTGAAAATTTTTGTGTAAAATATTGTTGAAGATGTTGAAGGGACTTTGACAAATACAATTGAATTCATATAAATCTTGCAAAAGTAACATGCTGATAGTAGTAGCTTTAGCTAATAAAGCACTATGAAGTGTGTATTGTTTTAATTTTCTTCAAAGATATTGTAATTATCATATTTTAATGTTTCTTGCAAAAAAATAAGTGGCCAGTAATAGTTTGTCCGGGCCAGTAATATATGGGGCATTACCGGTCCTCGTGGCCAGTAACAAATTGACGACTTTCGCGGAGACTGGTTCAGGTTTTAAAAACTTTCAAATACTTAAAAGTTTAAATGCTAATATGCAGTGCTTGACATAAGAAGTGGACACGCTTCTTACGTACGAACTAAGAAACAAACAATCACTGAAGCATAATACTTAAAAAATTTATAATATCTGCCCTTCCGTAATGTGTAGGGTACATGAAGTTGGTAATCTGCTCCTAAGATGCCATTTGCCAATTCGTACGTTCAGTAGACAACAAAACGAGTGAATATTTTATAAAGTCTAATACAATTGTGTATAATATATACCTAGTGACATTTGAGCTCTGATGGAATTACGACTAGTCTCCAACGTATTTGTAGGCACTTTCTGTCGGTGCTTTCAGGTGACATGCCGGCTTCCGGGTCATTTTGGGTCATCGACCGGGTGCTGGTTATATTTTAATATTTGAATTAATTAAATCTGTCCATATATCTGTCCGACCTTAAATAATCCACCCGATTCAGGCGAAAAATTTCCTGGAAAATCCGCAGATTGACGGCAGGACACCACTAGGCCCAGTAATGGCCTTATAATATACGGTACCGGGAAAGTGTCTACGATATGTACGTGTCCAACAATGCCTAGAAATTGGACATAGCAGTCTCCCAACGTTATAACATCGAGAAACATAACGCACTGTCCCATCGTCTGTGTAAGTCTCAAGTAAACGAACACAATGCGTGTACTTGTAAATTTTAGCTAATTTATATCGCCGAAAAAGTATGAATGTGTGTTCCCATTCTTCCGATACGACGTTATTTTGTATTTGGAAAAAACATTAATCACTTAAATTTACAGTATTAATGCAGCCTCGCGGATCCCCGTGCTGTCTCTAGTTACGAGCTCTCGCCGACGTCATCGATTCATTCCGGAGAAGATCGATGCACTGGGACTGGTTACAAGAAAACTTGTTTTAGTATAAGGTGAATTTCGTAAGCGTCAGTATAATTTGCCGAAAATAAGCGGCTACCTCCGTACATGGTACAGTCGTATCCGGTAATCTTGCGCGTCCGGTAATCTTACGCACTACTCAGTTAGGCATTTTTGGAAGACGGCGCGTTTTATTTACTGACGTTTACCGAAATATTAAATTTTAAAGGAGCCAAAACAACTGTAATAAATGAAAATAAACATAGTTTTGTATTTATAATTACCTTTTGAATGATTTTAATCAAGTATCCATGAGTTGTAAACACCGACCTACTTAGGCATAAATCCGGTTTGCTGGATAAAATTCCTCAATTTCTTCACTCCTCTCATAATTTTTAAAAGGAATATTATAAATTATGCATAATTGTTTTATTTCCTGATCAAAGTTTGGTATTTATCTTTTCTAAGCTCTACAACAGACATCGTATACAGACGAGATTGAATCTTTTTCCCGCCAATCTGTCGATTTTAAGCTCCGGGCATGCGCAAAGGCCACTTGCTTTTTAATTACGGAATCCTGTTATAAAAAGACAAATACACTTTACTTCGTTAAACAATCTTGTTGTATTGTGTTTGTATCAAATAACTAGTTTTAATTTGCTTTTTTGATGTTATAGTCGCATCTTGTCAAAGTATAGATACTTAATGATGAAAGAAGCCTGCAGTGATGCTAAAAAACTTGAACACATTGATTTATCAGGACATTTTTACTGAACAGATTTATAAGTTTGTTTTATGACTTGAATTGGACACCATACTTTTACATTAAGCATTTAATGACGTCATTTTCAAAAGCGTGCAAGATTACCGGACACTGGAATTGTTAAAAAACGGTGCGAGTTATTTTGTTTTGATTTGGATTCGGATAGTTTTTTATTGAATATTTCAGATAGGGTTGTGTTTCTAAATGCAAGACAGACTGTCGTTTATGTTCAGTAAAAATTAAATTGCTATGCTTTTTTAATCCGATGTTTATCACACAATTCATGCTTAACTGCGCAAGATTACCGGACAGCATCGTTAAGGTTAATCTCCACTAAAATGTTAAAATCGTTGTTCGCGGTTTGCGGAATATTCCGTACGAACAACAGATTTATATTGAATGTTTATGACAATGATGTGTTTAGGTCATTTGGCTGGTTGTATGGATCAATCATCCCTACCCCCCCCCCCCCCAAAAAAAAACAACGGATTTACACAATTCGGCAAAATGACCTCTGACAATTCCCCAAATCCAGAAATTCGGCATATTCCAGAAAACTTTCACCCATGCAATTATGGTATTTTTTTCATATGCTACATAAATGTAATAATTTGTTTATTCTGAAGTTTCCCTCCAAAAAAAAAGTACTGTGGTTGTCTTATTGCATGTTAAATGAACCCCTGTTTGACTATGTTCAAAATACATGCCATAATTTCACTTCTATGACAAATGTTGAGAAGTTCAAGTTTCTATTTACTCACCCTGATTCCTATTTGATTAGATCACCGTATTTTTTCTATGTATAAGACGCAACTTTTTGTACTTGCAAAAACCTGCTGTTAAATTGTCAAATGTAGAAATAATGTGCTTACTGGTAAAAAAGTGTTACACATCACTTTGTATCATCTTTTAGCCTTACAAAGATCTATTCACTTGATAAGACTTCTAATCTCAATATGTATTTTAGTTATAAACCTCTTAAGCGCGTGTCTTAGTTTCATTTTTAATAAGGTTTTATATACCTTGTTTTACTGAGCACTTAAATTGTAGCTTGTTTTAATGAGCAGTCAAACTGTAGCCTTGTGTAGATCATTATTATTTATTAAGTCGGTGAAATTTTAGATGTGTGTACATTTGTTTTAATTTTGCTGTGATGATATGCGTTGATTACCGTCTCCTATAATTCTAAATAGAATGGCTATGTACATGTATATTATGTAAATATATTGTACTTTGTATGAATGTACATGGATGAGACGCAAATAAACAATTAAACTTGAGTAGCAATTAACATGGAGTTAGGGCTAGGAATTGAGTAATAATTAGTACTTACCAAATCTCATAGTCAGTAAAAGTTATATCTCCTGAAGTCCATACATACCCTAGTTACAAGTGTGGTATTAAGCCCAGTCACACTGGGAATCATCTGTTTAAGATTTATGATTAGGAAATGAAAGCTGTTCTAATGATGTCATTTCCCTCAACACCGAAATATTGAACCTGCTATTTTAATGAGTTTACATAACAACACTTACCTAAACAAGTTACATAATTCCTTCCCCGTTAGCCCATCCAAACGCCTGAAAATGACAAAAATTAATTTCAAACCAATTACCAAGGCGCTATTATACATGTTATGAAAAATTGCATTACTCTAAAATGAAACAATCCATTTTAACCTCATTTTTACAACATTATTACACAGGTATCAACAGAAAATACATTCCTCTAAAATAAACAAGAAATGTCTTTAAAAAAGACAATCGGCATTGAAATTAATATTGAGATGTAATTTTTTTTCCCTTAATCTAATACAAGAGGACCAAGATGATTGGTTACGTGACTTCTCGGACCCCATATTTTTGTTCGGTCCCTACTAAGGAGACTTCTCGGACCCCAGATTTGTGCGGTCCCTACTAAGGAGACTTCTCTGACACTAGATTTTTCGGACACCATAAGAAAACTTATCGGCCCCAAAATTAATTTGAGATAAACTCAATCATTGTTAACATCTGTACCGTGAATAAACCGATAAGATACTGCCCCATGTTTCCACCAGTGATACATGAATAAGCTAAATACTAGTAATTTACGTAAACATAATTGATTTGTTTAACATTTTTATAGATAGAATAAGAAGCTGATAGAAAGGTGCAACTATAAATAATTCTTAATTAGACACAACCACAATTCAAATATAAATTAGCATGCGCAGTAAGTTTATAAATTCTTCATTTATTGAAATTCTCCGGTTTAGGATTCTCAGGACGCTAATTGATGCGTGTGTATCAACACAGCTTTACCCCACGCTATTTTTAGAAAGATTCTTGTGCTGGAGTTGTATGAATTCACGGGAACGACAGTCGGTTACAGCGTACAATGATATTTTTACACAATGATAACATAATAGGAAATATAAGCTCAATCAAATTTGCTAATAATTTTTTTGCTTATTTATCAGAAAAAATACCAGAAATTTACCACTTTATATTTTGTGCTTGCGAGCTCAACCCGGCAACATTGTACGTTGTGACCGACTGTCGTACCCGTGAATTGTAGCATTGTAATTTGCTATTTATAGAGCGCGCCAATTATATAGGCTAAACAATATAGTTATTTCATTATTTGAATGAATATAACATTCTGATCATGACATACAATGAGTAAAATTGTTCATAATTATGTTCATTTCCAGAGTATATGTCGAAGATATGTTTATAACTTTATTTTAACCACTTATGTAAACAATTATGTAAATTTTAATCCCGAAAAGTATGCAACAGTTATTGGTATACGTTAAACGATTGTTTTAAGTTTGCATTCCCTAAAATTAGAAAATTTGTCCAATTCTATTGGCATTCAATTTTCCCGCTGCATAATTATCACAAGAAATCTAGGTCAAAAGTGATCTTAGCTACGCCGAAAAACCAAACTTCACAGGAATGATCATTAGGTGACCCTCTTTCAAAGTTGTTCAAATCGCTACGGTCCGCTGCATATGTAGGTGACCAGAGCTAAATTAGATTTAAAAAGTGTAAACTTTAAAAATCTTCTTCTCTGAAACCGCAGGGCCCAGAGGTTTCATATTTGGTATTTAACATCCTATAGTGGTCCTCTACAAAGATTGTTCAAACTATGCCCCTGGGGTCAAAATGGGCCACGCCCCGGGGGTCATATGTTTAATATAAAATATATAGCAAAATGACTTCTTCTCTGAAACCGCAAGGCCCAAAGGTTTCATATCTAGTATGTAACATCCTTAAGTGGTCCTTTACAAAGGTTGTTCAAATTATGCCCCTGGGGTCAAAACTGGCCACGCCCTGGGGGCACATGGTTTATATAGAATATATAGCAAAATGATTGTAAAGATCTTCTCCTCTGAAACGGCAAGGCCAGAGGTTTCATATTTGGTCTGTAACATCCTTTAGTGGTCCTTTACAAATATTGTTCAAATTATGCCCCAGGGGTCAAATCTGGTCACGCCCCGGGGGCCACATGGTTTATATAGACTTAAATAGCAAACTTACTTTTAAAATCTTCTCCTCTGAAACGGCAAGGCCCACAGCATTCCTACATTTGGCACGCAACATTGCACAGTGGTCCTCTCCAAAGATTGTTCAAATTATGCCCCTGGGGTCAAACCTGGCAACACCCCGAGGGGTCACATGCTTTATATAGACTTACATAGCAAAGTTACTTTAAAAATCTTTACCTGAAACCGCAAGGCCCAGAGGTTTGTTCAAGATTGTTCACATTATGCCCCTGGGATAAAAATAAGCCACGCCTCGGGGATGCAAATTCCAATTGGGTTACAAGGTCTCAGGTGAGCGTCCTAGGACCCTCAGGGTCCTCTTGTATTTGATTAATTTGAAATTATTTCTTAAATAAATTATAAACCTACTGGTATAATTAACACATGAGGTACCAGTAATAATTATTAACAGAATAAGAAGTACAAAATAAACGTTTACGGAGTGCCCAGTCAAATAATCTGTAAGCATGTCGCAGTAGCAAAGAGAAGAGTTGGAATACGTTACTGAGTAGGTGTAGCAATATTATGTATCCCAAAGAAGTGATCAATGATTGCCAATCAGTGCTTATTGAATTTGGTAACGACCAATTTGGGGTTCGTGCATAATGCATTGATTGTTGGCAAGTTACTTAAAGGATTTTCAGGCAAGTGACAGTTTTGTGACAGAATGCTTGTATCAGTTTTGAGAGCAATTGGGGTTTTTGCCATTAGAGTAAAAGTTGAGAAAAAGCATTGTTTTTGTACATATGTTAGGTACATTGGTTCTAAAATAACATTTGGTTATGATACTGTAATTGATTTTAATTGCATTGTCCATTGTTATAAACAGTTATAGTCAATCAAAGTGCATGTTTAATGAGTATAGGCAGGTTCAGATTTGTAAACTCACAAATAAAAAATATAAATCGACAAACAGCTATGTGGGTAGAGAAATCATAACTGATTCCTGAAAAAAACAATTGATGGTTGTCTTATTTTAGAACGCAAAATGGTCCACGTTTTTCGTAACTGTTCTTTGGCATGAAACAAAATAATCCAACACACAATTTCGCATTGCGGCAAACAGTCTAAAAAGTTGTGTTAATTTTTTTTAAAGCCCCTTTATGGAATGGTATGTTCTTATGTTAGAGAAATGCTTCTTCAGCATTTTCCTCTATATAAACTTGGTACCCTAAAAAGGGTACCTTCCCATTCCAATTTACCTAATTTTTTCCCCCAATTTTAAGTTGAAAAATCCCAAATATCAGGGAAAATCATCCATAACGATCCCAAAATGATTCACTATATGTCTGAACCTATATTTAACTTTAATTTTACCTCCTGGAAATGCAAGTACATGTGAAAGAATCAATGAAAATGTTGTTTTAGAGTTTATTTAGTGTAATTAAATTGTTAATTCTTTTTGTAGGAAAACTAAAGTAGAAAGTAATAAATTAATAGTTGTAAATAATAATACCTAAAAGTGAATATGATGTAAATTGTCATGCCCATATATATTTTAATGATGTGTCAATATTTTTATTGTAGAAATGACAGAAAAGCTCAAGCCTAATACAAATTGTTTCATAAAGATGTCAAAAGAATACATTTATGAATTGTTTCACTACTTTAACGATCTATTTCTGTATTTACAAACAGGGACTTTAAGCTAAAAATTTCGTAATTATAGAAAATGTTCAGAAAGGCAGTCGTGACGTCAGGTTATGCATTTTATGAGTAAATGTACAGTTCTCACAATGAATTTATGGCATGTAAATAACTATAAATAATTATGTTCTTGCTTTAATACTTAAAGGCTATTGGATGTGAACTTTATATATATATATATTAGGTACATTTTTAGCAGTTAAGGCCTGGAAGGAATATCAGTAATTTTCTCATGGCCTTGTGGAGATAATATTTCATGGGTTTTCTATTTCTAGAGCTCTATGTGACTGCTATTTTCATTAATAATATAAAGATGGGGCTAAAATTGTAAACCTCCCACAACCATTAAAGGGACCTGTTCACAGATTGACGAATTGACAATTGTTCAACTCTGTGTCAATGATTCCAAAAATAAAAGAACAGTGTATACAAGAGAGCAACGTAACACTACGGACCTAGAAATGTACTGTCAAAACAGTTTCGTTTATGAGTAATCATCAGTAGAAATTGATAAAATTATAAAGCGTTTGTAATGCTAAACGAATAATTTGGCGTGTTTCTGTTGTTTTCGTTGAAAATGTTGACATCACATGGAACACTTACATAAAGTAATAATGAAGGGTGAAATAAAGAAATCGGAATGGCCGAATGGTTAAGGCGATAACCTTTTAATCCAGAGGTCCCGGGTTTGAACCCCAGCGGGACCAATTTTTAGTCCCCTACCCAGTCTCTGCGAAAGTCGTGAATTTATTACTGGCCCGGACAAACTATTACTGGCCACTTATTGTCTTGCAAGAAAACATTTTAAGACGATAAAACAATATCTTTAAAGTAAACTAAAGCAATGTACACTTGAGAGTGCTTTATTAACTAAAGCTACTACTATCAGCATGTTAATTTTTCAAGATAAATATGAATTCAATTGTATAATTTAAAGTCCCTTTAATGTCTTCAACACAATCGGTGACCCTCAAGTATGACTTTGTGACTGTAGTGGAAACAGATACAGCAATCGATGTCATAAAATATTTTTGACCAAAATTTTACTGGACATAAGGACCAGTATTCAGACAGTTTTTCCCGGACCTCATGGATTTTTATCGGCAATGTCCGAGGTCTGAGAGTCTTTCCCGGAGACTGCCCCTACCGGTGTTTCATATAGGTTCGCCCTCCGTCCGTCTGTCCGTCCACAAAATATTGTTCCTGCGATAACTCAAAAAGTACTGAAGATACTTTGATGAAACCTGGTATACATATAAACGGCAATGTGAGTATTAGTCACGACCTTTTATTTTTTACCAGAGGTCAAAGGTCACATGACTGTAACTAAAAATAGAAATAAACTACGTCCGTCCGCAAAATATTGTTCCTGCGATAACTCAAAAAGTACTGAAGATACTTCGATGAAACTTGGTATACATATAAACGGTAATGTGAGTATTAGGCACGACCTTTTATTTTTTACCAGAGGACAAAGGTCACGTGACTGTTACTAAAAATATAAATACACTAAAACAAACTGGATCCTGTGATAACTCAAAAAGTACTGAAGATATTTCAATGAAACTTGGTATACATATAAAGGGCAATGTGAGGATTATGCAGGACCTTTTATTTTTCACCAGAGGTCAAAGGTCACGTGACTGTTACTAAAACTAGAAATAAACTAAATACTGTAATAATTGGAAAATTAAATAAGATATGACCATGAAACTTGGTACAAAGTTTGAACTATAGGTTTACCATCCATCTGTGTGTCTCTCTATCTGTTCGTCAATATCTTTGTCCGTCCGTCTGTCTGTCCGTCCCAAAAACCTGTTTCCTGCAATAACTCAAAAAGTACTGAACTTATTTCGATGAAACTGGTATACATATAAACGGCAATTTGGCAATGTGAGGAATATGCACGACCTTTTTTTTTCACCAGAGGTCAAAGGTCACGTGACTGTTACTAAAAATAGAAATAAACTAAATACTGTAATAATTCGAAATGGACATAAGATATGACCATGAAACTTGGTACAGAGATTGAACTATAGGTTTGCCATCTGTCTGTGTGTCGTTCTGTCTGTTCGTCCATATGTCTGTCTGTCCGTTTGTCCCCAAAACCTGGATCCTGTGATAACTCGGAAAGTTCTGAGGATACTTTCCGTCAGTTTCACTCTGTCTGTCTGTCCCGTCCCCAAAACCTAGTTCCTGCGATAACTCAAAAAATACTGAAGATACTTTGACGAAACTTTTTATACATAGAAAGAGCAAGGTGAGGATTGTACACGACCCTGTATTTTTCACCAGAGGTCAAAAGTCACGTGACTGTTACTTAAAATAGAAATAAACTTAATACTGTAATTATTCGAAAAGAACATAACATATGATCATGAAACTTGGTACACTTAATGGACTATATGATTGCCCTCTGTCAGTTTAGTACTGCAATAACTCAAAAAGTAACTCGAATGTCTGGTCAATGTTACTAAAATAAACAAGAAATGTCTTTAAAAAAGACAATCGGCGTTAAAATTAATATTGAGATGTCATTTAAAAATTACCTAAACAAATGGCCAAAATGATCGGTTACGTGACTTCTGAAGTTCTCAGACCCCAGATATTTTGGTCCCCACCAATATTAGGAGACTTATTGGACCCCAGATTTTCGGACACTATAAGAAAACTTCTCGGACTCAAAAGTTAATTTGAGATGAATTTATTTATTTAAAAAATTAAATAAAATTATCATTAATATCTTGGCTGTGAATAAACCAATCATACAGCTCCATGTTTCCACCAGTGATATATGAATAACCAAAATAATTTAGGTTAACATAATCGTTATCTGAATTTGTCAAGCCGATTTAACAAATTAACAATGTAAGAAAATAATTTTGGGAATGAATTAAAATTATTATGTATCAGACGAGTCTATATAGTTATTTATAGTACCGGTAATATACCATTCATGTAAGTTATCTAATAACGATTTGAAGTCAAATAAGCATTTATGCTGTGTATCCTAATAAAAAGCAATAGTCAGGGAACATTCAGCGATTTTTGAAATTTTAAGACTTTATTTTTGATAACGCAAACATAAAAATTCATTAGACTATAACGATTTTAAATTATATCAGTAGAAATATGATATATCAAGGGTTCCTGTGTATAATTAGTACTGCAAATTGTGTATCATGCTACGCGAATAACAATTCGACGTATTCCGAATCTTCTTTCATAACATTTTATCTATTGAAAATGTAGCATCTTTTTAAAGATTAAATAATATCTGCTGGAGAAGTTGATAGAAAAATGCAATTATAAATAATCGTTAATAAATCGTAACCACAATTTTAATTCAAATTAACAGTAAGTTTATAAATATAAATTTCCCATTTATTTAAATTTTTAGGTTTATGATTCTCTGAACGCTATTATTGCTGCATGTACGAATATATTGACGCTATTTTTAGAATGACACTATGTTTCTGGAATGTGATGAACTCGCTAGAATCACTGGGCTACATGGAACGGCAACTCTGTGAATGAGATTTATGAATGGGAACATTGCATAATCGCTATTTATAGAGCGTAGCGCTTATATAAATGTAGGCTAAACAAAATAGTTATTTCGTTATGTGAATGAATACAACATTCTGTTTATGGCATACAATGAGAAAATACGTTTCATAATTAGCCTCAGTTCTAGAGTATATGTCGAGGATATGTTTATAACTTCATTTTAACCGCTTATGTAAACAATTATGTAAATTTTTAATCCTCAAAAGTAAGCAACAGCTATTGGTATACATTAAACTATTGTTTGAAGTTTGCATTCCCTAAAACTAGAAAATTTGCCCAATTCTATTGGCATTCAATTTTCCCGCTGCATAATTATCGCAAGAAATCTAGGTCAAAAGTGATCTTAGACAGCTACGCCGAAAAAATCAACAACTTAATACTGCAGTGACAAATGGGATTTGAAAATGAAACTTCGTACAGCTACAGATAAAGGGCGATTTGACGGTATTACACAATGTTTAATTATTAGGGGTTTACACCGGTAGGGGACTCCTGTATTGCTTGCAATACTATCAAAGCCTTGTTTTCTTTACTTTTTTTTTTTATTAATACTTTTTCTTGTTATTATACTTGAGCTTTTTAGTTCCGATACTTAAATCTGTAAAGTTAAGACATTTAATGGCATACTTCAAAAAATGCTTAAATCTGTGAACAAGTCCCTTTAAACTCCCAATTTAAACTCCTTGTCAAAAAATAATATAATGCATAAATGTAATAGTTGGGGACTGTTTAATCAAGACTTTGCAGACCCTCAGTCCACTTTAGGGGAGGTTCTTGAAATCGTAAAAATGAAAAGGGGGAATTTTCACATGACAAAGGGACTTTACAACTTATTGTTTGTTTTATGTCTTCATCAGAACATCATAGTTCTTAAAATCTATCCAACAGACAACATAAATTTATTTCATGGATTAATAGGTCATGTACATTGCTTCATTTATACGTTGTATGTTTTGGAAATAAAAATCTTCAATCTTAAGTTAGAAACAAACTTAATTGAATATAAGCACATAAAAAGAAAGTTATGCATTGCTGTCTTAGCTAAATTCAGCTTTATTATTGAAAATTATTAAACTTACAGTATGTCGTCACAGTATATGATTTTTTTTTTCAAATAAAAAAAAAGCGGCTTTAAGAGAAATTGTTCAGTAAAATGGGGGAAAATTATCAGCAAGGGAATATCAGCCCCAATTTTAATAAAATGAAAGCACTCAGTTGTTACAGGTGTGATGGAATGGGGGAGGGTGGGTGTTGTTTGTAGATCATGAGAAGTGTGACATTGTTGTTGAGACATTAATTGATTTACTATAGTTGCTTTGTATCACCCATGCATGCAGGGATGCAGGTATTTCATACCAGCTGAATGTCAGTAAGTTAAAGGATTCTGATATGCTTACAGAGTCACATGTGTGGTGAGGAGCAATGGAGCATTGGACTTTCACTGGCAACATTGGAAAACGACACATTGGCTCATATCTATAATCTTCGCTTCAACTGGTGGAGTTGTTAGTATGATTGTGTTATTTCCACCAGTTGAATCATAATGAGATGTGGTGGAATGAACAAATGTTGAAATGGAACAATGAATGCATTGTGATTAGAAGTTTTGTGCAACATAAGTCTTGCTTGGAGTAAATATTGTTTGGGTTAAAGATTATTTCATGGCGATATAGTCTCTAAATGGAATAAAAACATACATCTTGCTTGGAATATATATTTTTATGGTTAAAGATTATTTTGTTGTGAAATAGTTTTTGTATTGAGTAACAACATTTAAGTCTTGCTTCTAGTAAACAGACTTACGATTATATCATGGTAAAATAGCATCTAAATGGAAAATAAAATGAAGTTAAAATGTGTGTAAATGATTCCAGGGAAAGTCTGGTTCATTTTGCGTTTTTAATTTTCTGAGGATTGTCTTTGTAAGACTGCAGTATTGCTTTGCATTGAATTGGCATTTTATATACTGTCTTCAGAGATGTGTTTTAATGTCGTGTAGATTAATGTGGGTCTGCATGTTCTGACAAGAAATTATCTCTGGATGGTAATAGTAAATTGGATTTCATCATGAATGCTAAAGGGTAAATTGTTTCATTTCTTTCTTTTTCTTTAAGTGCCGAGTTTCTCCAACTTCCATTTGTTTACATCAATAAACTTGCAGAGTTGTTGGATTTGTTCATTATGATCTGTACCTTGAAATATAAAGTTGTATGCCCGCGCACAAATTTTAATTTTTCCTGTATCATTATTAATGCCATAAATGAACATTTTGTAACAATTGTCAAAAATTGTGTCAGACATATTTGTTGTCATATTTGTCGTAGCCAATTTTGATCCAGTGGTCATAAATATCCAATCAAACGTGGTAAACAATAATAGGCCAATTAAAGTTAAGTGTTTATCATACGAGAACGTTAGGATAATATTTTGAACTTCCTGATACGTGAAGGTGGAAAATATTTATGTGCCCAACAGTTGACTGTCTTCCTCCTGATTACACCTGAACTTCATTATCTCGAAGTCACAGGGAATTTTTAAAATGACTTCAACTAATCTGGAACTTTGACTTGAGCAAGTAGGATATAACAAAGTTCAACTGTATATTTATAATATTATGGTTATTTCAAACGAACAAGAATTTTTGGGTTATGTCGAAGTGGTTTTGCTCCTTGCCCCTGTGAAATGAACAGTTACAGTTTATTAATAAGTCTTGAAATATACATGAATAGTTCATATACAGAATTCATGAAAAATCGTGAAAATACCTGGAACTGCAAATGAGACAAATCTTGAAATGTGCATGAAAAAATCAGTTCATGAACTGGACATGGTTCATGAACTGTGCATGAAAAACAATCAAGGATAGTTCACAGACTTTTCATTGCCAGAATTCTTGAACAATTCATGAACAATTCATAGGACAAACTATTTAATGCACAGTTCATGTCCAGTTCATGAACCTAGGACTGCATGAACAATTCATGAACTTTTTTCTATATAATTGTATTGTCTCATTTGCACTTCATGTTCTGGATTTGAACAGTTCATGTTCATTAGTTCTTGAATAGTTCATGAACTGGTTAAGACAGGCAATTATTGACGAGTTCAAGACAATATTGTTCACTCAACTGGAGCTGATCTTTGTAACTAATAGTCCATGACTTGTACAATAGTTTGCTTCTTAATAATTGAGCTGTTACTGCACTTTTAAATTCCGTTCCTATCAATTGTGTCTAAGGGTAGAACGGGTTCCATTGGTTAGTTTATATAAATAATAATGTATTGCAAACATTTGATACAGTGGCCGTAGAAGTAATAACATCAAGACAATAAATTGGTTAAAAATTGCATAAACAAATGATTTAAGAGCTACATACAACGATGGCAAAAAGGGTTTACCAACCAAAATGACGTTATCATTCAGTCGCGGCAAACTTTCGAAATCTAACTATATTGTGATACTCATGGATTGAGCCATAACTATTTAAACAAACAAAATGTGACAAGTTCAAGACACACTGAATAAGGAACCACAGGTTATGAATAATAAATTACAAAACAACAATCAATTTGTTTTCTGAATTTGTATAAATAAGTTACCATTACAGGAAGTAAATAATTCATGAACAGTTCATGAACAGGTCATGAAAAAACATAGTCCCATCAAGCAACATGAAATACCAGCTTTGACCAATTGTAATTAATATGAATAGATGCTATAATATTATAAAAACATTATAATACACTACTGTCATTAATATAGAATAGTGCCATGATGTTAGAGAAAATGAGAAATGTCAATAACTCCAATGGCTCGGCCAGACAATTAAATTATAAAATGAATCCAATAAAAATAGCAGGCACCTGAAATTTGAACACACCAGTTCATAAAATTTACTAAGTCAACAATCTACCTTCCCGTCACCTATTAAAAATGATTTAAAATTAATTTTGTTCACAACAAAGATGGCTGGCTATTTTCCCACCAAAAACTGGCTGCAGAAAACTTGATTGTCAAAATAAACAAAATTAACCAATTGAGGTTAATCACCGCTAGATTACGATCTTGATTGGTTCATGAACTGTTCTTGGCCCAATCAATACTGAACTTATTCTTGATCAGTTCATAATCAGTTCATACCCATATTATGGACAATTAAGTACTTCCA
Source organism: Congeria kusceri (assembly GCA_027627225.1). Lineage (NCBI taxonomy): Eukaryota > Metazoa > Mollusca > Bivalvia > Myida > Dreissenidae > Congeria > Congeria kusceri. Next base: position 47,802,530 of record CM051031.1, on the reverse strand, counting down.
TTGATCCATGATCAGTTCATGAACATTTAATGAACACCTCTCAAAGACAGTCCTGTCCAAAAGTTCATGAACCCAGATTAAGAACTGTTTAAGCCCAGTTCATGAACAATTCTTGATTTCATGTATAGCATTTCTCAGGGGCAGGTCCAAAGTGTTTTCTAAGATTCTAGTATTTTTTAAATACATGTTATTACTTTTTTCAGTTGTTAGTTTCCGTGTTACCCTTAAAATAAATTCCATTGAAAGCCAGATGATCAATGAAGTAAATAATTTAATAAATAAACAGCTGTGATGTTGTTTAGGAGCTCTTTGGGAATAATTATAGGTAATACAAGTACTGGTTATGTAAGTAACCTATATAAGACATAAAATTCACCAGTTTTATTGCTTTATTATTATCTGGTGTTACAGTATGACGAATTTACTATTTACTTGTGGAATGTTCTTAGAAATTCAATGAAATATTCAAGGAATAATGACATGCAAGGCACGAGTTAGGCCTTGTGTGCACAAAGAATTGGCGATTTCATAAATTAATTATGTGGATCAATATTAAAATACAACTAATTACAAAATAATAAAATGACTGGCATAATAATGTTCATATTCGACACATGCATTAATACAGTCATACAAATGATGATACTAGCACCTTTAAAAATCCTTTTATTGTTATTAAACAATGCTTTTGGTATAATTGGGTTAACCATTCAAAATGTTTCACTTACCATAGACCAGAGACCAGAAGAGATTCTGATACCCCTATTTACTGAGCTAAAGATAAAAATAGCTATATATGCAATGTGGAAGTCTCCTTTGGGATTCAGAGTATCACCTTGTGAAATGTTGACCCAGTTTACTCAGAAAGTCACATGGCAATATTTATGAGCGAATTTGTGAGTACATTACCTAGTATCAACTGACAGGCTTAAATTTCAATTCACCTTCACTAGACATATATTATGGTGCATCTGATATAACAACATGTTTATGTCTTAGTAAGGCAAATAAAAAACTATATTTTTTCTTAATACAACATCAACAAAAGATGCAGCAGTTATTGCAATTATTGCACGTTTTGTGTGTTGTTGTTTTTTTAATTCTGGACATTTTGTATTTTCAGAGTGCAAGAATCCGATGGAAACTTCTTTGAGAACTTCACAGCATTGTCATGGCGACAAGAAAATAAACGATTGCGAGCAACTAACGAGGTAATCTTGGTTTAAATTGAAAGAACCTCTTTTTGCGCAGTAACTAAGTGCTTTGCATAAAAAGTCAGCTAAGTGATGTATGAATGAAATTCATTTGCAATTTTGAAGATCATGCACTTTAACTTACAAAAGATGTTTCTAGAAAAAATGTTCTATCCAAGCATTGCACTAGGATATCACATGTTTTACTGTTTGTGTATTTTACATTAAGATAGCAGAACATGTGGTAAAACTTGTTAAGCACTAATGCTGGCATCAAACGTTCTTTACAGTCTTGACCATATGAATCATATTACAAAGCGATAATATTTTACAAAAAAATGCTGGTTTTCATTTTCTGCAAACTTATGCCAGTGATCTTGTTTTCTCAGAAAAACGACAAAAGATCAACTGTCCATTTGTGTTGCAAAGTTGATAGATAACTGTTAATTAGATCTAGTTAATTATCTCAAAGTTTTGTGATATTAGGTTATTGACCGGTCATTTGTACTTCCGTTAGTTCCTATGGGCCTTATATAGGTTCTTGTTATTCTCTGACACGAGGCCGTCAACCAATTCCTATATTCCTATGTTTTTTTATATTTCCGAAAATGTTCCTATATTTTGAAAAACCTGCTATATTTCCTATATTTTCCTATATTTTAGATTTTTTTACACCTGCGGCTTATCTTTTTGGGCACCTTTTAGGAAAATTTGACAACTCACCAGTATTTCAGTTTTGAAGAAAATCTCATACTATAAATTATTGTTAAAGATAACTGTGCTTCGGTCTAGTTCTCTGGGTATGATCAACGTAGCATTTCACAAAAATGAAAAAAACAACATGAGAGCAACATATAACAATTATAAAACTCTACATTGTTGGCATTTTTTCATTCAAACAAGTTTTATCATTAATGACAACATATCATCTATTTAATTATGAAATTATATATTTAAAAACTCAATCATAATACAGTCCACAGTCAACAATATGCCATGAAGCATTAGACAATATGAGTTTGTCAAAGTGTAAAAATGAGAATTTTGTTCAAAATTTCCAAGATGATCAGATTATAATTAAATGCTCATAAATTGTAGTCTTTTGACACAGAGGTGTTTACTTCTTGTGTCTTTGTCTGTTTGGTTTAAGAAAAGCACCCTTGCTTTTTACATACACTCAAATATCATCAAGAATTTATCCTTTAAACCTAAGTTGTTTGGTAAAATTGTCAATAAATCTAGAAGTTATGATTCAACCAAATCATTGAAAAACCTTCAAAGTTTCATTTGGAATGTATTACCTGAATAAGAAATTCCGACCACATGCATTAGTGGTTTAATTTGTGCCTATTTGTAATTGAAATATACAAAATAACTGAACATATTCCTATAATCCTTCAAATCATAAGTGCATATATTCATCAAAAATCTTCGTTTAATTCTCATGTAAAATGAAATTTCATTTCCAAGTTTGTTTGGACATTTGTAGTTGGATATTGGGAAAAACTTTATGTTAAAAATATAATTTCAATGTAACTTTTGAATACTTTTGAAAACCCTACAATATATCAATGTTTCTTTAACAGCTGTGATTAAAGCAGAGTTTTTTTATGTTTCTATTTTTGTCAGTTTCATCTTTAATTAATTTGTGTTCTCTTTAAATCCTGCATTTTTCTGTGCTCTTCAACATCCACTATTCCTAGTTATGGTAGGAAACATAACTGCAATTTCTATGAAAGTGCATCTACAAATGTGCTGTCAAAACTATCAAAGTGCATCTACAAACGTGCTGTCAAAACTATCAAAGTGCATCTACAAACATGCTTTCAAAACTTACGACATTAAGGTTAATAATCTTGTCTGTCTATAATCTGATTACATGTCAAATGTTGTCATTTTATGTTTAATTATTAAGTTAAGTGTCAAATTTGTCCCCATGAAGTAGTTGTACAAATATTGTCTAGGTATACAATTGCTACTATCAAGTTAATAAGTAGGTACTTTCAATCTAAACGAAGACTAAATGCTCCTGAAATTCCTATATTTTGTCTGAAAAAGTGGTCAAAACTCCTATATTTTGATGAAAAAAAATCCTATATTTTTCCTATATTTTCATCGAAACCTGGTTGACGGCCTGTGACAATTACCAGCCGTGCAAGGGTTTAACAGGACTTAATGTACATAAAGAGTCGTCCAGGATTAGCCTGTGCACAGGCAAATCCAGGATGACATTTTCCGCTTTTATGGTGTTTTTTCTTTTTCAAGGAAGTCTCTTCTAAACATAAATCCACTGTAGGTGAAAAGTGTCGTCCTGGATTAGCCTGTGCGAACAGCCCAGTTTTCCCACAACACGCCTCAAATGTTATTTTGCCGTTTTGGGAATGGATCCAATAGCCCTCTGTTTAAGATGTTGCAGAGTTAAATTGTTACAGTGTTTGTAGTTTTGCCAACGTTTCCTTCTTCTTTTGAATTAGAACGAGGCAGTAAATAATAAAATTAATATAGGATTGCACATTTACTGGATATTTAATCCTATATGTGCATAATTTATATAATTTGCAGATGTTTCAGAGTCAATTGTTTTGTTATTTTTGGGAAGTCATTTTAGTAGATCATTTATAGCGATTATGCTTTTACCCCTTTTGAAAATATTCGTATGGGTTTATTTTTCTTTTCCAGAAAATAAATTTGTTTATTTATGAATTATATCAAGTACAACATAATTCCAGGTTGAGATAAAATCATGATTACTGGTAATAGAGGCTTCAGTTATATAGAAACTATGGGAATGACTGATCACAAAGTAAACAAATCTGAAGCAAACTATGAACATGATGGATGACAAAGGCTTACTTTATGTCAACACTGCTGAAAGATTGTTTTCTTTGCAGCATCTTGCAAGGGGGTACCATATTGGTATATGGCTTTAAATTGTTCTGATACTATTTGTCCAGTATTGAAATGGGATATTCAACTGGATAATTTTGAAAGGGGGAAGGGGGGAGCTCAGGTTATCTTATACTGCAAGGGGATTAATCATTTGCTAATAATGAATGGGCCTGAAAAGGGATACTTCATTAGTTTGCATGGTACGTCATATACTGGGGTAAAAGGAATATTTATTGGCTATTACTAACAAGGATCATACTTCATAAGCTTACATTGTACATCGAAAAGGAATATTTATGGCTACAAGGATCATACTTCATAAGCTTACATTGTACATTGAAAGGAATATTTATTGGCTATTACTAACAAGGGTCATACTTCATAAGCTTACATTGTACATTGAAAAGGAATGTTTATTGGCTATTACTAACAAAGATCATACTTCATAAGCTTACATTGTACATTGAAAAGGAATGTTTATTGGCTATTAGTAACAATGATCATACTGCATAAGCTTACATTGTACATTGAAAAGGAATATTTATTGGCTATTACTAACAAGGATCATACTTCATAAGCTTACATTGTACATTGAAAAGGAATGTTTATTTGCTATTACTAACAAGGATCATACTTTATAAGCTTACATTGTACATTGAAAAGGAATGTGTGATTGCCTTAAAGCCTCCAGATCCACATTGGTTGTAAAATATGTACTTTTGTACAAAGTAAACTGCATGAGTAAAACAATGTTGAAAACACAAAGTTAATGAAAACATCCTGGGATCACCACAATTTGAATTAAAACTAAATGTCATATTATTAGAAATATGTATTGAAGGGAAAAACATAAAAGAAGGCTGTTCTGAAACTCTGGCAGTGATCTGTGTCTTTCCAATAACTCTTGGCAAACCCAATGTTTTCCTCTTCCAAGATGATTGGTTTTAAAGCCAAAATCATTGGCCAATTACTTGGTAAAACAGAAAATCAATTACTTATCATTCTATTGTTTCATCAATAACTATCTGGACAACGTCCAGCAATGGTATAAGTTGCAGTTATTGGCCAGAAATCGAAAACTGAACATTCTCATTGCAGACAAATAAGTATATGATGGTCTTGTTGTTGGGTGGGTGGGTAAGTGTGTGGGTTTTGGGTCCGTTCCAGCCCAATTTCTTTTCCGATCTATAACTTCTAAATGCCTGGAAGGATTTCAATATAACTTCAGCTTATTATTCCCCATCAACAGACGATGTGTCCATGCTCATCTGTTGAAGGTCAAGGTCACAATTCAATGTCAAAGGTCAAGGATTTTTGTTTAGGCTCCATAACATCTAAATGCTTGAAAGGATTTTAATATTACTTATGATTATTATTCCCATGACCTCAGATGATGTGTTGCATGAATCACACACAATTATCTGTCCAAGGTCAAGGTCACAATTCAAGTTCAAAGGTCAAATATTTTCTGGTGTAGAGAGATTTTCAAATATCAGAAATGATCAACATCATGAGGTATGTTGGGTTAAAAAACCAGGCCTTTTATTTCAGAGGTCAAAGGTCAAATATAAGATTGGCTGGAATTGGCATTATCATGGTTTTTTATGGTTGACCATGTTATTTCATGGTTGGTAGTCAAATAACATGCTGACCTTGGTATTTATTATGATAAAGCAGACCATGGTCTTTGATGGTCGACAATGGTCAGCAGTCAAACACCATGCTAATGATAAAGCAGACCATGGTTTTTTATGGTTGATCATGGTAGTCCGTGGTGTATTTTCGTCTGGGTGTTGCTAAAAGGTCAAGATATTTGTCCAGGTCATATATTGTACGCTTTTTCTGACAGTGTGTTGCCTTCCTGTGAGAAGCCTTTTTTCTTCCGATCTAATATGCTTCATATCGAAACTGTGTCATGCTGGAAATTACCTTTATGTATTACAGGAGATAATGGCATACTGTGTTGTGCCTAAAGCCATCTGAAATTGCATTCCTCAGTTCTTATCATAGACACTGAACTATAATGGCATCTTTTTTCCATGAAGACAAAATTACCTGGTCATTGTCAGGAGATGGTTAAATATATGATGTGGGATCACGCAAAAGCTTTCCTGTTCTCTTGGCAGAGTTTGGTGGCCTCCTTATTAAGTGATAAAAAAGATGTGTGTGATACATGTGGACAGATCAAATTGCCCTGTAAATGAAACATCACAGTGACTATTTTTTCTGTGATAATTGGATTACAATGTTAATGAGATGAGATATGGTACAAAGGCACAGTAACAGGGTAGAGAAATTATGCTAATGTAATACCTGCTGTTTTCCATGCTTATTTTACTAAAACCTTCCTATTGATTGCATTTGATGTGTAACTAATGGCATTTCTATATATAATGAAATTGGCAAACACTGACATTGTGCAAATACAATTGATTAAAATAAAAGTAAGAATATTGCATTATACATACTCTAAATGCAAATGATTCAAGTAGCAGAAAGTTTAATGCTTTATGCACATTTCAAATGCAACTGATTAACGTAGGCGTAAGCATATTATAAGTGATTTCAGGTAACAAACAAATTAACAACATTCATCGGGTGTGTGCTATTATTTATTTGCTGATCAAGTAAAGGGTTGTGTCAATAAAATATCATTAAAAGTCTCTGCTGTTGAAAATTCTGTGATGGTGTGAAAAAGCTGCCTTTGTAGCCATCATAATTAGTCTCTGGTATTGGAAATGAATTCACAAAACTTGTAGTCACAGTTGTACACTTATTTTCTCATGACAATAATAACATTGCACCGATAATTTCTGGTAGTTTCAATTGACATTAACAACATTGTATTTCCTATAATTTCTGCAATGATTCGCTGTTCAGATGTCGTAGGTTGTGGAATCAATGACCATTATTAGCAGTACAGAACTATCCACTTCATCAATGTGCAGAGATAACTGTCTTAATGGCTCTTCTCTCTGTGCCATGTGGCTCGGCAAGATGGAGATAACTGTCTTAATGGCTCTTCTCTCTGTGCCATGTGGCTCGGCAAGACTGCGGTGAAATGGAGCTGTAAGCTTCGGATTGAAACCGATCAATATCGGCATCAGTACTGGTGATTATTGTGGACATGAAAGAAGCTTTTCTGTGCTAATATTACATGTGTATTTCACTAATTGTGGTGACATTACTGTACTGGTCCAGGAGATTTCAGGGCTCACTGTTTTAGATTGTATTATTCTAAGCATGTGCCGCATCAAGCAACATTTCTTTTAGACATAACTATTTTTTTCACTCACTTTGGTGACGTAACTGCATAATTTAGTAGACGTTTTCATTGCAAAATTGTTATAATATACAGAATGTAAATAATCAAGGGTTGGGCTTGAGACTGTTGTATCTGATATAATTATGTTAAGCAGATACAACAGTTTCACGCCCAACCCTCGATTAATAATATACAGCAGGATCTCAGTACAAAGTAATCTTCTCATAGCAAAATTGCTTGAAAATTATCATGCTTTTTTCCCCAATGTTTGATTACAATATACACCCGGAATTTGTGTTCCCCGTTACCATATTTTGCTAATTTTCCCCCCAAAACATGGGTTTTTAAAGGCACCATCCCCAGCCTGGCTCTCAATAAAAATCGTGGAATTACTCAGGTATAGTGCCATACAGAAAATGTTTTTGGTCAGTTTATTTTCTAATACTATAAGTAAAAATATTCTCTACAAACCAAGAATTGTGTGTGCTTTAAAAACAACCACACACCCAATTTCGTACAATTTTTGTTAAGAAAAAAGAATTTAGCTGTCAGAGACAATAGTTTCTGTTTCATCAGTCAATTGTGTAAAGCCAGCCAAGATTGCTTCTGACTCAACGTGCAGTATAACCAAATAAGTGTCAGTCTAAATATTCTTCAATTAAAAACATGGACCATTGAAGTATTTGGAAAGGTCCTTTCTGATTTAATATTGTCTGAAGAAGTTTTTCTTCAATTTAATTTGAGCTCCCGTATATTTTCCCTTAGATTTGATTTACATAAAAGAAATGTTGACAAACATGATTTTTGAGGTAATAATAACAAATGAATATGTCTGCCAGGGGTTTCTTTTTATGCCCGGCGCATCTTGATGCGGGAGGCATAATAGTGATCTTCCTGTGCAATCTTCCGTCCGTCCTTCCCTCCGTGACAAGGTTAAGTAGATTTTATTGTTTCGTAGAGCACCCACTCCCCTTCTACAACACTTGGATACTTACACAGTTGTTGCTTATGACCATTCCCTATCCACCCATATCACCCAACCTCACTTTGACCTTGACCTTGAACTAATTTGGACTTATAATAATTCAAAAGTGCCATTTCTTGGTTAACTAGATTTTACAGTTTCGTCTAGCATCAACACCGCTTACTACAACACTTGGATGTTTACACAGTTTTTACTTATGACCGTTCCCAATCCACCCATATCACTTTGACCTTGACCTTGACCGAATTTGGACTAAGAAATGGGCTACCCAGCATCAACCGGGGACATGTGTGTTTATCAAACACAGAATCTTGTTTATATTTAGGAAAAGAATAAGTATTGACTTTAAATCATTCATTTTATTTGTTAACAGTGACATTATTATTCCAGTGTCATGACTCGACTCAAGAATAAATGAGATAAATAAGACATGGTAATGGTGACTGTAGTTTTTAAGGGTTCTTAAATTATTTATTTTAGTTCTGTTACTTTTTGTTTGGTGAACTGTTGTCATGTCAAGAACCTGAAATAAGATTAACACGAGATATGTTTTATTATTAAACAAATAAATGATAAATGCGCTTTTTCAATTTTGAAATTGTATACTACTTCATAAAAAGTATGTTTTTAAATACTTTTCACATACATTTCTTTAGTAACCTTGAAATAAAAAAATGACTATATGTTAACATAATTATTATAGAAAAATGAAAACTTGCAAAATATTGTATGCATTACATTGTTCAGAGAACTTGTTTGTGTAGGGTGACTTTTGATGGCCATTGAAGTGTCTTAACTGCAGTTTGTACACACATTTTCTTGTTATTTATATTTGTTGTAATTCTGGTTTATTGCATTACATGTTATGAATATTTTAATGTTATTTTTTCTAGTTACATAATATTAAAATTATGTTAACCAATATTTATTGCACAGAATGAATGTCATCAAATTTACAAAACATTCATGTTTTGATTTGTTGTCCATTAAATAAATACTACAAGTCTTGTGCTTATAACTTGCAATGCTAAAAGTATGTGTTAAAATTAAAATATTCCTGATTTTTACATTATTGTTACACCTGTTTGAAAAATGGGACATATTATTGGAACGCCCATGGCTGGAGGACAGACTGTGCATCCACAATCTTTGTCCAGAGCATAATTTCATCCAACAAGGAAAGATTTCAAATAACTAATTAGCAGATGAAAAAGTACTGTGAGTCAGCATGTTGTGTCCAAGAACTAGATCCCCAGGTCAAAGATCACAATTCAAGGTCAAAGGTCAAATGTAAAAATTCAATCCATAGGCTTTGCCCAGAGCCTAACGTTGTCCAGCATGGACAGATTTTCAGGTAACTTGACAGAAGTGATAAGAATAGTGAGCTGGAGTAGTGGCATGCAAGAGCCAGGCCCCTAGGTCTAAGGTCAAAGGTATTTATATAAGAAACTAATCCTTAGGCTTTGTTTGGAGCATAATTGTGTACAGCTTGAAAGGATTATAAAATAACTTTAATACAAAATGCAGTTTATTATGTCTATGTTCGAAAAGGCTTGGTACGAACGGAATACGCATCCAGAGGCATCACCAGCTATCGCATACAGATAATTTTATCACCAGCTATCGCATGCAGATAATTTTACGATAAAAAGTTACCAACACTTTATTGTTTTACCGATTTCTATGCATTTTTTTTTAAATTTTGATCTGTAAGATGTCCATAAAAAACGATTTCTGCAAAGCTTTAGTTTTATTAACATATTTCTGGACTGCTGCTTTAATTGTTCAGAATGTCAAGAATTTTAATCTGCAATATTGAGGTCGACAGACTCTTTCATATAGACTTAAACTGTATTATTGCCCATGTTAATGTTTATTATGGTTTTTGTGTTGCCTGAAAAGGCAACATATAGGGGTTACCTGATTAGCGGTGGCGACCACTTCAGTTTGTGCAGACAATAACTTTTTGGGCTTTCATTATGAAACTTTATGGAAGTGTTAGTAGGCATAAAAGGAAGGTCAAATTCGGTTTTCGGCGTAGTTGCTTTTATCGTAATTGAGTTATGCCCCTTTAAAAAAAAAATTCAAATAAGGCTTGTGCAGACAATAACTTGAGAAGTTTTTGTGCAATCATTATGAAACTTTAGGGAAGTGTTAGTAGGCATAAAAGGAACGTTAAGTTCAGTTTTCAGCATAATTGCTGATATGGTACTTGAGTTATGCCCCGTCAGGCGACACATCCGACTCACAGAGTTTTATTTTTATTTTTAAGCATGAATGACTTCTCTGGTTGCTAACTGTTCAATCAAATTATAAGGCATATTTAAAAAGCAACTTCAAAAATGTATTGCAGACAATTTTTAAATCAATAAATCTCCTCATCATTGCTACAAATTATCATTGTTAAATGGTGATCCATAATTGGTGATGATGACGAAGGGCGTAGCGCCCTATACGCACCATAAGCATATGCGTAATACAAAAATGCGGAGGATAAACATAAAATAAAGTACTGTAGAAATCTTAAATTTGCGAGGACAAATTTTCGCGTTTTTGTCCCAAAATGATCCTTTTTTTGAATTTGCGTGTTCTCGAATTCGCATTATCGTCATGACGCGAAAAATAATACGGTATACTGCTCACGTTATTGTACCAAGCGGTTACTAGTAGTAGCGTGTCAGTTGCCAGAAAGTCGATAATTGCTTTCATGCAAGTGTTTTTGTTACAACTAAGCGTGAAAAACGACAACGCACAGTAACAATAGGCTGTTTTCACACATTTTCCAACCTATGCCATTGTTATAAATTGCTTATAATAACATAATTGGACTTATTACCATATGGTACATTACGAGGTAAAAGTAGCATATTTTTGGATTTTTAACTTTAGGACATACACATTTATTCGCCCTGGTGTTGAATTTGTTAGGAAATAAAGTCACGAATATTAGCGAAAATAAAACCCACGTGAATAAAACCAGTTCTACAGTATTTGCTCAAACGGTGAGAACAGAATGGCAAGTCAAATGTGTGTATTATATAAATGACCTGTCTTTTGCTCATGATGGTAGTCAAATCGATGGAATTTAAAGTTTGACTTCATCAGTAACATAATTATGAGTTATGAGTTAAAGTTATGTCGAGTAGTTGGTTCCGGACCATTATCGGTATCTGAGCCCAGATTTCAAGTTCATCTTAATATTTAAGCACTTCACGCATATTGAAAATATCTGTATGTGGGTAGTCTAGAAATAGCTCGCATCTGTTTTGCTTAAACAGTTTGCTGTGTAGAATAATCTACCCATAATCGTATTGCAGTATTCTGCACCAATATTGAATTTTCTTTGACGCCATGCATTGAAATTAAATCTTGTTGGGATACTCATACTGATTAACATCGGTGTTTCAGAATTAATCTCATAAATAATGAGGTTTCAGAGTTGTATACGCACAGTTTTTGTAAGCTACTGCGTGAACTTAAAGAAACACGAAAATGCATTTCAAACCGTCACTACATATGCAGCCGTCACTTCTGTAAGCATTTAAATCGAGCTCTCAACATCTTATTTTGGAAAGTATTAATTGTTTACCTTCCGAATCAAAGCTATCTGAAGCCGATAATTTAAGTCTTCGACACCGTCGTTACATGATGGTGCACATGGTGGTGTAAATTCTACATCTTTGCAAACACAGTCGTGATTAATTTTCATGTTTTGATTACTTTTTTTTTACATTTCGTAAATTAAATTGTTTTTAATTATTTCGATAAAAATCCATGGATGTTAAATGATGAAAATATGTTTCTATACTGAAGAAAATAATTACTCCAGAAAAGTGCCTCAAAATGCTCCATTCTTTCCCAGGGAGGGGGAGATCCCCCCAAATCCCCACTAGCGGGAGGGACATGATAAATGTTCTCGTGTGCGTTTAAATTTTACAACCCTGGCTACGCCCCTGATGACACAAAGAAAATTAATGGATCCTGCATGAATGTTTAAATATTTATTAAGCAAATTCTCTTGAAAAGAAAAAAAAAGGCTGTTCATGCATTTCTAAATGGGAGTGCTAATACAGAATGATGACTTAAGAAATCAGATAAAACTTAGTTTGTCTCTTCCGCTGCACTTCAGAGACCTGCAAACAAACCATTAATCTTGTCTTTCATTTATCCATACATTTACAAAGAAAAAATACAATTGTTTAATCTGCACCAAATTATAATTTTAATTATTAGCTTACAACTGGTTCAATCTGTTAACCTGCCTGGCCCTGGGCTTTGAATCCTAAACCTGTGTTTCTTATCAGAAAAATGGATCAGAAATTATAATTGTATTGTTTGTTTTTATGTCATTTTCAGGATGACAGAGACACCACAAAACCCCCTCCCTCGGAGGTGCAATTTGCGACAAAACACACATTGCCACAACTCTCCAAAAAGGAGGTAAGCATTACTGTATGTCGACATCACGAATGCAATCAAATTAGCCAGTGACTAACATTTTAAACATTTTGCTCAAGAATAATCTGCTTGGCTGCAGTTTTGTTTTCATAATACCGACATAAAGTACACACAATTAGTAGCATTTCCACATAATGTAAGGTTATGTTTACTAAAATGATTCATTTTGTTAGCAAGACCAGGAGGCCCTGAAAGTGTGTTGTAAGCCAAAACAAAACATACAGTGTTGCAGATCTCGTGCTAAAACTGGTAAAATAATATAAAATGACATCACAACATTGAAAAATGTACATTGCATTATATCATATTTGTTCCATTTGATGCACAATCCCTATTAAATGCGCATTCCCAAACTTTTTGAGACATGGTAATGATTCAAGAAAAAAATTAAACCTTAAATTATCCCTTTAGCGCTAAGTGTTTGTATGACAAACATGGTCAATTTTTCTTTATCTCACGGGCATTTGGCATGTTTTACAGAGTTCTTATTTTAATATTTCTTAATTAAATTGTAGGAGAAATTATTTGTTTAACAGGATGGATAATGCCATTTCAAGGCAAAAAAAAATTTTATTGGCCAAAACACCACGATATCCTTGAAAAGTCTGAATGCTTCACGCCATTTATAGTTTTCTTTGTTTTAAGGGATTTAAAAAACGCAGGAATATTTAAGTACATTAACAATGCTAAACAATGCTTTGTTATTTGAATAAATAGCAATGATAATACATAACAGCATTGGAAATTTTTCATGCAAATGGCAAAAATGTATTTTTTTTTATTATTTAGGTTTGTCTCAAATTACCGCGCATTCTCTGCAAAATGATTGAGCTGCGGCAAGTTTATTAGAATGAATATGGTATCTTTGTCAACAATCTCACCCACAAAACTACTAAAAATGAAAAAAGAAAGAAAAATAAGCAAACAATAATGCCAGTGAATATAAATTTCATACAAATGTTCAGAATTAACCATACAATTAACATGGTTCGGAACATTAAAGAGATTTTATTGCCAATTATTGCCACATTTTGCCTCAAGAGACTGAATTGTTTGGAATTGATAGGAATAACCTTTTATTTTAATTGCTAAAAACTTATGTTTGCCCTAGGGATTTCATTTTTTAGCTCACCTGAGCACTAAGTGCTCGGTGAGCTATTGGTATAGGGGACCTCTCCGGCGTCGTCTGGCGTCCGTATGCCATCAACAATTTGGACCGTTATCGCGATAAAGACTACATTTGTTATTCAATCTTGACCTAACTTGCACAATTTGTGTATGACCATAAAATCTCGGATGGGATTGTTATTGGGTCAGATCACACCAGTAACACCAGAGTTATTGCCCCTTTTTCATGCAAAAAACGTGCAAAAATGCCCTTTTCCAATGTTTAAGACTTTATTTTCCATCCAATTTTAACCAAACTTTCACAGTTTGTGTACGACTATCAGTTCTCAGGAGACGCCAAAAATGGGCCAGATCATGTTTCAAACACCAGAGTTATCGCCCTTTGTTTATAAAAAAATATACAAAAATTGACATTATTCAGAATAGAGACTTCATTTTTCATCCAATCTTCACCAATCTTGCACAGTTTGCCTATTACCATGAGATTACAGTTGAAGTCGAATATAAGCAAGATCGGACCATAAACACCAGAGTTACTGCCCTTGGTTTGTGAGAATATTATGCAAAACTGGACATTATTCAGGATAGAGACTTCATTTTTCATCCAATCTTCACCAATCTTGCACAGTTTGCCTATGACCATAAGATTAAAAGTGAAGTTGAATATAAGCAGGATCAGACCAGAAACACCAGAGTTATTGCCCTTTGTGTGTGAAAAAAATATGCAAAAATGGACATTATTCAGGATAGAGACTTCATTTTTCATCCAATCTTCACCAATCGTGTACAGTTTGTCTATGAACGTAAGAATACAGGTCGAATAAAAGCATGTTGCCCCCTGTGTTTGGAAAAAAACATCAACAAGTTATAAATGATTGGCTTGCACACATGATTTTTGATTCAATGTTGACCAAACTTACACAGTTTGCGCATGACCATAAAAATTGATTGATAAAATTTGATTTCCAACAGTTGCAAGACGTGCATGCAGTTATTTGTACATACAACATTGATGTCTTCAGAGCCTGCATTAATATCATTTATCATCATTGGACAGAAAATTATCAAAGAAAAAATCAAAACTTTACCTTATAGCACAGCCATCACAATTATCGAATTGCAACTAGTTCTCCAAAACTGTTTGCGAAAAAGACATCAAAATCTTCTGTTTCTGCATTTTCCAGAATTGTAAATGACTTAATGAAAAAGGGTCAGGTAGGAATATCGAGAAAAATGATTTGAGAACCTTTAGCAAAAAAAACGCACATCCACTACCCAACTTGTACTCTAGTTAGCCCATTGCACTAACCGATGTATTAAAGCAAAATTGATCCTATTGTCTGCGTATTGTTCAGATACCTTAATTTTCAAACCTGTCACAACAGTATGGTCTTCATCTGTACCAGTTCTCAGGTGAGCGCTTTGGGCCATGATGGCCCTCTTATTTCTAGCTCTTGTCGTAGAATTCATAATTGCCATTTAAGTTGTTGGCACTTTTTGGAGATATGACCATTGGAAAGTTCATGCCTTCCTTTTACTTGAACTTGTGCTATATGGAATTCCATGATGATCTAGTTACAATTCCTCAACTTCAAATTAATAATAGTGACTTCTTAACAAAAACGATGTGCATAAAAAAGCATTTTCAAGCCATTTCTTGTTTATTCTTTTTATTTCTTTACCTTATAAAATACTCTGACCAATTTGCATCTACCAATGTTCACACCTGCTACAATTTCAGTGCACATTTTGCATCTATTATTTTCACTTCCATAATTATATACCCTGAGAAACTAAGTTATCTTGACACATTTTGAGAATTCCCACAGTTAAGTGTGCATGCTTTTGTCCGCTATTATCTCATGTTTATAATCATGATTTCTGTGAATTTTGGCATGAACCCTTTCAATATCAGCTCACATTTGATATTTCAATGGTTGAGTGTGAAACTATTGTATCTGCTTAACATTTCTATATCAGATAAAATAGTTTCATACTCAACCCTCGATTTACCTCCACAATTTCTTCAAATTTTGATAGTTTCTCTCACAATATAAATGCACAAATTGATATTTTCCATTACAATTTGTGCTCACATTTCAATATTTATACCCTCACAATTTCCACACATTTTGATATTTAACCTCATTATCTCCGCATACTCCAATATTAACCATCACAAATTTTGCACATTTTAGGTATTTAACCTCTCGATTTCCGCACATTTTATATTTGCCCCGACTCTATTTCCGCAGATTTCCATATTTACCCTCGCAATGTCTTATCACACTCTATTGCCAGTTTGAGCTGCTGTACGTTGAGGTGCTGTACACGATCAAGCACAAGATAGGGATCACGATAGGGGGTCACCTGCCCTTCATTCAGGACCTCTACCAGTATGCCCAGGAGGCCTTCAATGTCTCTCCTGAGGACCATGCTAGGCTTATGGCCAAGGCAACGAAGGAGAAGGTTGGTTATACCTCGGTGTTGTTCTATATCTGTTAAAATCTGCTGAGACATGCTTAGTTTAGACCCAGCTTTGCATCTAGTACTATATCTGCTAGGTTTATGGACAAGGCCCCAAAAAAGATGATTGGTTATTCTTGTACCATTTGTATAAGAATACATGTCTTTCCAGCATTGCATCAGATATATTACCTACCAAAATACAGCTATGTTATACTACAACATAACTTATTTGTAGTGGCACAACATAGAACAACGTGGCCTTAACGTAGCACAACGTGAAAAGACTGAGAGTCCTGTCAATTGCTACATTATGCTGTGTAATATTCGCTAGGCTAAACTATTATATGCTACGCATCACTCTCGTTATTGTTATACCTAGCTGCGCTATGTACTGCATTATTCCATGCAGCGCCACGTAATGACATGTTGTGGTACGTTGTCAATGTAATAGTAGGATAGCACTAGTGCAGTAACTACGTAGTACATTGAGGCGCAGTGTCATAAAAATTGATGACAACTTGGGGCAACTTGAGTGTGAAATACATGCTAAAACGGCGCGTAATAACGTGACGCTATGACTGGGGTATACAAATTGAGGTCCATTCTTGATGACCATAATTATTCCATGGATAGAAAAAGTTCAGGGATACAAAGTGGTCAAGATGTGTCACTGTTTATTCACGATTTATATTCAAACAAAAGTTACAGGTAACAAACCTGAGTTACATTTGAATTATTAGAAATATTGATATCATGAAATAGTGTTGATCCAAGATTTCCAAAGAAGACTGCTGGATTATTTATCTGGAGGATATTTATTATCAGGATTTGGAAGTCTTAGTCTGTTTTCTCTGGATAAATTAAGCATCTTTTATAGCCATGAAGTACAGTTCCTGATATTGATCCTGAACAGATCCAACACGCAATGTCACATTAATAATCCGATGTGTACCTACAATTTTCCACAAGTTATAAAAGTTAATGAGATTACCATATTAAAGAGTGTGTAGTTCGTTCATATTTTTGACAAAATGAAGTTTAATTGGTTGTTCATCTGAAGACCTCAGTGTTTTCTGTTGTCTGTGAGACCATGAGCGTTAAATTCATATTTCAAGAAAGTTTAAAATTCACTTTGTGCTTTATCGCAAGCATTGAATCTTTGTTTTCTGGCCCTTGTAATGTCAAAGAGCAATAATTCAATTCTGTTTGTGAATTGTTAGACATTTGAGGTTTCAATATTTTTTAGAAAGTTTGAGAGTCAGTTGCTGCTCTATTGGAAGAATTTAATATATGAGGCACATCGTGGGAAAACTGGACTTAATGCATGTGCGTAAAGTGTCGTCCCGGATTAGCCTGTGCAATCCGCCTACAGTGGATTTATGTTAAGAACAGACTTCCTTGAAGTGCGGACTGCACAGGCCAATCCGGGACGACACTTTATGCACATGCATTAAGTCTGGTTTTCTCACGACGTGCCTCATATGTTGTCTGTCACTGGTGAGATCAGAGAGCAATCGGATTTTAAGAATGTTTAAGGAAGTAATATTAAGAAATTTTCAATTTTAAAGGATCTCTCGTTGGATCATCCAGAATTGAACAATGGTATTTGTCACATTTTGAGATAGCAGTTTCTTGTTTTTGATTCTTTTTCAAATTTTCACTTTTAATCAGTATTTAATTTGTGTTCTTTTGTTGTACTTCAGTACGTGTACTTGATAATCATCATGCTGGAGAGATTTTGGTGAATGCAGGTTGTAGGATTTAAGCTGAATGCAGGTGTTAAGACTTTTTTTCTTTAATTTTGTTTAATATCTTCAATCCTTGTGCAGAATTATAAAAAAAAATGTTGTGCATAATTATTGAACATTCCTGATGCCATCACTCCATGTACTAATGTCTGCAGGAATGGGTTATTTTATGTATCAAATTATATAAAACAATTAACTGTCTAGGATCAGTAGACTTTCCTGCAATTTATTACCAACACTGAACTGTAAGTGCACCACTCAACTGCATTATGAAGCTGATTATTTATTTAACAGACATGATACTGACCATAATGCCATGTCCATATCACTTGGGGTATCAATATTATTGATGAGGAATTATTCTCACCAGGGTCTCTGCAGAATTCTCATTTTATTATTTAACCTCTAGAGTAAAGTCACCAAATAGATACGTTATGACTTTTGAATAAATGTGTATAAAGAGTCCGTAATTTTGACATGGTATTCCTTATTTCGACACCCCAAAACGTTTTTAAAAAAAATAACTCGAACATGCAGCTTTAGGGCGTTTTTAGCGAACATTTTGTTGATTGATTATTCTAACATGATGCTAATGATTTTTTCTATAGACAGAGAACATAATTATCCTTGTTAAACTACCCGTAAACAACACTAGAAAAAAATTCGATTCTGAGCGGAGCATATTAAAAAGTAGTTCCATTTGCAAAAATATATGTTAGAATCAAAATAATTTTCGCATTATCGTTGTTTATAGGCCAATAAATAACTCTTTGTCGTTCTGATGCGTGGCTTAATTCCTACACATCAGAACTCCAAATCATTGTTTATTGGCTGATAATCAACTATAAATCAAACATTATTTTTTAAATATAGAGCAAAATTTACTAGTATATGAACACGTCGTGAAAAAAATGAACAAAAACATGAGCAGTCATTTGCTATGTCCATCAATTTAATCCGGGTTACCAGCAAAAATCGAAAGAAGAAGCTGCTTTCATCACCGTTAAACATCCTTTAAAAGTGACTCCCAATCTGGAACTTCCTTTTGAAGATACATTTTCAAACCGTTGAACCATCCATTTACCATTTCAATACTTATGGACGACCTCTGGTGACCCAAAACCATGGCTTTCCATTCCGTAAGATCGGGGTGTCTTCGCAAAGCCTTGAAACCAATGATTGCCTGGGAGATTGTTTGTAAAAGGATTCTTCCTACCATCTGCATCAAGGACCTTCTTAACCTCAACGTAAAGGTCATGCCGCTTCAATGGATAGCCGATGGAAGCCATTATCGTCGCGTAATCGACCAACACCCTCTTCTCTGCATTTGTCAGAACACATGGCTTGCCTGGAATCGATCCCAATGGAGCTTTTCCAATGAGTTTGTCAATCAAGGTAATGTGAGGTATCTCGAAGATAAGTGCCACTTTCTTCTTGGACATTGCACCTTTCTGTACCATAGAAACCGCAGCCGCCACTTTGCTAATGAATACGCCCTCTACTTCGCTCCACCTGCCTGTTTTGACATGACTTGGACTGAAAGAAGAACAATTGAATATTTCAGTGATAGGAACTGGTAACATGTCGAAATTACGGCCAGCACGAATTTTCTATTCCTAATTTCGACACCCCTACTTACAATGTCAAAAACGTAAAAAATATGGCTGAAATTATTCAAACACGATAAACACAGGTGGTTCTTTAATTCTGAACAAATTTCATTCCAATTCATGTAAAAATAGTTAAAAAATCGTACCTTAGCGTTGGTATGTCTCTTACAGCTCTGCGTAAGGGTAAGATACAAAACATAATCATTTTGATGACGTCAGAATATGTGTGACATCATTTTAAGCTATTGATATTTGAGCACTACATTATGCACTCTGGGAGATTATTGTCGAAACCTGTCGAAATTACGGACGTGTCGAGATTAAGTGACTTTGCGCTAGTTGCCAGCGACTAAATAATGTACAGTTAGTAATTTCCAGTCATATTTAAAGACTATATCCTGTACTAAATATTTTCAAAAAAAGACATTATAGAACACTTTTCAACTAGTATGCAGTTTAATGCAAAATAATTTTCTTCCAGTCTGGTACAAGCGACAGTAACCTTCTTTCCCATAAAATCCTCGTCATTCCAGACTGGTGTCCTTACTGCAACTCAAACAGTCATTTTTTGGAAAATGTAGATTGTTGTATTAAGAACGCCAAATACTCACAGGGATCTTGCTGTCTGTTTTCTGCACATGTACACAGCGTTCCCACCATGACCTTACCACATCGTTTTTATTGAGTTTACACTTAAACCCACAGCATCCACATGGTGGTCATCTGCAAACCCACAGCCATTACACTGCTTTCTTTGCATGTCTTCTACGACTCTATCATGCCCATCGCTGCTTTTTTAAAAGGCTACAGTTTTCTGGACAATTTCATTTGTAAATGCGCAATATATTCCACAGGCAACTTTATATGCACAGCAAAATGCTGAAGACGATGGGTTGTGGGTGGGGCAGAGCAACCATGGCTGCACTCCAACGTCATCCCCTGACTGAGTCTCAGAGACGAACACACAGTCTGTTGTCAGTGTTTGATAGCGTGTCAGCCAAATCAAGACATCCCCAGCCTGTGGCTTTCTTGTTGTTCGCATCTTGCTGGATGATAAGTTGGCAAAACCTGGTAAGCAGCTCATCAAACGTTTCAGAGGAAGCTCAAGAAAAATGCAGGATCTTCCTGTCTCAAGTCAGGGAGGTTGTAGTAGTCAAACTGTTCTGTTCCAATTTCACCGAGTCATGGTCTGACCCAGCATCTTCTTCACCTTGCCCTCTTCTTTCTTCTTGGAATATACATTAAAAATTAAGTCTAGATGACTTTGAAAGATACACTGATGAAGGTAAACCGATCGCCATTGAAAACCATGGTATAGTGAGGGACGCGCTAGAAAGGCTGCTGCAAACATGAAGGGTCATAGAATGATTGTTGTTACAATCGACGCATGGTGGACATTGTAAGGTTGGGGATAAATGGCGACCTTAGGTTGAATCTATGGCGTTCTTGGCCAGGACGCCACACCTCTGCGTTTACTTTGAGCGTGTCCAAAATAGTCGCGTCCATGGCAGTCCTACCGCATCCTGGGTCGCTGGAAAAGAATGCAGTGAGGACGCCAGTCCGGTGTGAAGCAGATATAAGATACGTGGCTTGGCCATTATAAAGTATGTAAATAAAATCTGAAGGTTTTTAGTGAAGAATCATTTGTGTTCTTATTGGATACTATGTTTGTCCAAACATCAACACATTCTCCAAAAACACACTGTTCACAAGGTATTCTGATGTTTTGTATTCTGATTAATCGGGATGGCAAAACTATTTGATTGAATTATCGTTATTGGAATAGTTAAAACGTCATTCGAATATTTGCACATTTATATTGCTTTTATTAAAATGAAAATTTACTGATTGTAGAAAGTTTTCTTTCAACATTAAGCAGTTTTCACCAGTAAATATACACAATACTGTATTTTCAATAGATTAGCCACATGTCATGTGTCAGACAGAGATGTTGAATATACGGGTCCATGTAAGCGGTCAGTCGGGTAGCGGGTCCATGTAAGCGGTCAGTCGGGTAGTCGCCAGTAATACACAATAACGTCGGACAATATGAAGCCATAACGTTTCACTTAAATATTTATTTAGCTTATGAAAAGGTTACTAAAATGTAATTACAGAAGTATGATCACACATTTACCAGTCATTATAGAAGATTATATTTAGAGAAATGTTGCTCATATGCTTATAGACTCCTTTCCAACTATTCGAATACCGATTTTGGTATTCTATGCCATCTCTAGTAATTAAGGCAGTTATTGTTTGTGTGTTTTTGTCCATTATAGGAACAGCTATTAGAAACACTATATATAATTACTAATCACCTTTACATATTACACGCAATATCAGTTATATTGCACGTTTTATATCAGTTAAAACGAGTAAATAAAACGATAAACTGTTCCTGTATTCATACAACTGTTCCTGTATGGAGATTTTTAAAGACATTTTGCTATTTAAGTTTATATAAACCATGTGACCCCCGGGGCGGGGCCAGTTTTGACCCCAGGGGCATAATTTGAACAAGCTTTGTAGAGGACCACTATATGATGTTACATACCGAATAAGAAACCTCTGGGCCTTGCGGTTTCTGAGGAGAAGATTTTTAAAGTCATTTTGCTATTTAAGTCTATATAAATCATGTGACCCCCGGGGCATGGCCACTTTTGACCCCAGGGGCTTAATTTGAACAATCTTTGTAGAGGACCACTTTACGATGTTATGTACCAAATATGAAATCTCTGGGCCTTGTGGTTTCTGAGGAGAAGATTTTTAAAGTCATTTTGCTATATATTCTATATAAACCATGTGACCCCCGGGGCGTGGCCCGTTTTGACCCCAGGGGCTTAATTTGAACAAACTTTGTAAAGGACCACTCAAGGATGTTACATACAAAATATGAAACCTCTGGGCCCTGAGGTTTCAGAGAAGAAGATTTTTAAAGTTTACACTTTTTAAATCTATTTTTAGCTCTGGTGACCTACATATGCAGAGGATCATAACGATTTGAACAACTTTGAAAGAGGGTCACGCAATGATAATTCCTGTGAAGTTTAGTGAAAATCTGCCAAGTGGTTTAGGAGATGTTGTTTGAATGAAAAGTTGACGACAGACGCATGGAAGGACGGACGCACAGACGACGGACAATGGGCGATCACAAAAGCTCACCATGAGCACGTTGTGCTCAGGTGAGCTAAAAAGATATTTGGCGTATGTTGTAAATGTTTGTAAAGAATGTAAATTGAATATCCAACATGAATATTTAAAACTGATGCATATGTTGGTTTGGTTTATAAACGAACAGTCTCATGTCTTCATAGATCTTTATTCTACACGCATTAAATATATTTTTTCGATATTATTTGAAATAAAATAAATAGGTAAATGTTCATTATCAAATAGCAAACTCATATTTTCATGTGGCTAGCTCCTAAAACAGTAGTATGAAATGTTTCTGTATTTGAAATAAATAAAAAGAATATCATGATCGCATGTCAAAGCAATGAACTGATGCCCCATGTTTTAAATCAGTGCTACTTGAATAACCCAAATAATTCAGACTCATCTGCTTATCAATGTCAGTGTGTTTATCTATACAAAGTAAATCTAAGCATTTTACAATTACAACGAAATATAGATATTTGAAGCATTTTTGATGATTAAATTATTTTAGTATACAATGCATTTATTCATAGTCTATAAAAACAATGTCTGTTTGTAGATTGAATAGCCTCTACACGAGAATTTGGTAGAAGCATCAGTATTTCACAAGAAAAACAATGAAGCAGAGCATCATAAGGCGCCATGAAACTATGAAAAGTCCATATGTTTAAGATATCTTAATTATGTAATGTCCTTACAATTAACTGATCTTACCGCCTCATATTTTTCATCAGTGATTTTTTAAAATCTAAATAATTTTTAAAGTATTTGTCAGGCAAATCAAAATTGACTAGAAGTTACATGACAATAATGGAGAGAATGAATATGAGCGTGTAGTGGATTTTAAGCATTTATACTATGTGTGCCAAATGAAAACACGCGTCACGGAACATTAATCGCAATTGAAAATAATGATTTCACTTCATTTTGTGATAACAAAAACGTAAAGTTATATTAAATAGTGGCGAATAAGATTAATATTCCATTGTGAAAATACGTCTAGAGCGTTGTCGTGTATAACTATTATAGTTTATAATGCATTCATAAAACACACGTAAAGTAAAATACCAAATTTAAATCCAATTAAATGACGATGTCCCTAGCTTCCACCAGTGTCTATTTATAGAAAGATGCAAAATCTATTTATACATTGAATAGCCTCTACAGGAGAAGATGAGAGAAAATGCAATTCTAAATAATTCTTAATAAATACATCTACCAACCATTATTCAAATTAACATGCATCGTAAGTTTATAAATATCAGTAATTCTCCATTCATTATTAATTTTATTGTCTAGGTTCTCTGGATGCTTGTTAGAACGATTCAGTGTTGTTGACGTGTATACTATTAATAACCAGTCAGCGAGTGTATACTGTGGAATGTTGCCTATCGAAAATGCGATATTAACGGGGGATTTTCCCAAGGTTATATTACACGGCCTGTAAACACTGGCATGTAAATTGAAAATGAATATTGAGCCAATGCAACTTCTGCGTAGGGAGCTCATAACTGGAAATTATTTAAAACGTAAACAAAGCAAAGAGGTATGTCTGGATTTTTCAACATTGGCTCATTTTTCGGCGTAGCTGTCTAAGATCACTTTTGACCTAGATTTCTTGCGATAATTATGCAGCGGGAAAATTGAATGCCAATAGAATTAGGCAAATTTTCTAATTTTAGGGAATGCAAACTTCAAACAATGGTTGAACGTATACCAATAACTGTTGCATACTTTTGGGGATTAAAAATTTACATAATTGTTTACATAAGCGGTTAAATGATGTTATAAACATATTCTCGACATATACTCTAGAACTGAGGCTAATTATGAACGTTTTTTCTCATTGTATGCCATAAACAGATTGCTATATTCATTCACGTAACAAAATAACTCTTTTGTTTAGCCTACATTTATATAAGCGGTAGCTCTATAAATAGCAATTGTGCAATGTTCCCATTCATAAATCTCATTCATAGAGTTGCCGTTCCATGTAGCCCATTGATTCTAACGAGTTCATCACATTCCAGAAACAGTAGTGTCATTCTAAAAATAGCGCGCGTAGCTAGCAGCAGTAGTATATAGCTGTGTTAATGTACTCGTACATGCATCAATAATAGCGTTCAGAGAATCATAAACCTAAAAATTTAAATAAATGGGGAATTTATATTTATAAACTTACTGTTAATTTGAATTAAAATTGTGGTTACGATTTATTAACGATTATTTATAATTGCATCTTTATATCAACTTCTCCAGTAGATGTTATTTAATCTGTAAAAAGATGCTACATTTTCTGTAGATAAAATGTTATGAAAGAAGATTCGGAATACGTCGAATTGTTATTCTAATTATACACAGGAACCCTTGATATATCATAGTTCAACTAATATAATTTAAAATCGTCATAGTCTCATGAATTTTTATGTTTGCGTTATCAAAAATAAAGTCTTAACATGTCAAAAATCGCTGAATGTTCCCTGACTATTGCTGTTTATTGGGATACACAGTATACATGTTTATTTGACTTCAAATCGTTTTTATATTAGATAACTAACATGAATGGTATATTACCGGTACTATAAATAACTATATAGACTCGTCTGATAAATAATAATTTTAATTCATTCCCGAAATTATTTTCGTACATTTTTACTTTGTCAAATTGGCTTGACAAATTCAGATAACAATTATGTTAAAACTAAATTATTTTGGTTATTCATATATCACTGGTGGAAACATGGAGCTGTATGATTGGTTTATTCACGGCATAGATATTAATGATTTAACATTTGGGTACTAGAAGTTTTCTTATAGTGTCCGAAAAATCTGGGGTCCAATAAGTCTCCTAATATTGGTGGGGACCAAAAAATCTGGGGTCATCTTGGCCGTCTGTTTAGGTAACTTTTAAATGACATCTCAATATTAATTTCAACGCCGATTGTCTTTTTTAAAGACATTTCTTGTTTCCATTCACCTCCAAAAGAAAAGGACCCAATTTTTTACAGGCCGTGGTGGGGATTTTTTTAAAACTGGCCAATGCAATGTTAGGACTTATTCATTCGGGACTACTAGCGGGAAATTTTCACAACATTCGATTGGATGTTGAGAAATGTCAAAAGTTGGGTTAAACAGCTACGCCGAAAAACACATAAAACCGAGACTATGTTCACTTTCATGATATGTGTTACTTTACTGAAAGAATACAGACATCATTTAAGCAATGGGGTAATAGATTTGCACTGGAGATGACGCCAGTAGGCGCCCCTGTGGTGTCTTCGCACCACACACATGAAACATGCATGGGATGTCATTTATTTCTGTGTACAGTACAGACTGTACCTAATCCATTATTAAAAACATCCAGACAATATAATAGTTAGAATAGTTAGAAGACCTTTTATCCTATTACTTACATGTAAATCGATAAAACACAACCCATTGTATAAACTTGAGCTATATACTGTCGATATTTTTAGATTATGTTTATCCGATCCCTGTTTATAGATCGGAAGATGATCACGAGTGACAGTAATTCAAGTGCCAGAAATTTGTTATTTTCAACAATTATTTGAAAAACAAATGATTTTTGCTGTGTTTAATAATAAAATGAAATAAATAAATTGTTTAAAAGGTTGTTTGATCAATAAAAACTCGATTACATTATGGATTATTTTCTTCTCGTCAAAGTCAGCATGCGGATTGATACAGTCAGGTTTTTCCAAATAATGATAGCAAAGATGTCGACATTGGAAAGACTAACTCATACATGCAATATTTTTTTGGATCATCTCTGGGACTCTGCCCGCGAATTTCTGGGAATTTTACTGATTTTTCTGGACATATAGGTGTGTGAATTATTTGTCCGTGTTTAAAATACAGATTTATTCCAATCCAATGCAGTGTATTTTTATTACATGGCGTTTTATTGTTACATTGTATAAGTACTCGTAGCAATACGAATATTTATTAAAATGCTTCAGATCGCAAGTTATTGCACCACGAAAGTTTAATACAAAAAGTAAAGATTTCAAAGTTCTTTTGCTATAAAGTTTTTATTCCCAATTGACACTTCTATATTTAGCAAAGCACATGGTCGGTACACGCACGCTTTCCATGCGTGAAATGTGACGTCATTGGTGCCATTATACAATTAAAAAATATATATGTTTATAACACTTGAACAGTAAAATTGGATGGGCATTTTGGATATATGCAAATTTATGTGCGATTTCGATGTCAGAATTTTCTATGTCCTTATTTCGAATCAAATAATTATTTTACTCGAAATTTCAATGAAAGTAATTAAAAACTATTAGTTATTCAGGAAGTAAACTAAATGTGGATATTGTGAACAACGGAAATGGGTGACTAAATTGCTTTTACTTATGGTTGGGATTATAGGTACTCTTTCGTTATCAACTGACGCATGTATACTCCCTGTGGAAATGATTACGATCAAACCATGTATGAACCATGTTTCAAACATGGTTGTTCATGTATCAAACATGTCCAGAAAATATGTTCTGGCTTTGTTTTGAGATTGTTATAAACATGTTTGAAACATGATCGATCACGTTTGTAAAATGGCCACCATATCCAGAACATGTTTGATCATGGTCAACAGAAGTTATAAAATGACCATATTACAGCAACGAGTTTAATACCATTATATGGTAATGATATGACCATCAAAAACTGCTATCGAAATGACTATGTTTTGGTCGTGAATAAGAGACATTGATAGAGCTTTGTTTGGCCATGTATTGACTATGTTTGAATCATGTTTTGATCATGTTTCTAAAATGGCCCTCACTGTCAAAACATGTCTCTTCATGTTTGGCCATGGTTTAACAATGGTCAAACCATGTTGCAACCATGGTCATTGAATACGTCTTACCTCTCTTATGGATATGTTATGGCCTTGTGGAACCATTCGGACCATGGTCATATCAGTCCCAGATCATTTCCACAACATAGACATAACATGGTTATATGAGAGTCTAAAAAGATACGTTTTAGTCTTGATGTAGCAATGTTTCATTTCCAATACGTGGTCAAACCATGTTTTAAACATGGACAGAATGATTATGTTCTCATTGAAGTCATTTGTATTGCCAGTTTATGTCCAGTGTCTGGCCAGTTTTAATACCACTATTTCCAGACCTGACTGCAAATAAGTCAGTAGCTAAATCATAATTTAAACAAAGATATGAAAACAGTGAAAATAGTCTTAAACATTTAAGTATACTAATGACCGAAATGTTTGTCCGAAAAATTCATGCTCACCTGAGCACAAAGTGCTCATGGTGAGCTTTTGTGATTGCCCGTTGTCCGTCTTGCGTGCGTACATGTGTGCGTCGTCAACTTTTCATTCAAACAACATCTCCTCCTAAACCGCTTGGCAGATTTTCACCAAACTTAACAGGAATGAACCTTGGGTGGACCTCTTTCAAAGTTGTTCAATTCTTTCCGGTCCGCTGCATATGTAGGTCACCAGAGCTAAAAATAGACTTAAAAAGTGAAAACTTTAAAAAATCTTCTCCTATGAAACCGCAAGGCTCAGAGCTTTCATATTTGATATGTGACATCCTCTAGTGGTCCTCTACTAAGATTGTTCAAATGATGCCCCTGGGGTCAAAACTGGCCACGCCCCAGGGTCACATGGTTTATATAGACTTATATAGCAAAATGACTTTAAAAATCTTCTCCTCTGAAACCGCAAGGCCTAGAAGTTTCATATTTGGTGTGTAACATTGTATAGTGGTCCTCTACAAAGATTGTTCAAATGATGCCCCTGGGGTAAAAACTGGCCACACCCCAGGGGTCACATGGTTTATATAGACTTAAATAGCAAAATGTCTTTAAAAATCTTCTTCTTTGAAATTGCAAGGCCCAGAGGTTTCATATTTGGTATGTAACATTGTATAGTTGTCCTCTACAAAGAGTGTTCAAATGGTGCCCCTGGGGTCAAAACTGGCCACGCCCCAGGGTCACATGGTTTATATAGACTTATATAGCAAAATGACTTTAAAAATCTTCTCCTCTGAAACCGCAAGGCCTAGAAGTTTCATATTTGGTGTGTAACATTGTATAGTGGTCCTCTACAAAGATTGTTCAAATGATGCCCCTGGGGTCAAAACTGGCCACACCCCAGGGGTCACATGGTTTATATAGACTTAAATAGCAAAATGTCTTTAAAAATCTTCTTCTTTGAAATTGCAAGGCCCAGAGGTTTCATATTTGGTATGTAACATTGTATAGTTGTCCTCTACAAAGAGTGTTCAAATGATGCCCCTGGGGTCAAAACTGGCCACACCCCGGTGTCACATTGTTTATATAGACTTAAATAGCCACATGACTTTAAAAATCTTCTCCTCTGAAACCGCAAGGCCCAGGGGTTTTATATTTGGTATGTAACATTGTATAGTGGTCCTCTATAAAGATTGTTCAAATGATGCCGCTGGGGTCAAAACTGGCTACACCGGGGTGGGTGGGGGGGTGTCACTATAATTTCAATAAGCCTCTAAGAATCAATACAGCAGATGACATTCCAGCCAGGTGTATACAGTGTGCTATTTTTAGCTCACCTGAGCACAAAGTGCTCATGGTGAGCTTTTGTGATCGCCCGTCATCCGTGCGTGCGTGCGTCCGTCGTCAACTTTTCATTGAAACGACATCTCCTCCGAAACCACTTGGCAGATTTTTACCAAACTTCACAGGAATGATCATTGGGTGACCCTCTTACAAAGTTGTTCAAATCGTTACGGTCCGCTGCATATTTAGGTCACCAGAGCTAAAATAGATTTAAAAAGTGTAAACTTAAAAAATCTTCTCTGAAACCGCAAGGCCCAGAGGTTTCATATTTGGTATGTAACATCCTATAGTGGTCCTCTACAAAAATTGTTCAAATTATGCCCCTGGGGTGAAAACTGGCCACGCCCTGGGGATCACATTGTTTATATAGAATATATAGCAAAATGACTTTAAAAATCTTCTCCTCTGAAACCACAAGGCCCAGAGGTTTCATATTTGGTATGTAACATCCTATAGTGATCCTCTACAAATATTGTTCAAATTATGCCCCTGGGGTCAAAACTGGCCACGCCCGGGGGGTCACATGGTTTATATAGACTTGAATAGCAAAATGTCTTTAAAAATCTTCTCTGAAACCGCAAGGCCCAGAGGTTTCATATTTGGTATGTAACATCCTATAGTAGTCCTCTACAAATATTATTCAATTTATGCCCATCGGGTCAAAACTTGCCACGCCCCGGGGGTCACATGATTATATACACTTAAATAGCAAAATGACTTTCAAAATCTTCTCAGAAACCGCAAGGCCCAGAGGTTTCTTATTTGGTATGTAACATCGTATAGTGGTCCTCCACAAAGATTGTTCAAATTGTCTTTAAAAATCTTCTCCTAAAACTGCAAGGCCCAGAGGTTTCGTATTTGGTATGTAACATCCTATAGTGGTCCTCTACAAAGATTGTTCAAATTATGCCCTATGGGTCAAAACTGACCACACCCCAGGGGTCACATGGTTTATATAAACTTATATAGCAAAATGACTTTAAAATTCTAATCCTCTGAAACCGCAAGGCCTAGAGGTTTCATATTTGGTATGTATATGTGGTCCTCTACAAATAATGTTCAAATTATGCCCCTGGGGTCAAATCTGGCCACACCCCAAGGGGTCAAATGGTTTATATAGACTTAAATAGCAGAATGACTTTAAAAAGCTTCACCTTAAACCACAAGGCCCAGAGGTTTGTTAAGATTGTTCAAATTATGCCCCTGGGATAAAAATAAGCCACACCTCGGAGATGCAAATTCTGATTGGGTTACAAGGTCTCAGGTTAGCGTCCTAGGGCCCTCAGGGCCCTCTTGTTAGATCTTGTCAAACCAGCTAGCCATTTACACAGTGTTGTTAGGGTGCTTTAGAGAATCGTTGGAGATGACCATTGAAATGCATAGAAAATGTTACCCACCAGCATGGTCAATCATGCTGTTGTGTAAGTAAATTAGCTGGATGTAATGTTTAGGCAATGTGTAAGAAATGTAGTCAATCAGTCTTAGTATATAAGACCGTCTTATATCATACATTTTCACATTAGATCTACTACATTGAATTTGTTTACAGGCGAAGTGTATATTTCTAATTTAATAATGAAATGCCAAATATGAAATGATAGCATTAGATCTATATCTAGTCTAACTTAAGTGGAACTGCACAATTTTTTGTAAGACAAAATGATGCAGCAATCGAGTCTATGGCTCTGATACTGCAGACTGTTTCACCAGCATGTACAGAAACACGTAGCATAGAGCCAAAAGTCTAGTCATCTACTTTAAACCTTTCATTTGTACAGTTTAATTAAATGTGTGCAGCACACAAAAAACTACACACAGATCATTTCTCTCCAACAAAGTTCTTAATGCTTTGTTGGCAGCCTCCACCCAAGGATCTCTTCTCAGAAGAACAACTTTTTAGTACCAGATATTGGACATGAACACTATGCCTCATCAACATGTGGGTGGACATGTGGCACCAGCAGAAACCATGAAGGACAGCTTTCTAAATTTGTGTACAGGGCTTGCACTAAAATGAAATGTTTGTGTTGGATATAAGTGTTGGATAGTGGAAGACCTGAACATTTCAGACATGAAATGAAGTATAAATTAAAGCTTTGTTTAAAGTCATTTCTGATAATTTTGTGATAAAATATGCCAATAACTTCATTGAAAGAGGTATACATTTAGATAAACCGTGTCATTATCTATTTCCAGGTTACATTACTTTTGCCACTTATGTTGTTGTGTATCTTTGATAAATGTTATAGTGTGTGAATTTTATGATTATGTTATGTCATTGGGAAACAAAAGAGAGAAACAAAAACTATATCAAAAGACTGTTTATTGTTGTGCTTCTGTTAGCTCTGAAGTACCGTAGATTTTGATTTAGTACACATGAAAAGTTTTTTTAAATCTAACGTCGAAGGGGGTACGCCTGCTCCCACCCACCCCTCAGCCGCGGTTATTTGCCCCTGTACCTTAGCAAAATCCTAGGGAAAGGCCTGGGTATGTAACATTGAATAGTGGTCCTCTACAAAGATTGTTCAAATTATGCCTCTGGGTCAAAACTGGCCACATCCCGAGGGTCACATGGTTTATATTGACATCAATAGTAAAATGACTTTAAAAATATTCTCCTCTGAAACCGCAAGGCCCAGAGGTTTCATATTTGGTATGTAACATTGTATAGTGGTCCTCTACAAAGATTGTTCAAATGATGTCCCTGGGGTAAAAATTGGCCACCCCCTGGGGGTCACATGGTTTATATACATTTAAATAGCAAAATGACTTGAAAAATCACCTCTGAAACCGCAAGGCCCAGTGGAATCATATTGGGTATGTAACATTGCATTGAAAAGTGGTCCACTACAAATATTGTTCAAATTATGCCCCTGGGGTACAAGGTGGCCATGCCCTTTGGGTCACATGGTTTATATAGACTAAAAAAACATCTGAAACTGCAAGGCCCAGATCTTTATACTCAGGTAAGGCATTTAGTGCCTTTTTTCCCTCTTGTTATTAGCCATTATGATGCCTTAAACTCAGATGAGCGACCTAGGGCCATCATGGCCCTCTTGTTTAAATGTTATTTCAAATAAATTGAACCAGATGTTCCTTGATATCAACCATTTCTTGAAATCATTTATACAAAACTTATTCAAAATTCAAAATGTTTCTACAAGAAGTGGAATATTTTTATAAGCTGTAAAAAAGTAATTTAATTTATATACCATGCAGTATTCTTCCATTTTCCCTCCCTCTATTTAAACATTTGAAATTGACCAAACAGAAACGACATACTTGCACATTGAATTACATTTTTTTTTACCAATTCAAGAAGATGGAAATTCAACATTATAAACATATATCTATATCTGATTACTATCAGAAATTCTATTATTTGGATAAAATACATACATAAATAAATAATATATTTTGTGTTTTAAATGTTTGCAGTTGTAAACATGATCAAAACATTTTCACAATAGGGTCATTTTTCAATGCCAATGTTTTGACCATGAAGTGACCATGTTCCACACAGTCAAGTTAGAACTGACTATAATAATCACTTAATATGGACATGATCAAAACATTGTTACAAGAGGGTCATTACATATGCCATTGTTTTGATCATGAAGTGACCATGTTCCATACAGTCAAGTTAGAGCTATGATATTCACTAATGTGGACATGATCAAAACATTGTTACAAGAGGGTCATTATTTTCGTAAAGCCTTCAGCTTTCACATGTATAGATAGCATTCCGTTCTGGATGTATGAGGGGATCCGCACTTTAAACAGCGAAAAAATCTACTACGCTCTGACCTACTCATGCACATGCACAATCGCAACAGAAATGACACACCGAAAACCTGCATAAAAAGTTTTGGCGTTGGGGGATTCAGACGTACATTTTATTTGGCTTGTCAATTTAAACTTTTTTCATTATTTTTTTTTTATACACCATGTTGGACACAACAAAAATATCTTGTAATAAGTTGACAATTCATTATCTGAAGGTGAGTTTTCCTGTTGTTCTGACACCGTTACACAGCAGCCGTCCAAGAAAAGTAAGTCCAAACCTTAATTGAAATCTTGTATGACTACTCTGAAAAAGAGTGTTTCGAAAGGAAGTAAGTCTTCGGACAAAAAGGATACGTCTTCGGACAAGAAGAATACATCTTCGGACAGTAACCACAATATTTTTTGACATTACCAAGTTGTCACAGAAGGACATTTTGTCTCTGAGGAATTTGCTTGGCATTTCACCTTCGGGTATTTTTGGAGCATGTGGTTAGCCACGTGGTACTAGAGGCCGACAATGAAGTCGAGGTACCATTTGAGCCATTGACGGTTGAATTTGATGCTAGAGATGTCTCTGACAATGAGGATTATACTGCTTTAAATCTTAGCCTTTCTGAAGCTTTGTTTGGTACTAGTGACAGTCAGAATGACTATATAGGTAATGATGAAAGGGTTTTACCCAAATTGAAAGTACCTGAGAAAGGAAAATCTGTTTCAGACTCTCTTGCTAAGCTTATCAATGTGTGTTTCACAGTTCAATGTTATACAGATGTGCTCTTGAATAAGTATAAAATTCCAAAAAAATTGACAAGGCTACACTGCCGCTAGCGAACCAGGAGATATGGAGAATATTAGACAAGAAAGTACATGCTAATGACAGGCTTCTGGTCGATTTTCAGTCTTGAGTTTCTGCCGTATTGCGCCTATCATTCAGTTGGCGGAGTTATTGAAAAGCCATGTTTCTTCGGAGGCACTAACCTTGTTATCTGATTCTCTGACTCTGTTTGGACAGATTCAGTATCATTTATCTGTACGAAGAAGTGATCTAATTCGGCCATGTTTTATGAAGAAGTTTGCCAGTCTGTGTCAGACTTCTATGTGTATTAGAACTATGTTGTTCAAAGAAAATTAAAAAAGCGTGATTCTCAAGTTCTGCTGGGAAAAGATTATTACACATACATTGGAGGCCAGGGTGGAGATTACAATTACAGTTCTTGAGGCAGAGGAAGGTATCCCTAGACGTCCTTTGGGATCGTTCAGTCAGGTTGGCAGATATCAACCTTACCCACAATGAGGTACTTCTGGGGGTTACAGACAGTATGGCAGGTCCATGCCTCCTAGGAGAGCTCCGAATGCAATCTTTACAGCCCCATACGATCAGGATTGCATAAAGTAAGTGTTGTTGGTAATTTAAGAAAAATCAGAACAGAACAGAACAGAATTTTATTGTAAATAAAGGCCACCGGCCCATAATACAATATTTTACAAATCATTTACAAATTTTGAAACAATTTACGAAGGATTCATGGATTATAAATGCAGTTACTGGATATAAAATTGTTCTTGAAAATGAACCATATTAGAATGTCACTCCTAAAGAAATCGCATTTACAGATGAAGGATGGGAGAGAGCAAATAGTGAGGTTTGTGAATTACTAAATAAAGGTGCTATCATTGAAACTTTACATGAAACTGGTGAATTCATATCAAATGTATTTATTGTTCCCCAAGTCGAATAGACCTGTTATTAATTTAAAATATTAGAATCAGTTGGTTGAATACAACCTTTCTAAGCAAGAGAGAAACCTTTATTTAATGTTCCCAAGTCGAATGGAAAATATAGACCAGTTATTAATTTAAAATATTTGCATCAGCTGGTTGAATACAACCTTTCTAAGCAAGAGAGAAACCTTTTATGTTGTTTTAGATCTTGTACATAGGAATGTTTATTTTTCGGTTCCTATGCATGAAACATACACTAAATACCTGAAGGTTCTGTGGAATTTGTATGTTTTCCTTTTGTTTTATCAATTGCACCATATTTGTTTACGAAAATTCTCAAACCCGTTGTTGCATGGTTTAGAATGCAAAACATTCGATGTTATTATATTGATGACTCCATTATTATGAACCATATCAAACTGGAATGTTTTTATAATACCAGTACATTGGTTGATACCTTGGTTGCATTAGGTTTTGATATAAACTGGCATACCGGTAAATCTGTGTACAACCTTGTCAGAGAATTACATTTTTTGGTTTCATTACTGATTCTGTGGAGTTTAAGGTTTACTTGGCTAATAAAAGCATGGAAAACATTATTTCTATGGCCAACATGCTGGTTTCTTTAGATCAGACAATTAGCTTATTTCAGTGGACTTGGCATTAACACATTTTTTTTGCAAATTTTGAGCCAGGATGCATTACAGTACACATAAAAGAGATAAATTAGTAGGACTCCAGACTTCTGTAGACTTTAGTATTACATTGCAGTTGTCTTAGGCAAGGGTCATGAAGTTATATTGGTGGATAAATAATGTTAACAGCATAATTGTGAAATTCATTAGACAAAACCCAGTGGATGTTCATTGCCAGACCTATGCCTCATTGGAAGGGTTTGCTTGTGTTGACCTAGTCACGCATGTACATACTTATGATAGGTGTATGCAAATGGAGTCAAGAAATAATTATTATTATTTGGGGCTTTTGTCTGTTTATTTCTCATTACAGTCACTGTATAGTAGTTTTCGCAGTAAGCACATTCAAGTACAGTCAGATAATGTAACAGCTGTTTCTTATAAATATGATTTTGGAGGAATGACTTCTTTTGCTACATGTAAGAATTCTCTTGCTAATGAAATTTGGGATTGGTGTTTAGAAAGAGATATTATTTCGTCTGCAATTTATGTTCCAGGAGTTCAAAACAAAGCTGATTTTTACTCTAGAAATTTCTTGGACTCTACTGAATGGGAACTGAAATGTGTTGTTTGTCAGAGATTGTATAGACAATGTTTTTACCTTGATATTGATTTATTTGTCTCCAAGCTGGATAAACAGTTGCCTATTGTTGTGTCCTGATTTCAAGAACTGGGCGTTTACACAATTAATGCTTTTAATTTCCATTGGAGTGAATGAATTCCATATATATTTCCTCCATTTAATATGATTGCAGAGGTGGTAAACATGATATTGATAGACAAGGTGGAAGGCGTTATTTCCTTTCCTTAATGTACTTCGCAACCTTGGTTTCCTTTTATTTTTGAAATCATTTTATCCATTTCAATAAGGTTATCCAGGCACAAGGACCTATTGGCTCCATCGCACAACTTTCAACTTCACCCGTTGGGGAGGCGTCTGCACTTGATTGTGGCGATTGTATCAGGAAATCCCTTCTTGTCCAGGGAATTTCGTTGCCAGTTGAACAGTTCATTTACGTACCTTGGTCAGTCAGAACCAAGAAGCAGTACCATTTCACATGGTAGCACTTGTATACTTGGAATGATATCTGGGATAGTTATCCCTTTTTACACTACTGAAGCAGTGATACTTAGTTATTTGTATTATCTTTTTAGATTAGTAAAATTATATTCAGTAATTAACACACATTAAGCTATGCTGCTACAAATTTCCCTGTTTTTAGTAATCGTTGGGTAAGGATTGTGTTTTAGTATCTAGGTTTATGAAAAGTGTTTTTCTGTGTCTACCTCTTAAACCCCGGGTATATTATTTCATGGGATGTGTCTGTTGTGTTGAACTATTTGTAAACATTAGTGCCTATACAGGTTTTATCCTTGAAGATGTTGACTTTGAAAACTGTAGCTCTTCTGGCTTTGGCTACGGCACCAAGAGCTCAGACCTTGGTATCTATGAATATTGATAACATGTTTATTAAACAACAGGACATTGTGTTTACTTTTTCAAATATGTTGAAAAAGTCTCGATTAGGACATTCTTTTACATTGAAAGTAGAGCATTTTCATGATGAGGCGCTGCGTGCTATGCATACACTACTTGCCTATATTGATGCTACGAAACCTGTAAGGAAGTCACGGTTTGTACTTGTATATATAAAACTTTCAAGCAAATGACTACTAGCACCACTGCTAGATGGTTGAAGTCCATATTAGAATTTTCTGGTATTGACTCAGACCATTTTAAGGCACGTTTATTCAGAGGTGCTCATTAGATGTTCATTAAAGACTATTTGAATAGTTCTAGCAATGTGTCTTTCAGTAATGCTGTTCTGTCTGGTTAGGTCCTACGATGATATGTTACTAGGTTCAATAAATTATTAAACATTTATTTTGGTTAAGTTCAATGGAGGTTTTGGTTTTGTTGCCTTTAAAAATGCTATCTATACATGTGAAAGCTGAAGGAAGGCTTTACGAAAATAATGTGCCCTCATCCAAGATTTAGCGCTGGATGAAGGTCATTATTGGAGTAAAGCCGGAGGCTGAGCATGTATAGACCCTCCTCTTGTTTATTTGCATTACTATGTTATGCTTGTATGGATAATATTTTATCCTTTTTTGATATTTTATATGATTTTATTATTTCCCACCCTTTTGGTATTTATGGCAACAAAACCATGTTAAATATATGCAGGTTTTCGGTGTGTCATTTCCGTTGCGACTACGCATGTGCGTGAGAAGGTCAGAGTGTAGTAGATTTTTTTTCGCTGTTTAAAACATGGTCAAAACATTGTTACATTTATGTCATTTCATTGCTATTAGTTTATATGATGGCCAATCATCTCCATTTGATTGCTGACCATGGTCCAGACATGATATGGCTATGTTAGTTTCCGCAGGGTGTGACTGCCTAATGTGTATTACACCGATTGGTCAAACGTTTACGTCATTGGTAAACTGAACTAACTCTGCATTTTAATTGGTTAATATTGATTTTTCTCTGGGGATAAAGCTCTGCCTTAAGGGCGGAGCTACATAGTGACTGTTTGCAGCTACGAATGCAGTCGATTACAGTAGTGTGAAAGTGGGATAACTGCTATTAATTGCTCATTTATGACACATTGCCTAATCAGGTTTTGCATTGCCTTGGAGACAAATTAGGGGATTAGAGGTCTGTCAAAAATTCAACTAATATAGGACTGGTATACACGGTTTTAATGATTTCCGGGACATCTGAATGAATTCCGGGAGTGTGGGACAGGCACTGCTTTTCTGGGACAATCCCGGATGATCCGGGACACATGGCATGCATGAAGAACTTCTGAAAAAGTCCATTTTTATGCAGAATTTTGCACTTATTCTTTCTTTATCCAACATTCACATGATATACTCTATTTACAGATAGTGTAAACATAAGAATGATAGTTTTGTCATGATGCAGAATTTAATGTTGTTCAAATGATGGAAATACGCACAGCTAAAATGTTAAGTTTGGAAAATGGAGTGTAAAAAATATGGACTCAATTTATTTACTGTTTTTTCTTCCAATTTTAAGTTTGGCTCATGGTGGATATACATAAAGTGTAACTTTTATAATTTAGAAGCATTTCCCCATTCAGTTCCAGTAAAATGTATTTGTTATTTATAGAGAAATATTCCATGGTGTTGAACTGCTTATACCAACTTGCCTCTGCTTATTATGTTCATCCATAAATTCAGCAATAAATTTGGTGCTGCTAATTGATTGTGGACAGGCCAGTGATATGGTTTGATGTTTCTAGTCCTCTGAAAATACATAAAGGACCCCACTGGGAGCTCTGCTTGGACAAGAAATAGATATTTACTGAGCATTCTCTCTTTGAAAGTCTGATGCACTTCTTTCAGATTGTGATCACTGGGGGCTGACCGTGTAAACTTAAGGAGTTTCACAACGACAAAATGTTTGTGTTTCTTGATGAAAACTAATACAAACAGCGTGTTTCATTTCCTGAATTTTATAATGATTTTGTCGATAAACAAACACACACCAAAGAGTGTGTATGTTTTACGACGAAATCATAATAAAATTCAGGAAATGAATCACGCTTTAGTTTTCGTTAAGAAACACACATTAATGTGTCAGTCCATGAGATTTTTGGCCCAAATGCGGTATCTGGGCGAAAATGAGTTATTGGCAGTTTTGAATACACTGATATGTGTAGAAACTGGAAATGGCTTCCTTTTTTCTGAGCAGTTTAAGTAACACCACCATATCGATAAATGTTCACATTTCACAAAGATTTTAATGTTTGTCATGCATACAATACAGAACCTAGCATGGTGAGGACGAGTAATTTATATTATATATATGCACTGGACTGCCTTTCCCAAATAACAAACTTTGAATGCACAAATGTTTCGGACAAAAATAAAAATAATAAAGAGATGGTTGCTATG
Organism: Congeria kusceri; assembly: GCA_027627225.1. Lineage (NCBI taxonomy): Eukaryota > Metazoa > Mollusca > Bivalvia > Myida > Dreissenidae > Congeria > Congeria kusceri. The sequence continues at coordinate 47,762,896 of CM051031.1, read as the reverse complement.
GCAACCAAACGAGCAGTCATAGCAAAAATTATAACTTTTCTACAAATGACCTAATAAATAACATATCGTGTTGACAATATTCAAGATTTAAACAATTATTTAAAAATCATAAAAATCACATGCCGCGACTTTGAGGTCAATGTCTCGAAATGAGGCAGGCAGCAATTGGGATAAAATCTCATGGGCTGCCACATTTTGTGGTTGAGAAACACTTTTAGTTTACACCGTCAGCCCCAGTGGTGATAGGCAATTCATAATGGCCAGTGTGGAGTGTGTAATAAGTTGCCAGTTCAAGCAAACAACCGGCCCATAATTCAGAAACCTGAAGATATTGCCAACGTAAAACTGTCTGCTTCTTTATGTGTTTTTGCTTTAACCATAACTTTATCTTGGTTTCAAATGAGCCATATTTCTTGGTTTTGTTTCTCATGATTCAATCATGAACAGTCATTATTGTTTAAGCCGCAGTCCATAGAATTTAATTCATCTATACATCTTAAATTGGCATTAGTTCTAATGAACGTTAAGACGTTTATTTGACTGAAAACAGTTTCTTGTTTACGAAAGGCATTTTATAATGTCTACGGTCGAAAACGTTTGGTACAAAATGGAATATTCACTAATGTACATGCTGATTAATACTCCAGAGTCATCACTAGCTTTCGCATACAGATAACTACATAATAAAAAGTTACTAAAACGTTATTATTTTACTGATTTCAATGCAGTCTTTTCTATTTAGATCGGTAAGATGTCCATTAGAAAGGATATATGCAAAGTTTTATTTTTATTAACATATTTCTGGACTGCTGCTTTAAAAAGTTCATTGAAAATATTTTGACTTTGATCATTGTTTTATAACCATCCAATTTGTTAGTTAGCATGGTCCAACCAAGCAAAAAAAGCTGAAGTAGCCCATTTCGGAATTGATGTCGTCCAACTTTACATTACAGAGTGTTATTTCATGTTTTGAAAATGTGAAATTCCAGTAGATTTCTTCTTCCATGTGTGTTTGCTTTGCCTTGTTGAAGAAACTGGCTGCCTGTTTAATTTGCCATTTACAGGAAAAGAGTGTTATGTAACCTTTAGGAAATTGAAATTTATCAACTCAAAGCGTATTAAAAGAAAGAAACTTAAAGAAATGTGTCTGTTTGTTGCCCACAAGGGAACTAACAACAAGAAATGTCTTTAAAAAAGACAATCGGCGTTGAAATTAATATTGAGATGTCATTTAAAAATTACCTAAACAGACGGCCAAGATGATCGGTTACGTGACTTCTCAGACCCCAGATTTTTTGGTCCCCACCAATATTAGACTTATTGGAGCCCACATTTTTCGGACGCTATAAGAAAACTTCTCGGACCCAAAAGTTAATTTCAGATAAATTTATTAATTTAAAAATTAAATAAAATTATAATTAATATCAATGCTGTGAATAAACCAATCATACAGCTCCATGTTTCCACCAGTGATATATGAATAATCAAAATAATTTAGGTTTACATAATTGTTATCAGAATTTGTCAAGCCAATTTAACAAATTAACAATGTAAGAAAATAATTTCGGGAATGAATTAAAATTATTATGTATCAGACGAGTCTATATAGTTATTTATAGTACCGGTAATATACCATTCATGTTAGTTAGTTTAAACCTATTTATTTTAGCTCGATTGCATAAAGACACTCTCGAGTCCGTTTCCTGGGTAGAACCAGTACTTGGGGTGTCTTTGGAGGAGATCTTGAGAACGCTCCCAGTGTGGTTCGAACCCGGGATCTCCCGATTGCTAGGCGGACACCATATCCACTACGCCACCGCGACCTTGTTAGTTATCTAATATAATAACGATTTGAAGTCAAATAAGCATTTATACTGTGTATCCCAATAAAAAGCAATAGTCAGGGAACATTCAGCGATTTTTGAAATGTTAAGACTTTATTTTTGATAACGCAACCATACAAATTCATTAGACTATGACGATTTTAAATTATATCAGTAGAAATATATCAGGGGTTTTCTGTGTATAATTAGTATTGCAAATTGTGTATTCATGCTACGCGAATAACAAATCAACATATTCCGAATCTTCTTTCATAACATTTTATCTATATAAAATGTAGCATCTTTTTATAGATTAAATAACATCTACTGTAGCAGGTGATAGAAAGATGCAATTATAAATAATCGTTAATAAATCATAACCACAATTTTAATTCAAATTAACAGTAAGTTTATAAATATAAATTCCCCATTTATTGAAATTTTTAGGTTTATGATTCTCTGAACGCTATTATTGATGCATGTAAGAGTATATTAACACAGCTATACAACGGTTGCTAGCTACGCGCGATTTTTTTTAGAATGACACTACTGTTTCTGGAATGTGATGAACTCGCTAGAATCAACTGGCTACAAGGAACGGCAACACTGTGAATGAGATTTATGAATAGGAAAATGGCACAGTTGCTATTTATAGGGCGTACCGCTTATATAAATGTAGGCGAAACAAAATAGTTATTTCGTTACGTGAATGAATATAGCATTCTGTTTATGGCATACAATGAGAAAATACGTTCATAATTAGCCTCAGTTCTAGAGTATATGTTGAAGATATGTTTATAACTTCATTTTTACCGCTTATGTAAATAATTATGTACATATTTAATCCCCAAAAGTATGCAACAGTTATTGGTATACGTTAAACCATTGTTTGAAGTTTGCATTCTCTAGAATTGGAAAATTCGCCCAATTCTATTGGCATTAAGTTTTTCCGCTGCATAATTATCGCAAGAAAATCTGGGTCAAAAGTGATCTTAGACAGCTACGCCGAAAAATGTTGGTGCCAGTGTGTCGCAAAGTGTCCTAAAGTAGGGTATGAGGTGTCATACAAAACCGTAAGCTCAGTAGGAGAGTATGTGGTATTGTAAGCTAACAGAGATACATTTCTTGTGCAATTGTATACTCTAATTGTAACATTTATTTGTAGATGTTTAGTGCGTTTTAGACATAGGAGGGGTTATCCCGGGTTATAAAAAAGGCATTATTATTTATTAGGTTGCGGTTTTCTCAAAGGAAAATTTTCTTCATAATACTGTTCTTAAATTATTGTTATTTTCTTGAACAGTGTCAGACTGGTTTCTGGGAGATAATGTTTTCTGTTATTGTGTGTTATAATAATATGTGGAGTGAAACTATAAGAATTCAGGGAATTGTCAATACCAATTGTTAAACTTTAGAATCACAAACTCCTTATGCTGCTTCTTTTTATAGAAGTTATACAAAAGAACACCAGAAGTTTCATTCCACTGATGAACATTTAAGTAGTATAGAGTAGTTTAAGTACTGTACCAGATCAGGCCCTACGACTACGAAAGTTCTCAATCTCAAACTTTGTCTCAACTTAAATTATTGACCAATGAGAAAGCTTGTTACATTTGAGCTTTGATTTCCATTGGTTGAATATTTAAGATTAAGACTAAGATTGAGCTTAAAATGTTCGTAGTCATGGACCCAGATGCTTTGAAAATGGGCTTTCACATGTTTTACTTAGGAATCGCAAACTACATTGTTCTTAACGATGCTTCTGTAAATAGAAGTTATACGATCAAGAGAACATTTTAAAATTTCAATATACTAATGAAAAAGAAGCCAAATAAATGCTGCAGAAGACATTACATGATTGTATGAGGCCCAAACATGGAATGGCAAAAGTTGTATGTATGGGTTGTTCAGTCCAAATCTGTGTGGCATTAATATATATTTAATATAAACCCTGTCTGCTTTTTTTTTCAAATGACCCCCCACATTTTCATAGAGAGGGTCCGATGTGACCCATAAATTTGAAGCTAAAGCCTCGGTCACTTAGCTCCTACTGGAATCATAACTGAACCTTAGGGCAAGTGTAGAAATCCGTACCATATATGTAGCAAAACGTACCATAACGTTCTAGAGTCTTGTAATATATATGTCATAAAAATAGTCGTATCATATATTGGTAAAACCATGGTGGATCGGATGTGGAAACCTAAAAGTGTCGTTGATTTTCATAGTTTTGTCCTACAACAACCTTAGGTTTACGTAGGAAGATACAATGGCGACACTCTGCATCACGATTCATCACGATTAACACGTCTAAGATCAACTGTGGGCTATCGTAGCCAAAATCAGTGTGACCGGAGCATTAGGCAGATTAACACTGGGTAGAATATTTGTTAAAATATTTGAATAATATCAGTTTTTGTGTTCGCTGCTATACCAATCTTTTGTACACCACATTGTGCCATATGTTTGTTATTCAGTGTTGAGTCAGAACAAGAAAGATTTGCCGTGAATTATTTATTTGGGATTATTAAGTTGTAGCAATAAACATCATATGGGTATTATGGCATAAAATGTATACAAGTCGTATGATTGTAGCAGAGAACTATACAAGCAGATGACTGTCCCGTGATTTGTAGCATGATCCATGACCTATTACAGTGAATAATAGATAATTAGTTCGAGCCGCTGAGCTGTCTGTAGTTGGCCAAAACAGAGACAAAGTGGCCGCCGCCAAGTGATATTCACGATGTGGTGGTGCTTCCCAAAGACTTCGAGCGGTCAATATATATATAACAATAACAATTTTTCTCAGGCTTTCTCTGGTGTTCACCTTTCTAGGACACTCTGCAGTGCCCAGCTGCTGTGGAGCTGACCTCTAAAGCTCACCTGACCTCAACAAAGTCCTTATGAAGCTGTCACCTGCTTCAGAGCCTCCTGATTAAATGCAGTTTCCCACCTTAAAGCACAGTGAAGCCTACAACCCCACTTCACCAACCAGGCCTATCCCTGCCAGCCTTCAGATTGATTCGGAAGCTCAGGCCAGTCCGGAATAAATCCTATGAGACACGGACAGCATCCTTGAAACCTAATGAAGCCAACATAATTACCCATCGTCACAGAAACGTCCAGGACCGTGATGATGTAGTCCTACCAGAGAATTATATATAAGGGTCACATGATCTGTAACGAGGAATTATAAATAAGGGTCACTTGACTTACTGAAGACAAGCATTATAAATAAGGGTCACTATTAGTTATCTGTGGCAGAGAATTATTGATACATTTCACATGACCCATTGCAAAGAATAATAAACAAGAAATATCTTTTTTAAAAAGATATTCAGCGTATGTTGTAAATTTTTGTTAAGCAGTAGTATGAAATGTTTCTATATTTGAAATCAATAAAACGAATATCAGTATTTCATGTCAATGCTATGAACTCATGAACTGTCCCATGTTTTAGATCAGTGTTACTTCAATAACCCAAATAAGTCAGACTCATGTGCTCATCAATGTCAGTATGTTATGTATACAAAGTAAAACTGAGCATTTTACAATTACAACGAAATATATATATTTTAAGCGTTTTTCATGATTTTTATTTTTAATTGTATAATTATTTTAGTATACAATGCATTTATTCATAGTCTACATAAAAACAATGTATATTTGTAGTTTGAATAGCCTCTACACAAGAATTTGGTCGAAACATCAGTATTTCAAAAGGAAAAGAATGATATAGAGCATCATAAGGCGCCTGGAAACTATGAAAAGTCCATACGTTAAAGATATCTTAATTATGTGATGTCCGTACAATTAACTGCTCTTACAGCCTCATATTTTTCATCAGTGATTTTTTTTAACCAAAATAATTTATACAGTATTTGTCAGGCAAATCAAAATTTACTAGAAGTAACATTGTTTCCAAGGTAATAATGACAATAATTAATATGAGCCTTTATCACATTTGGTACGGATTAAGCATTTATACTATGTGTGTCAAATAAAAAAACACGTCAGGGAACATTCATCGCAATTAAAAATAATGATTTGACTTTCGCGATAACAAAAACGTATATTTATATTCCTTTGGGAAAATATGTCTCGAGCGTTTTTGTTTATTACTTTTATAGTTTTAATGCATTGATAAAACGCACTTAAAGTAAAAATACCAAATTTAAATGAAATTATATTACATTTGTCCGAAGCTTCCACCAGTGTCTATTTATAGGAAGATGCAAAATCTATTTATACATTGAATAGCCTCTGCAGGAGAAGAGAAGAGAAAATGCAATTCTAAATAACTCTTAACAAATAGATCTACCAACCATTATTCAAATAAACATGCATGGTAAGTTTTTAAATATAAGTAATTCTCCATTCAGTATTAAACTGATTGTCTATGGTTCTCTGGATGCTTGTTAGAACGATTCAGTGTTGTTGTCGTGTATACTATTAATAGGCACAGGTTAGTCAGCGAGTGTGTTCTTTGGAATGTTGCCTATCGACTATGCAATATTAACGGAGGACTTTCCCAAGGTCATGTTACACGGCCAGTAAACACTGGCATTTAAATTGAAAATGAAAATTGAGCCAATGCAACTTCCGAGTAGAGAGCGTAAACAAAGTAAAGAGGTATGTCTGGATTTTTCCACATTGGCTCATTTTTCCATTCACCTCCGAAAAGAAATGGAGCCGTGGTGGGGATGTCTTTTAAACTATAGCGGATGCCATGATATGATTTATTCATTCGAGACTACTGGCGGGAAATTTTCACAACAATTGATTGGATGTTGAGAAAGGTCAAAAGTTGGGTTAAACAGCTACGCCAAATAAAGGGCCGCAAAAAATTACTTGATGTAAAGAATCACAGATACAGACCCGAAAAAATGACTTGTTGCATACAAGTACAAATTCTTATGATGTTAGCTGACTTTCATCCATGAAACACACAATTGGTAGCAGTCATGTACTTGAAACATTGCAGAGGATGTTGTAATTCTTTAACTTTAATAATTCTTGCAAACAGATCGGCAGCAATTTGAGTGGCATTATTGCTAATGACAGTTGTTGCAGGGATAGGCCTTGAAAAAGTTGCAATGTTATATTAATTCTGGGGTAATGCCCTGTTAACAGAGAATTGCGAAACTCATAAAGTGCAATTAAAAGCAGCACAACAGAAAAGCAGAAATGCTGTTGGCAGGACATGTGCTGTAAAATTTGATTTAAAGGAGCAGAAGTTGTTCCTGGTAATAACATTGCTGCCATAGTTGAAGTTCCGAATCTCCAGTGGTTTGACATGTTTTAGCTGTTTTGCCTGGTCCCAAATGTGATATAATTCACTAGCTCACGAACCATTTGCCTGGAATAGAGCTAATGAGAGTCTGTTTTCAATTACCAATGTATATATGGCCAAGATCCTTTATATCTCTCATAGGGGAACATGGAGTAACATAATTTGGAAAGAACATGCCATACAACTTTATATGTTTCCGAATTACTAATAAGGATACAGGCATTTTGCTTCAGATCTGTGGTGATTGGTTATGGGTTTTTCTTAAGCTACATTTCTGTATATTTATTGCCATCCAACATAGAATGTGGAAATTAAGGAAAGAGTAAAATGTATGCTACTAAACCAATCAAGTCTTAGACAGCAATCTCTGCCAGAGGCCAAGCCTTAAATTGTCAATAAGTCAGTTTATTTCCTTCAGAGGGGCATTTATTTAGCCATTTCAACTTAGAAAGCAACAACAGACATTTTTGACATTGCCAGAGTTGTTTTAAATGGCACAGCTTTACAGTGCCTGAAATCTGACAACTGGAGGATTTTTTATGTTGTCGGGAATGTTTAATTTCTGTTGCTGTTAAAGTGGCACAGTTGTTAAGTCACTTTCAATCAATAACAAGCAGTAGGCCAAAGAAATTTTATAATGTATGTTCCTACAACAAGAATAGTGGTGTAAAGAAAATCAACCTATCATAAGTTTATCGTCATATATTTGTATTTAAGTGGCAAGAACATTTTTAAGGAGAACATTTGTTGGTAAACAGGGAATATTACATGACTGTGGTGTTCTGGTGGCTTGTATCGCTCGCGTTGATTGTGTAACGCTGCAATACAACTTTACACAAGCAACGAGAGCAATACAACCCACCAGAACACCACAGTCATGTAGTATTCCATTTATTATATACCTCCTTACGATCAAAACAATACAGCCCACCAGAACACCACAGTCATGTAGTATTCCATTTATTATACACCTCCTTACGATCAAAACAATACAGCCCACCAGAACACCACAGTCATGTAGTATTCCATTTATTATACACCTCCTTACGATCAAAACAATACAGCCCACCAGAACACCACAGTCATGTAGTATTCCATTTATTATATACCTCCTTACGATCAAAACAATACAGCCCACCAGAACACCACAGTCATGTAGTATTCCATTTATTATATACCTCCTTACGATCAAAACAATACAGCCCACCAGAACACCACAGTCATGTAGTATTCCATTTATTATATACCTCCTTACGATCAAAACAATACAGCCCACCAGAACACCACAGTCATGTAGTATTCCATTTATTATATACCTCCTTACGATCAAAACAATACAGCCCACCAGAACACCACAGTCATGTAGTATTCCATTTAGTATACACCTCCTTACGATCAAAACAATACAGCCCACCAGAACACCACAGTCATGTAGTATTCCATTTAGTATACACCTCCTTACGATCAAAACAATACAGCCCACCAGAGCACCACAGTCATGTAGTATTCCATTTATTATATACCTCCTTACGATCAAAACAATACAGCCCACCAGAACACCACAGTCATGTAGTATTCCATTTATTATAAACCTCCTTACGATCAAAACAATACAGCCCACCAGAACACCACAGTCATGTAGTATTCCATTTATTATATACCACCTTACGATCAAAACACCACCAGATACTGTTTCGAAACAAACCAAATGATAACAAACAGTACTAAAGAACGCGAATGAATACATGCTATGTACATCAATGACGTCATTCAAATTAACATGTAATGGTGTCATTGTGTCTATAAACAGGACGGGGCGTTTCTCAATGTCGTTCAGAACATTACAGAAATTTACGATACTCAACGAACATAAAAGTAGTCTGGTTTTCGGGCTGTTAGATACGACAATTATTTCACAGTGTGAAATACGTGAATTCTATCTGGCCAATCATATTTTCTACCAAAAAGTATGTAAGTCAGATTATCCATAGGTATATAATAAAATAAAAGACGTAATAAGGGAGTTTCAAATTCCAAAATAGTTTCCGACTGTACATGCAATAAAAAACAAAACACATGTATACATATATATGCTGAGATGACTGCCTTCCGCAGTTGTTGAAATCACATAATGAAAGCTAAAAATCACTTAAAACAACAGAATTCAGATCAATAAGCTTTATACAGTAAATTGTTTTCTTATTTTTCAGCCTCCCATTGTGATTCTCAATGCCACGGTCCTTCAAGCCAAGAATCTCGAGGCAAAGGATGCTGACGGTAAGAACATGGCCATTTGTTAGATGTAACTGATATTTTATTGTTGTAAAAAGGGATTTTTTCACAGATTTGCATATTTTTTTTAATTGTCCAAATATATCTAAGCCTCAAAACTAAAGGATCATCATTTATTAACCTAAATATTATATTTAAAATAAAAAAGCATAAAAAAACAAAAACATGTTCGACCACCAGATCGAAAATCTGTTGCCCTTAAACCACTAGGCCAGCCTGAATTCCTTAAACTAATTTATATTTTTAACCGTTTCAATAAATGTTTATTAATAAACGACACATTATTTCCAATACATAGCCATCTCAGGAGTGTCATTTTGCTTCATTATAATAACATACATTTTATTTAGGAATATACGACCAAGTTTAGCAATTGGTCAATTTGTGGATCTCTGAATATGTGTCCGTTAAACCTGTTTTTATGCCCCCATCATCTTGATGCAGGAGGCATATAGTGATTGTCCTGTCCGTCCTTCCTTACGTGCGTCTTGCCCTTCTTCCGTCCTTCCATCAGTGACAAGGTTAAGTAAATTTTACCATTTCGTCTAGCACCAACACCGCTTACTACAACACTTTGATACACAGTTGTTGCTTATGACCATTCCCTATCCACCCATATCACCCAACCTTACTTTGACCTTGAGCTTGACCTAATTTGGACTATTAATAATTCAAAAGTGCCATTGCTTGGTTAACTAGATCTTACCGTTTCGTCTAGCACCAACACCGCTTACTACAACACTTAGATATTTACACAGTTGTTACTTATGACCGTTCCCAATCCACCCATATCACCCAACATCACTTTGACCTTGACCTTGACCTAATTTGGAAGAAATGGGCTACCCAGCACCAACTGGGGGCATGTGTGTTTATCAAACACAGACTGAATCTTGTTTTCAGGTGTGATTCTATCCAAAGCCTGAGGCTAAATGAGACACATTTTGTGGGTAGAAACAGTGCTTGGTGTCTGTGAAAAACATTGCATGAAGTTGCGTGTCTTTGAATTTAACTTGTATGATTGTAACATTATTCATGTCTTGTCATTGAGATGTTGTTTTTGTATACTGCATAATTTGTTTGAAATGAAATTCATTCATGCTATTGATCTATGAAATAAAATTGTAAAAACAAGTGACCAATCAGAAAAACATTAATGATAAAGTGACCATGTGACCCTTCGGTCAGAGACCATTGAGAGGAACTTATGTGGTTTAACTTAATAAGTACCCATTTCAAGTAATTACATACCAGTGTTTCTTTCAAACATTAGCAGCTACTCAAAAGGGGGTCACAGCCGGGTGTTAAACTTTATATTCTTTTCAGGATGCTCCATGTTATCTTTAGCGCATGCTGTGTATGGTACTGCAGAAATATCTTGCACATATCCAATACTTTTACCTGCTGGGTAAATAGACAAAAGAACCGGGTGGGGGGGTATAATTATAGTAGATACATTCATAGTGAATTCAAAAGCTGTGAGGCTTTCCCTTTTCAAAACATGCAGTAAATCAATATATTCCTCCAACGTCTGGATGTAATGAGTTCATTTCATTCTACAATGTTGTTACTTAATTCTAGATTCAATAAATTGACCTCAAGACCTGGTGCATTCTTGTTCTATGGTTTTATAAAAGCTTGGCATTATTATGCCAAAAGTGTTATATATATGTACATATTAAACTGCACAAATATGTTTTATTTTAAATTCTAAATTGACTTGATAAATGCTTACCTGAGTCTAAGTGATAGAATTATATAAATTTAATTAAATGTTCCAATAAAAAGCTATTTTTAACCAAATTTTTCGAAGACAAATTTTTAACCAAATTTTTTGAAGAAAAATTAAGGTTATTAGATTGGGGTATGTCGTTGGGCGGGCAGGCGGGGTGGCGGTGTCAACTTTTCGTTTCCGTTCTCTAACTCAAAAACGGATTGAGATATATTTAATGAAACTTCATAAATAGATACTTATATCGAGACCTCGCTTGGGATTGCATATGGGGTGGGTGGGGTCGAGGTCAAGGTCACTGTTGCTAAAAATAGAAAAATGGTTTCCACTCAATAATTTGAGAACGCATCAATATATTTTAATGAAATTTCATACATAGATAACTTATATCGAGACCTCTCTTGGGATTCATATGGGGTGGGTGGGGTCAAGGTCAAGGTCACCGTTACTGAAAATAGAAAAACGGTTTCCGCTCAATAACTTGAGAACGCATCGAGATATTTTAATGAAACTTCATACATAGATACCTTATATAGAGACCTCGCTTGGGATTGCATATGGGGTGTGTGGGGTCAAGGTCACCGCTACTAAAAACATAAAATGGTTTCCGCTCAATAACTTGAGAACGTTTCAAGATATTTGAATGAAACTTCATTCATAGATACCTTATATCGAGAACTTGCTTGGGATTGCATATGGGATGGGTGGGGTCAAGGTCATCGTCACTAAAAATAGAAAAATGGTTTTTGCTGAATAACTTGACAACGCATAGAGATATTTTAATGAAACTTCATACATAGATACCTTAGATGGAGACCTCACTTGGGATTGCTTATGGGGTGGGTGTTGTCAAGGTCTCCATTACTAAAAATAGAAAAATGGTTTCCACTCAATAACTTTAGAAGCCATCAAGATATTTGAATGACACTTCATACATAGTTACCTTATATCTAGACCATGCTTGGGATTGCTTATGGGGTGGGTGAAATCAAGGTCAATGTTGCTCAAAAAAGAAAAATGCTTTCAGGACATTAACTTGAGAACACATTGCGATATACATGTATTTATAAAACTTTATACATAACCTTGTTGGGATTGCATTTTGCACCCAGAACTTTCTTTCATTATTGTTTTAATTGCTTTTTGATGTTTATTTTCAAATATTTGTTTCCTTCCATAAATTTTGTTTTAAGTGCTCATGGTGAGCTTTTGTGGTTGTCCGTCGTTCGTGCGTCCGTGCGTCCGTCGTCAACTTTTCATTAAAACAACATCTCCTCCGAAACCACTTGGCAGATTTTCACCAAACTTCACAGGATTGATCATTGGGTGACCCTCTTTCAAAGTTGTTCAAATCGTTATGGTCCACTGCATATGTAGGTCACCAGAGCTAAAAATAGATTTAAAAAGTGTAAACTTGAAAACTCTTCTCTGAAACTGCAGGGCCCAGAGGTTTTGTATTTGGTATGTATATATATAACATCCTATAGTGGTCCTCTACAAAGATTGTTCAAATTATGCCCCTGGGGTCAAAACGGGCCACCCCCCTGGGGGTCACATGGTTTACATAGAGTATATAGCAAAATCACTTTAAAGACCTTCTCCGCAGAAACCACAAGGCCCAGAGGTTTCGTATTTGGTACGTAACATCCTATCGTGGTCCTCTACAAAGATTGTTCAAATTATGCCCCTGGGGTCAGAACTGGCCACGCCCCTGGGGGTCACATGGTTTATATAGAATATATAGCAAAATGACTTTAAAAATATTTTCCTCTAAAACGGCCCACAGCTTTCCTTTATTTGGTACGTTACATTGCATAGTGGTCCTCTCCAAAGATTGTTCAAATTATGCCAGAGGTAAAATCTGGCCACACCCAAGGGGTCACATGGTTTATATAGACTTAAATAGCAAGAAAAATCTTTACCTGAAACCGCAAGGCCCAGAGGTTTGTTCAAGATTGTTCAAATTATGCCCCTGGATAGAATCTGGATCAGTATTTATTGCTGTTACTTGAAGGATGTTCTGTCAGCAGCAGCAATTACCATAGATACTTGTTCAGTTTCTCATTGCAAGGAAGTGGTAGGAGTGTTGGTTCTGTCCATTAAGTTGTTCCTGTTGCTTGATTGAAAGGCTTCGAGTATCATGTTTTTATTGCAAGAGTCTGTTTATAACATCTTCAGAATCAAGTGCAGCAGGTTTATTTTCCTGTTTGTTTGATTTTCCATGAAGACTTGGAAAGCAAATTTCCTATTTTAAAAAAAGAATTAAACATTGCAGGTTTTCGTAATTGCGCTTTCAAAATTATTGACTGATGTGCATCATTAAAAAAAGATGCATTGACAAAAATAATGTTGGCTCAGCAAAAAAACATAATGTCAAAACCTGATATATCTGGTATTTAAAAATGAAATAATGATACTGGTGAAAATATTCTGCATTTTGATTTTTATGCCCCAACGCAGTCCATACATCCCGAAATTTTGTGTGCTGAACTTTTTAACTAATGGGCCGATTTCGCTCAAACTTTCACAGCTGAAGAACCTTAATGTGTAGATGATCGTAAACGAAGGAATTTTGGCTGTGACCAATTTTGGTAGAATTAAGGCCCTTTGTTGTTTTTTCCACTATAGACCTTTGTGTGCTCAACTCCTCTTTAACTGCTGAGCCGATTTCACTCAAACTTTCGCAGCTTAAGAACCTAAATGTGTAGATGAGCTTAACGAAGGAATTTAGGCTGCAACCAATTTTGGCAGAATTATGGCCCTTTATTGATTTTTTTTGTCTTCTATAGAATTTATGAAAATAAATTTGTAAAGGCAAATATTAGTGTTGATGACACACCCTTTGATTATGTTTCAACATTTATTGTGGTGGCATCATTGTCAGTGACACAGCTAGTTTTTTCAATGGAGCTATGGGGCTAATAAAAATAGAGAATGCAATGTATTCAGCGAAAAATGTCTCATTTTGGTCTCATTTAGATACCAGCATAAAGGGCCAATAATTACAATAAGTTCAATGAAATCTGAGGAAAATTCTCAGCTAAGTAGTTACGTAAAATTTGCAATAAGGTTTCTTTGTCAATGACATATGTTCACAAAAGAGTTAATTTAAATAAGCAACAGTTGAATCTTTTACTTTCCCCATGTAAAATGAATGAAATACTGTATATTCCGTAATAAATGCCTTTTTACAAAAAAAAAACAGACTTTATTTTCATCCAATCTAGACCAAACTTTTACAGTTAATGTATGACCATTTGATCTCTGCAGAAGCCGATACTGGGCTTGATTGTGCCACAAACACCAGAGTTATTACCCCTTGTTTTGAAAAACAAACATCGTTTATCATAATTGGACAGAAAAGAAAGGGCAAAACTTGACCTTATAGCACAGCCATTGCAATTATCATACTACAACTAGTTCTCCAGAAGTGTCGCGAAAAGATATAAAAAATCTACTGTTTCTGCATTTTCAAGAACTGTCACTGACTTAATAAAAAATGGTCAGAAAAGAATATTGAGAAAAATGATATGAAAACCACAGGCAAAAACACTGCACCTCCACTATCCAACTCGTAATGTAGTTAGCCCATTGCACTGACAGATGTATAAAATCAAACGGATCCTAACCCTGTCTGCTGATACATGAGTATTCTTCAGATACTTTAACTTTCAAACCTGTCACAATAGTATGGTCTTCATCTTTGCCAGTACTCAGGTGAGTTCTTTGGGCCATCATGGCCCTCTTGTTTGTAAATCTTTGAAAGGAATGTTTGTAGAATGAGCTACACAGTCAAATTATAATGTTTTTCTTTATACTGATATCAGCGACAAAATGCCAAGAACTAGACGCATATTAAACGCCCTTGGGAAAATGTAAGGCCCCAGATGTGTTTATTAGGGCATATACGGTAGTTATAAGACATTATATTTCTCTACTAAGGAATGTTCACCAACCTGGCCCCAAAATTTATTGCTGATCCCCAAAGCTAACATTCGATCTTACTGACATGAAGACAGGACTAACACATTGTTACATTATTAATTAATAAATTTTCCTGATGGCTATCATATTCTGATTAAATATTCATAGTTACACACAGTATATTCCACTTGGGACTTAATAAATCTCTCCAATATAGATTTTCTATCACTCTGGCTTTAGGTTTTTTACCCAGAATGACAATTAGGACACGTGACAGATAGTATCATTCATTCAAAGACTTCTGTGGAAGACTTTGCAAGTAGCCGATCGTAAACAACAGCTAATATCAAACTCCAGCAGCACTTATGATTCTACTTAATATTTACTGAAAATTTTTACAATATTCCTAACAGTTGCAAATGCAAATTAATACCAATTCTGGGATATTAATATCAGAAAACCCCACAACCCAGCATAACATAACACCTTCCAGCACCTTGCTCCCACCCACAAGCTTAGGGTGACTGCACTAAAATCAGTGCCCACAAAACCTGATCAACTGCACTAATGTTATTTTCCATGAGGCAAGAGTGACTGCACTAAAATCAATGCCAACAAAACCAGACTGACTGCACTAAAATTAGTGCCCACAAAACCAGACTGACTGCACTAAAATTAATGCCCACAAAACCAGACTGACTGCACTAAAAGCAATACCCTCAAAACCAGACTGACTGCACTAAAATTAGTGTGAACAAAGCCAGGCTGAATAAACTAAAATTAGTGCCCACAAAACCAGACTGCCTGCACTTAAATAAGTAGCCACAAAACAAGACTGATTGCATGAAAATCAGTGGACACAAAACAAGACTGACTGCATTAAAAGCAAAGGACACAACACAAGACTGACTGCATTAAAAGCAAAGGACACAAAACAAGACTGACTGCATTAAAAGCAAAGGACACAACACAAGACTGACTGCATTAAAAGCAAAGGACACAAAACAAGACTGACTGCATTAAAAGCAAAGGACACAACACAAGACTGACTGCATTAAAAGCAAAGGGCACAAAACAAGACTGACTGCATTAAAAGCAAAGGACACAACACAAGACTGACTGCATTAAAAGCAAAGGGCACAAAACCAGACTGACTGCAGTAAAAGCAGTGGACACAAAACAAGACTGACTGCAGTGAAAGCAGTGGACACAAAACAAGACTGACTGCAGTAAAAGCAGTGGACACAAAACAAGACTGACTGCAGTAAAAGCAGTGGATACAAAACAAGACTGACTGCAGTAAAAGCAGTGGACACAAAACAAGACTGGCTGCAGTAAAAGCAGTGGACACAAAACAAGACTGACTGCAGTAAAAGCAGTGGACACAAAACAAGACTGGCTGCATTAAAAGCAAAGGACACAAAACAAGACTGACTGCAGTAAAAGTAGTGGACACAAAACAAGACTGACTGCAGTAAAAGCAGTGGACACAAAACAAGACTGGCTGCAGTAAAAGCAGTGGACACAAAACAAGACTGGCTGCATTAAAAGCAAAGGACACAAAACAAGACTGACTGCAGTAAAAGTAGTGGACACAAAACAAGACTGACTGCAGTAAAAGCAGTGGACACAAAACAAGACTGACGACATTTATGTCAGTGCCCACAAATCAAGACTGCATTAAAATTAGTGCCCACAAAACAAGACAGCACTAAAATCATTATCCACAAAAGAATAATGTAAGTGCATTAAAATCAGTGCCCAAAAAACCAGACGGACTACACTAAATCTCGCCGTATTCAACAGTATTTCAGTCATATAACGGCGGTCAGTTAACCTACTCACACTTTTCCTGGATAAGCTGGTTTACCAGTACTAAGTGCACATACTTATGCCAGTAACTGACAGCTGCCCTACTCGAATCAGAGGTAGGGGGAGAATGGCCATAGAAATAATTTCATAACCAATCCCCACACAAGTTATGTGGCTGGGCTGGGAATCGAACCCGCGATCCTCGGATTTGTAGTCCAGTGCTCTACCAACTGAGCTAGCCGTTGTTAGATGTTAGATGTAAAAAATATGTTTGTTTCAGGTTACATGCCCCAAAAACATAAGGGTAGGTAGGTTGGGATTTATGATATATTTTTTATTTGTAAATGGTCAACATGAAGTTTCTAAAACTGAATAAATATTCAAAACATATCAGTTATATCCTTAAACATTGTTTATAAGTGGATACTTTCAAAACAAAATTTAACACTTATTTATCCAAAAACACATTTATTTTATGAAAAAGGTAAATAAAAAAAAATCAATCTGACAAACCCAGTAAAATGATCTAGGGTCGGGGCATTTTTTTAAGGTAGGTCGGGTAACCTGAAACAAACATTTTTTTTTTAAGCCTTACCTGGAAACAGATTGACACACTAAAATCAGTATCCATTAAAAAAACACAGGACACTCAACAAGCATGTTGGAAATACACATCTCTGTCATCATCTCAGAAAACAAAACTTAGAAAACGCCATTAGTTCCTCAAGTTGCAGGTTAAAAAAAAAATTAAGTGATATTATACCATGGTTCACATGTGTATCAACAACCATCACTTACATCTTCAGGTTTCAGCGACCCATACTGCATGTTGGGAATCATGCCAGGCCGTCGCCTACAGAGTGTTGACAGCTCTGAAAGTGGTAGTGTTGCGTCGTCTGACGAGGAAAACAGTCCCAAGGTCAAGGACAAGAACTCTGGGGCGTTCAAGCGGTTCTCCCTGAAAAAGAAATCGTCTGCAGTGCGCGACTTGCTGCCTGCAAAATACATTCAGACTACTAGCGTCATACCCAATTCCCTTAACCCAGTCTGGAATGAAAAGTTTAGATTGTGAGTAGCTCAGTAAAGATGTTTCTATTGTTGGTTCCCATTTTGCCAGCAGTTTGTTATAACTCTGATATAGACGTTTTGTTTCTTTAGTTTAATGGGTTTTTTTTTGTTACTTTTGAAATGTATTGTACACCACATACATTTTTGTTTTACACAAACTTTAATCTTTGAAAATGTATTTCATTCAGTGAAAATCCAATACTAATGCATACTTATTAACCACGTTACCAGCTACAACCAAATTACAGTAATTAATTAGTTTTCTTTATTAAACCAACACTAACTTGAACTTTGTATGTTGGAGAGACATTTTAAATCAAACTTGACCTTGATATGCTGAAGTGACCTATTTACCTTCACATTTACTTGATCTTGATATGTTACTTTTTTGTAATAGCTAGCTTTGCTGTCATAATTATGTGTAAGTACCTTTTTCAAATAAATTTTTACACAAACTTGACCTTGATATGCTGATTTTTTAGTGACCTTGAGGATGGCAATACGGACCGACTGCACCTGGATATCTGGGATCACGTTGACCTTGGTATTTTTCAGTGATTTTGAGGACGTCAATACGAACCGACTTCACATAGATATCTGGGATCACGTTGACCTTAATATGCTGAAGTGGCCTTTCTAACTTTACCTTGATATGCTGATTTTTCAGTGACCTTGAGGACTTCAATACGGACCGACTTCACCTGGATATCTGGGATCACGATGACGAGTTCTCTGTCATAGAGGCGGCGAAAAAACTCAACGAGGTTCAGGGAATCAAGGGGCTTGGGCGCTTCTTCAAGCAGGTGGCGCAGTCTGCTAGGACAACCAGCGGCAACAGTGTCGATGATTTTCTGGGATGCCTCAATGTTCCTTTGGGTGTACGTAATGCAACTGTCCTGTTATGTTTGGTGTAGTGTGAAAACAAATTCCATGCATGGAAACAACAGGGAATTTGAAATTTTGGGAAAGATCTGGGCCCAATTGCTCAAAACTTTTAAAAGCTAATTAACTTAATAGCCTGTTAACTTTAGATGTAAATAAAATTACTACTACAAGCATCTTGTTTACTAAACATTTTAAAATTATTTCAGCATTGCAATTTGTATTGAATGAACTTAAAGTTTACAGTTGCAAAGTTTAATTTACATTAATAACTTTATCCAAATATTATTGGCTGTAAGCTTTATTGGCCTTTAAAATTTTAAACAACTCAGCCCAGGGAATAGGACAAAACATGAAAGCATGGCCGTTATTCACAAAGCTCCTAAGGAAAATTTCATATAAAATGTCTATGTGAAATATATGTGATATCTGTTTACCAGTTGGTAAAAGATGAAAGACATAAACAATATTTACTAGTTTGGAGCATTTTAAAGTAAAATAATCTTAACCTATACATGAAAAAGCCACAGAATTAAGGAGTTTTATGAATTTAAGAAATTTCCTCAAGTTTTCCGTAAGGAGCTTTGTGAATATGGGCCCTGAACTGCAGAGTGAACAATAGAATCTGTATCGACTGCATAAACATTCAAGAATTGATATTTAACTGCACAAAAATGTATTAGATGATGTTTAATTCTAAAATGTAATAAAAGGATAGACAGTGGTTTTGGAATCAGCTTTAAATGTTAGAAAATATGAGAATAAAAGACATTCTAATATACATTAGATCTAAGACATTCTAAAATACATTAGGTCTTAGATAATTCTATCATGCTAGTTTTAAATGTCCCTGAAAGCATTTAGTCCATAAAAGTACACATTACCACACCACAGTCATTTATACATTTCTGTGTGACCTGTTAATTGCAGAAATGTCAAAGTGAAAAGTAAATTAAAGTTTGTATGCCCACTGCATCATGATGAGGGAGGCATATAGTGATTGCCATGTCTTTCCATGATTTTGTGCTTCGTTATTGAGTGCGTCTGCGATTCTGTCCGAATGAGGTTAAGGTTTTCACACACTAATGGTCATAATCACAAATGTGTTGTTTTTTTTCCATCATAATCTACAATCAATAAGACACTGTATTTGAAAATTTAAAGTCTTTTTACAGTGTAATAAAAAAGTTATTAGCATTTTTGTAATGCCACACCCTTGGTAAAAAAAATTGCTCAAGCGGACATGATGTCATATTAGAAACAGACACAAAACATGTTCATGTTTTTTATTTTCAGCATATTTGAAACTTCATAACAGTGACATGGACATCTATAAGCAGAATAATAACAACTGTGTGAGGTTTATATAAACAATATAAAGAAAAAACATTTAAATATGTACAGTACCCCTATTGAAAATAAGGACAAATTGAACTACCTGGTAACTTGAAAATGCGTGTCCATACTTTAAAGTCAGTTGTGATCATATAGGTAAAGGGTATAGGTGAATTGAGCCGACTAAAATTATGTACATACATATGCAAACGAAATACCAAAAAAGTATGAACTTTCACCGTCGTATAACAGAAATATTTGCAGCTTAAGTATAGGATTTTGAAAACCTAGCACAGTAACGTGCCAAATGCTGTTTTTAGTACGTATCACAACTGAACATGTTACAAAACTTCATAAATTCTAATATTCTGATTCCAATAACAGCTTGGTGACTTAAACTATTATTTAAGACAACTAATACAACTAAATACTAAACATTGTTACTATAATTAAGTATTAGAGTCACTCGGAAAACAGTCATCAGAAAAAAATATAGTGGACACAAATGCCAACATACCTGACCCATGACATCCAATAACTGAATGAATTATCCAACCATATTTTAACCTAGTATTAACACAAAAAACATACTGACATGCATGTGTTGCAAAGATTAAATAATTTAAAATTAATACTGTAACAAACAGTGGTCGAGGTTAACAAATTACTAAGAGTAAAACACAAGAAGAACTGAAAAGTTTTAGTTTCTGTTCATCTAGCATATATCTTTTTATGTAGTTTAAAAATACATTTATTTCCATTTATATACAATTAAAAAAGACTATACATTATCATAATTATGCATAAAATATACAACTTTGTGATGTTAACAGCAATCATATATTGACAAATAAGCAAAATGTTAAAGTTCCCCCTCTAAAAACAAATTCTAACACTTTTATAAAATGTGCTTGCAACTTCAAAGTGAATTCTGGACTATTGTTCAAGAGCTACAAGTGTATTTGACCCTCCAAAATTAATGTTATTGTTAATACAAAAACAAGAAATGTCTTTAAAAAAGACAATCAGCGTTGAAATTAATATTGAGATGTCATTTATAAATTACCTAAACAGACGGCCAAGATGATCGGTTACATGACTTCTCAGACCCCAGATTGTTTGGTCCCCACCAATATTAGGAGACTTATTGGACACCAGATTTTTCAGACACTATAAGAAAACTTCTCAGACTCAAAAGTTAATCTGAGATAAATTTATTAATTTAAAAATTAAATAAAATTATCATTAATATCTATGCTGTGAATAAACCAATCATACAGCTCCATGTTCCCACCAGTGATATATGAATAACCAAAATAATTTAGGCTAACATAATTGTTATCTGAATTTGTCAAGCCGAATTAACAAATTAACAAGGTAAGAAAATAATTTCGGGAATGAATTAAAATTATTATGTATCAGACGAGTCTATATAGTTATTTATAGTACTGGTAATATACCATTCATGTAAGTTATCTAATATAATAACGATTTGAAGTCAAATAAGCATTTATGCTGTGTATCCCAATAAAAAGCAATAGTCAGGGAACATTCAGCGATTTTTGAAATGTTAAGATTTTATTTTTGATAACACAAACATAAAAATTCATTAGACTATGACGATTTTAAATTATATCAGTAGAAATATGATATTTCAAGGGTTCCTGTGTATAATTAATACTGCAAATTGTGTATTCATGCTACGCGAATAACAATTCGACGTATTCTGAATCTTCTTTCATAACATTTTATCTATTGAAAATGTAGCATCTTTTTACAGATTAAATAATATCTACTGGAGAAGTTGCAATTATAAATAATCGTTAATAAATCGTAACCACAATTTTAATTCAAATTAACAGTAAGTTTATAAATATAAATTCCCCATTTATTTAAATTTTTAGGTTTATAATTCTCTGAACGCTATTATTGATGCATGTACGCAGCTATACACTGTTTCTGGCTACGCACGCTATTTTTAGAATGACACTACTGTTTCTGGAATGTGAAGAACTCGCTAGAATCACTGGGTTACATGGAACGGCAACTCTGTGAATGAGATTTATGAATGGGAACATTGCATAATTTCTATTTATAGAGCGTAGCGCTTATATAAATGTAGGCTAAACAAAATAGTTAATTCGTTACGTGAATGAATTTAGCATTCTGTTTATGGCATACAATGAGAAAATACGTTTCATATTTAGCCTCAGTTCTAGAGTATATGTCGAGGATATGTTTATAACTTCATTTTAACCGCTTATGTAAACAATTATGTAAATTTTTAATCCTCAAAGTATGCAACAGTTATTGGTATACGTTAAACTATTGTTTGAAGTTTGCATTCCCTAAAATTAGAAAATTTGCCCAATTCTATTGGCATTCAATTTTCCCGCTGCATAATTATCGCAAGAAATCTAGGTCAAAAGTGATCTTAGACAGCTATGCCGAATAAACATGCAAAACTATAAACTTTTACCATTTCTAACTGGAAATATATAATGATCAATGAAGTATGGAAGGGTGGGTTTGAGAATTGACAACAGTTATTTGTAAAATAATATTTATCAGACCTTTTTAAGCTAACATTGTCACAAACTCTAGTTTATTCAAATGTCTTACTTGATTAAGTTTAAATAAATGTTTAGTCGCTTTACATGTAATTTTCAGATTAGATTAAACACCTTACATATTTGCTATTTAACTCAATATTTACTCAAAGTGTATCAGCAAATTTAATACAAACTGTTGTAATTGCATGTTGTAGTATTGCAAAAAATATATTTTACATTTGTATACAATATATTTAGGTAATGTTGTTGAGTATAAATAACAATTAACCAATATTAAATTAATAATATATAACTATGTTTAATTAATTTTGTTCATATAATAATCCATGAAGAAAACTTACAGAAATTTAAGCATGGTACCATGTCATTGCTGTAAAAGCAACATTTTCAAAAATTATTAAGTATTAATACAACTAAAAGATGATACTTAAAAGTGTACATCAAAACTTTTGTCAATATGGGCACAATAATGCAGATCATTAAATTAAAAGTGTTCAATCCAAGGATTGATATTTTGCTTCAGAATGTTTCTGTGAAAGCATTGATCGACACTGGGAGTATGGTAAATACAATGTCTCACTCATTTTATTTGTCGTTGCCTGATAAGCCAACTTTGTTGAATGTTGACAGTCTTGGTCTTAATGTTTCATTGGCTGATGGATCCAAACTGAATATTTTTGGATATGTTTAAACAAGTGTTGTAATACCAATTTTATCCTCTTTTAACAAAGTTATTCCCATTCTTGTTGTTCCTGACAACTCTGAAAATGCTTCTTGTCCGGTGATTATCGGTACAAATGTTATCAGGAGATGTCAAGCTGCTGTTTCACAAAGGGTTGAATTAATAATTCCAGACTCTTGAAAAACTGCATTTGATTCTTTGACCTGCCATCCATGCACGGTAAGGTCAACCAACAAACGTGTTGTTGAGGTTGCACTTTATGAGACTGTTACTCTCAATGGCATTGCACGAGGTCTCGAAAATATTGAAAGTGTTTTGACAGAGAACATTGAATGTGACAAACCGTATCTCGTTCACCCTGCACTTGTACGTTTGTCTGCACATGGTTCTACAACCAAGTTCCAGTGAAGATTTGCAACATTTCTGCAAAACCAATCTTTATCAAACCCAAATCTAACATTTGTGTTGTCAATGAGGTAACTGTCGTTGATAATTTGGCTTCTCATCTCAATGCTGGCACGGCACCTATCAAGTCTGAGTCAAAATCCAAGTCGTATGTTGAAGAGCTTGGACTAAAGATTGAAGAGTCCAATCTTAGTCCAGCTCAGTTGATTCGTCTACGACAGATCTTGGGAGATTGGCAACATGTATTCTCATCAGACTTTACTGACAGAGGTTGCAGCAATCTAGTTAAACATCACATCGTTTTAGATAACAATACTCCATTCAAACAGCCTTATAGAAAAATTCCTCCTGCCATGTATGAAGAAGTAAGGCAGCACATCAAATAAATGTTAGCCTGTGATGCTATTCGACCTTCTGATAGCCCTTTTTCCTCCAATGTTGTTCTCATCAGAAAGAAAGATGGGTCCTTGCGCTTCTGCATTGACCATCGAATGCTGAATGCCAGAACACGGAATGACGCATATATGCTGCCACACTTTGACGATACTGTTCATGTTCTGGCTGGCGCCAAATACTTTTCGAAACTTGACCTTCGCTCTGCTTATTGGCAAGTTGAAATAGAAGAATCAGACAAAGAGAAAACTGCTTTTTCTGTCTGCAATTTGGGGTTTTATGAATGCAATCGCATGAGCTATGGACTTTGTACAGAAGCACTGTAATCTTGATGATTGTTGTTGGAAATTCTTCTCGTGCAATATAGTTACCCAGACCTTGTGTTTCTGTGTAAACTTGAACTGATGAACTGTTTTGTTTCTCTCAAAAAAGTCCATTGATGATTTGTCCAGAATAAGTTATAAATGTTGCCATTGATGTGACATCTGGGAACCTGAGCAAAGGCGCTGCAAATACACAATTATATAGTCTATATTGTATATGTACAAGTAAATAAAACATAAGTGTTATCTACATACACTGAGAACATTGCTCCATTTATTTGAATTTAGATGTCAAATTATGTATCTTGTTGTTCAAATGTGAATCAGTTAACACAAAAAATACAGGAATCCGGTGCAATATGTTCAAATCAAACGACATTATATATTAAAAAAGAATGATATATTTTTCAATAGAAAATGGTTATGAATGAGAACTGAATAAAAAAAATCATATGATTGTATTAATTCACTTATTATTAATGTTAAAGCCTCATTTAAGGTGAAAATTGTCGAATTTATATAAAACAATTGAAACATGTCTGGTAAAATTGTATTATTGTCTGTGTAAGCTTCTATTATACCCAACATCAGGAAATTATTTGATTTTTGAATACCGTTTAAAATAAAAACACAGATCCTCCAAGTAAACTGTTTATAAACACTTGCTTTGTTTATTTTCTAGTGTTGTGATTTTCACAAGTTCCATGCTTTTCATGAATAACTGTACTGCTAACAGTAATGTCATTTGTCATAAACTGGACAGGTCATTTTGAGTGCCATCTCTAAAACATTTTGTACAGTATTTGAAGTTTAAAATACATAAAACATGCAACAAATTACTAACTTAAAATCACTTAGTAAGTTTCTGACCTCTATGATACGTAAATTATAGAAAAACCATGTTGCTTTGTGTATAATTACCTTTGTTTTCTCAATGTGTTGTACCAATGTCTTTATTCAATTCTGATACCAGTATAGGTTTATTAGACGGCCCTAGAAATTGAGACACTTCACTGACCACAATAACGTAATTTTTCCATGCAAAAATCATGCATTGGATTTGCATTCCTTTTACGGGAAACTAGAACACCAAATGTCTTTAAATGTAAACAATCAAGTGGAAATAAAATGAGTCAAATTTCATTTATTTTAAGAAAATGTAAACTAGTGTTGGATCATAATGTTTTATTTTATGTGTTAATTAAATCTTAGTTAAATATTGGTGGTTGTCTTAACTTGCAGCGCCTTGCGTATGCCTTTAATATATCTAACAAATAAAGGAATTCCAAGAACAATCACCATCGTCAAACAAACCAGTATGCAATGTGGTGCAAATCAAGCCAGTCTTCTCTTGAATTCAACTCATAACATGGAGTTTATGGTTTATGGTGTGTCAAGTGCATTTATACAGCACTATTCATGATCCAACATGATCTATTCTGGCACCGAAGTAGCTAGTAGTGTTCGAAAGAATAAAATGTTCCACACGATATTGTCACCGATACAAGTCCACGAAAGCACTGTTTGTGATGGTAGATATTTTCAGAAATAAAAACAACAAATTCCACAGTCATTCATAAGGCTTCAACTTGGAGAGATTTTGTACCGTAAACACATCGTTAATAGTTAGACCAGTATAGGGAACGTATCCACCTGCTCACTATGATCAGTAAAAACGTTCACGAGCCTTGTTGGTGGTTCACTGTTTGTGTCTAGACAATATATTTCAGTGTTGATAATCACGAGGCCAAAAACCAATATTTTTTATTTATGCTTAACAAATGGAATAAACGTTAATTCTGTCAAATAATTGCAGTTGCTAACCAAAAAGTAAATGTTTAGTTTTAATTTATGGTTTATTTACAAAATACACGATGTTTATTTATGTAACTTTTCGAGATTATCGTCGTCTGACGCTGTTCCAAAATATACCGGAAGACGTCGATACGTTACAAAATGAGTCGATATTTCCCAATTTCATTAGTGTGCGAATACCTTAACTAGATTTTACTGTTTCATCTAGCACCAACACCTATAGCACCAACACTGCTTACTACAACACTTGGATACATACAAAGTTGTTGCTTATGACCATTCCCAATCCACCCATATCATCCAACCACACTTTTACCTTAACCTTGACCTAATTTGGACTTATAAAAATTTGAATGATTCAAATGCGCTATTTCTTGGTTAACTAGAGTTTACCGTTTTGTCTAGCACCAACACCACTTATTATTACACTTCGATACTTACACAGTTGCTGCTTATGACCATTCCCAATCTACCCATACCACCCAACCTAACTTTGACCTTATTTGAACTTAAAATAATTTAAATGGGCTATTTCTTGGTTTACTAGATATTACCGTTTTGTCTAGCACCAACTGCGCTTATTACATCACTTGGATACTTACACAGTTGTTGCTTATGACCTTTACCAGTCCACCCATATCACCCAACCTCTCTTGACCTTGACCTTATTTGGACTTTCAAATGGACTGTCCAGCACCAACCAGGGGCATCTGTGTTTATCAAACACAGCGTCTTGTTCTTGTTCTGTAAGTTTGGTTTACATCGAAGTGTGATGTGTGTATTGAATGTATCAGAAATGCATATTAATTATGTAATTGGCAATAAAAGTAGAATGATTGCATTTAATTTTAAGAGTAAGTATGAGACTGACAATGAGTGTGGTATTCTTGCATAGCATTGTGAGATATGCATAGCAGGGTAAGATTGGCGGTGGAAGTGTGATATTTTCATGGAACTGTAAGATTGGCAATGGAAGTGTAATATTTGCATGGAATTGTAAGATTGTCAATGGAAGTGTGATATTTGCATGGAATTGTGAAAAAGGCAATGGAAGTGTGATATTTGCATGGAATAGTGAGATTGTCAATGGAAGTGTGACATTTGCATGGAATTGTGAGATTGGCAACGGAAGTGTGGTATTTGCATTGACTTGAGAGATTGGCAATAGAAGTGTGATATTTGCATGGAATTGTAAAACTGGCTTTGGAATTGTGATATTTGCATTTGATGGTGAGATAAATAATGGAAATGTGATATTACCATGGGATTGTTTAATTGGCAGTGGAAGCATGATATTACCATGGAATTGAGAGATTGGCAATGGAAGTGTGATATTACCATGGACTTGTGAGACTAGCAATGGAAGTGAGATATTTGCTTAGATTGTTAGGTTTACATTGCATGTGTCAGGGGACAGTACTGTGAATTTTAGAGTTGTAATAAATGTGTGCTTTGCATTTGAAATGTGAGATTTGAATTTTATCTGTGATATTTGAGATTGGCAATGGAAGTGTGATATTTACATTTTATAATATTTGCATTGGAATTGCATATTTGTGTAACATTGAAATTGTGCATTAGAAATATGACAGTTACAATTATTTTGTGATGTGTGCATTGACTTGAAATGGAAATTTGAGATTATTTTGGATTTGAAGTCAAGAATAAGCATGCTTTTATGATATTTGCATTGGAAAAATGAGGTTTACTTAGCAAAAAATACATTTTAAGTATGAGAGTTATATAGGAACTGTTGATTACAAACAATAAGTTCTTTTCCATTTATGTTACATCCTCAGTGTTAGCAATCTCTCATTATTATCACAGTCAGGAGCAGGACATTGTACCACTTGTTACAATGACAAGCCATCTCTAGTGTTTTCAAAAAGGCTTTGGCATCAGCCAACAATCTTACCAATCAGTCACAGATTCAGGGTTTATTTCCTTCCAATTCTCAAATAAACTTAGCAAGAAGCATTTATTTTCCACGCATTAATTTGACAGAATCAAGACAGAATCAAACATCACTGTTTTGTCTTTTGTATTCCCTTGATTTATATGTTTTCTTGTGTTTGTTTCTAAACCAAAGTTAGAAAATGATGAGTATAATACTATAGGTAAGTTGAATAAATGTCAAGTTGACCTGCTTGACATGAAAATGTTTATTTATCACCGAGTGACTGACCAAGTCCAGTGGTTAAGGTTTTTAAAGCCTTGCAGTTTTAACTTACTTAACTCAACCTATTATATTCTCCATTTTCATCAAGTTTAAATAAAACGTATTCGTTTGTTAGCGATTTTCGTTGTTTTCCCTGGTGATGATCAGTGTTTAATATCCCTTTTTGCACCACCTCACTGTTCTGCACATAGATTTATGACTGTGACAATTTAGCTGCGGCCCAATTGAAATTAATTTCTATCCAGGCAAGTGCAGTTGTCAAATGAATTTAGATTATGTGAAACTTAAAGCCTTGAGCAAAGACAAAACTGCAAACAAATCGCAATGAAACATCTCTAAATCCTTTGTCTGTCAGAATTAATCAAGATTTCCCCTCTTCTTCTTTTCTGTGAATGTAAACAAGATTTTCAACAAATCAAAAGCCTCAGTCACACATTCCCCATTAAGGATCCCAACAGCGTCCCGACAGCGCTACCATACAAATAATAAAAAAAAGTCCGGAATATCTGGACACTGTCGGGTGCTGTCTGGACACTTGCAGAACGCTGTCCTGAGAATCTGGAATCATTCGGACACTTTCTGCGTTATCGGCCAAGCACTCCCGACAGTTAAGGTTTTCCCGTATCATTCGTGAGACTCAGCCGTATCTGTCGGGATAGATTTGGCTTTTTTGTATCAAATTCGGCATGGTGTCAAGACGTTGTTGGACCAATATCCGGTGGAACGTGAATTATATTGTATAAACATATATATACATATATCACGTATGGTGTATATATAGTGTTTTTTATGCGTGTTTGTGTGCGTTTGTCATTCATCGACAGATCTTTGACCGACTACCATTACTGCTTCCCGATTATGGCTCCTGACAGCGTCCAGTTAGCGCTAAGATACAAATGATAAAAAAGTCGGGAATGCCGGGATGCTGTTGGGAGCTAATGGGACACTGACGAGACTTTGTCGGATCGCATTCGGGAAAATGGGACTGTCGAGACAATATCGTAACCATATTCGATCTTTGGATCAAAAATTGAATTTCGAGCCCCGAATCTCAGAATATTGTCCCAACTTTTGACATATTTGATTCGGGACGCTGTCGGCTCAAGAACAGCAGGAAAAATCAGGAATTTGTGACTGAGGCTTAACTAGCTACATTGTACTAGTCAAGAATTGAGGGATGGCATTGAATACCAACATCGGTATTTGAATATTTGTCTTTTCATTCAATTGAATATTCGAATATTGGCACAGATTCATATTAACTACATTAAGATTTGTGACCTAGTTGACACTGTGTGAATTTTGTGTATAGAGTTTTAGTACACATTATCGTATCTTCATTAACAATTTACACTATCATATTAATGCTTTAATCGCATTAAGTATTAACCATGAAGCATGTTCAGTGTTGTTTTTAAATTAAGAATATTTGCAATATTCAACAATGCACATGTTTCTTATGAAGTTGAAAGAGTGTCATTAAGCATATATGTTTATCGGCGAATTTGAGCAACATTTCTCAGCTATAATGTCTGCTAAATGTGTGATTATTTGTTTTATTAATCTTTTAACGGTTTAATTTCCTGTTAAATGTTATGGATTCATATTGTCGGATGCAATTGTGTAACTGGCAGCTAGACGATGACTTTGACACGGACCCATACATTCAATATCTTTGTCTGACACATGACGTGGGCTAATCTATTGAAAACACAGTGTTATGTATATACTGGTTAAATACTGCTTTTACATTGAAAGAAAACTCTTTCATAAAATAAATAAATACAGTAGAACCTGTCTAAACTGAACGGCGTATCATTTGGTTTTCAGAGGTGTTTGGTTTACCCAGGATTTTTTTTAATGTCATTTTCTTTAAAAATGTACATTCTATTATGTATGTTTATTCGAGTATATAATAGGAACACAACATGTTAATGTTTGCACTTTCATAATTGTTTATTATTTTTGTTATTTGCAAGTAAAAATGTGTATTTGTACATAAAATTACACTCAAATTATGAATCAATCAAGTTCATGAATGTATTTAACGTACAACTTACTTACATCTGTGTAAAGAAATCACCAATTGTTGACTGATTTTATTAGTTTAAACATATTTATTTTAGCTCAATAATATCGCAACCCTTGGGCTTAAAGAGATCAGTGCCAGAATTTACTATATGTATAAATTAACTACATTATTGTGAAACATTGACATTTTTACAGTGTACGTAAATTTAAATATAAAACACAACCGAATAATCTGTTTTTCACAAGTTGACTATTGTCGTATGCACCAACTTGCTGATCGCTAATTGAACCACTGCCCCGTTATCACCACGGCGAGTATGCCCTTTGTGTGTACTTGTGTCACCAATTATCGGGTTCACGCTTCCAGGATACACCGTTCGGTTTATTCAGGTTTTTTAAGATTGAATGAGATCAAATTTGTGAAAAAATCATTCGATATTCGGTTTGGACAGGGTTCGGTTTATTAAGGGTTTTTTATATATAAAATAAGAATGAAAAAAATCGGGACCGACACAGCCGTTTGGTTTTGACAGGGATTCGGTTTTCACAGGGTTCGGTTTGGACAGGTTTCACTGTACATGTTTTAAAAAAGAAAATACAAATTTGCGAATATTCAAATAACGTTTTAACTATTCGAATATCGATCATTCAATCAAATATTCAAATTTTCAAGTTTTGCCATCCCTATTAGTAACATAACCATATGGCAGGGATCGGAGGACTGAAAGGTCTGAAGACATTTCCCAACCATCTTGTTTATCTTACCTTCCATCCATCAATTCATCCATCCACATATCAATTTGTCTATAAATCAATCATTTGACAACCAACTATACAACAGGGAACATGACTGTAAAATCCTGTAGGTGACAAATTCTTCATTTATAAACCTTAGCTGCTTTAAGGATATTCTGATTGCTTGTAAAATGGCTATTGTCAGGGCCACACAACTGTGGTATTTGTGTGTGATATTCTAAAGAGCATGTGATATTGTTTGTTATTTTTGATGAATGGAAATTAATCCTTTAACACTAGCTGAGGGGGAGTTTAAACTATGAATGGAAATTAATCCTTTAACACTAGCTGAGGGGGAGTTGAAACTATGAATGGAAATTAATCCTTAACACACGCTGAGGGGGAGTTGAAACTATTTGTGGCAATTCAGGGATCACACTGTAACACTCTGCTTCTTTACACAGGGCAGCACAAATCTGTGAAATTGAACAGTTTACATGTAGGACATTCTTTATGCATAAATCTTTGCCATTTCCAGGACATCCCGTCCTCGGGGTTTGAGAAATGGTACCAGTTGGAGGGGAGGTCAGTCAAGTCCAGTGTGGACGGTCAGATAAAACTGCGGTTGGCCCTGGCAACCAGGCAGGACAGGGGAATTCCCGAAGACGACAACTGGACGGACGTACGCCAGCACGAGGACCTGATGTGTATATTCATTGAACACGAGGTGCGGAAATGCAAGGTTGGTGGAACGTCACATACGTGCAAGTTTACTGAGGCTGTTATTTTGAAAAAGTTTATATTGTTTTTGTTGCAGTCGTTGTAAGTTTGAGTATGTTTATTTTCCCATTGAAGGTACATTAGCATGATGAATTTCAGTAAAATTTAGACAATTACTGCCCTTGTTGAATCATTCTTTGAAACTGTCATAGCTCTTAGGTTACTTGCAGTGGCATCTCTTGTTGTGCCACCTGAAATGAGGATATATAGGGGTTGCTTTCGCTGTGGCAGCTACGTCCGCTTCAGTTTGTGCAGACAATAACTTGAGAAGTTTTTGTGCAATCATTATGAAACTTTAGGGAAGTGTTAGTAGGCATAGAAGAAGATTAAAGGTTTGGTTTTCGGCATAATTGCTCTTATCGTACTTGAGTTATGCCCCCTCAGGCAACACATCCAACTCGCAGAGTTCTAGTTTATTTAACTTATGGAGGATATATATTCCATATTTTCTTACCGTATTGTCTTTGTTTTCTTTATACATAGCAGCCTAGCTGGTAGATTTTGTGCCATTCAATGGTTCTGTTATAATGATATATTTGTTGACTCCAAATGCCTGTCTTCAGTAGCAGTTAGCCTTCGTGCATTACAGCAGTAATGGCAGCGTGAAAATGTCTCAGGGTGCTAAGATTGCTGTATTTGCAACAGTGCAGATTCATATAACAGGTCTGCAGATTCTCTAAATAATACCTCTTCATGGAAGAAATGATTGACTCAGACAAGTTCATATTAACAATCTTTTCCCAGAGGCCTATCTTGTGTAACCGAAATGTCTTGTTGCATGATCACCTTTGACATATTTATGGCCATATTACAACACGGTTTATTGGCTGTGAAAGTGGTAGTTTCACTTGTTTCTTAAGATTTAAACTGGCAGCATCTGCTGTTCAAATGTTAATTTCTCATGCAAAATAAAAACATGGATGAAAATTCTTCTTCATTATGATTCATGTGACCTAAAAAAGGGGAAGGTATACAGCCGGTTGTAATACGAGCTAGCATACATCATACTAATGGCCACAGTATTGTCCTTCCACCTGAGGCAAATGGTCCTGAAATTTATAGATTGTTGTCTCGTTGTTGGCTTTATAACCATGCCTAGTAAGTAAAAATTTGATATCTGACAAGGACATTTCCTGAATATACAGTTGTTGTGACAATAATCAGACATTAGGCATGCATTCCATATGTCCGGGTCTTGCGGGATTGTCTCACTTTCATGAGGTTTGTCCCAGCAACCTGCTCAGATGCATTTTGTCCGGGTCAACCACAAAAATTGATGTTAGTTTGCAATATAAGTTACACTGGGCCAACAATTAACTTCACATCATTATTCCCGTAATTAGTCCTTGTGACAACAATACCCGCAAACTGCGTGTCAAATGGGAGCAGTAATCATTAATAAGCCCCTCTGACTAATGTCCTCTTTATTAAAAATTGCAGAAGCTTTTTCTTTGAAATAATTGATATAAAAAATCACATATACACACTTGTTTTCTCCGCCATCTAGGAGGGTTCGTATCGCTGGACTGGAGAGCTCCCTCAGGCCGCTCAAACCATCATCCACCAGCACGCCATACAAGGGGATGTCACTCCAACCCAGCAAGCCGTGTGGTATGTCATTTCTGCATCATTAGATTTATTACGAACTTGGCTACAGACTTGTGTATGTCTGATATATATTGTTTGGAAGGGGATGTCACTCCAACCCAGCAAGCCGTGTGGTATGTCATTTCTGCATCATTAGATTTATTACGAACTTGGCTACAGACTCGTGTATGTCTGATATATATTGTTTGGAAGGGGATGTCACTCCAACCCAGCAAGCCGTGTGGTATGTCATTTCTGCATCATTAGATTTATTACGAACTTGGCTACAGACTTGTGTATGTCTGATATATATTGTTTGGAAGGGGATGTCACTCCAACCCAGCAAGCCGTGTGGTATGTCATTTCTGCATCATCAGATTTATTACGAACTTGGCTACAGACTCGTGTATGTCTGATATATATTGTTTGGAAGGGGATGTCACTCCAACCCAGCAAGCCGTGTGGTATGTCATTTCTGCATCATTAGATTTATTACGAACTTGGCTACAGACTCGTGTATGTCTGATATATATTGTTTGGAAGGGGATGTCACTCCAACCCAGCAAGCCGTGTGGTATGTCATTTCTGCATCATTAGATTTATTACGAACTTGGCTACAGACTCGTGTATGTCTGATATATATTGTTTGGAAGGGGATGTCACTCCAACCCAGCAAGCCGTGTGGTATGTCATTTCTGCATCATTAGATTTATTACGAACTTGGCTACAGACTCGTGTATGTCTGATATATATTGTTTGGAAGGGGATGTCACTCCAACCCAGCAAGCCGTGTGGTATGTCATTTCTGCATCATTAGATTTATTACGAACTTGGCTACAGACTTGTGTATGTCTGATATATATTGTTTGGAAGGGGATGTCACTCCAACCCAGCAAGCCGTGTGGTATGTCATTTCTGCATCATTAGATTTATTACGAACTTGGCTACAGACTTGTGTATGTCTGATATATATTGTTTGGAAGGGGATGTCACTCCAACCCAGCAAGCCGTGTGGTATGTCATTTCTGCATCATTAGATTTATTACGAACTTGGCTACAGACTCGTGTATGTCTGATATATATTGTTTGGAAGGGGATGTCACTCCAACCCAGCAAGCCGTGTGGTATGTCATTTCTGCATCATTAGATTTATTACGAACTTGGCTACAGACTTGTGTATGTTTGATATATATTGTTTGGAAGGGGATATCACTCCAACCCAGCAAGCCGTGTGGTATGTCATTTCTGCATCATTAGATTTATTACGAACTTGGCTACAGACTTGTGTATGTCTGATATATATTGTTTGGAAGGGGATGTCACTCCAACCCAGCAAGCCGTGTGGTATGTCATTTCTGCATCATTAGATTTATTACGAACTTGGCTACAGACTCGTGTATGTCTGATATATATTGTTTGGAAGGGGATGTCACTCCAACCCAGCAAGCCGTGTGGTATGTCATTTCTGCATCATTAGATTTATTATGAACTTGGCTACAGACTCGTGTATGTCTGATATATATTGTTTGGAAGGGGATGTCACTCCAACCCAGCAAGCCGTGTGGTATGTCATTTCTGCATCATTAGATTTATTACGAACTTGGCTACAGATTCGTGTATGTCTGATATATATTGTTTGGAAGGGGATGTCACTCCAACCCAGCAAGCCGTGTGGTATGTCATTTCTGCATCATTAGATTTATTACGAACTTGGCTACAGACTCGTGTATGTCTGATATATATTGTTTGGAAGGGGATGTCACTCCAACCCAGCAAGCCGTGTGGTATGTCATTTCTGCATCATTAGATTTATTACGAACTTGGCTACAGATTCGTGTATGTCTGATATATATTGTGTGGAAGGGGATGTCACTCCAACCCAGCAAGCCGTGTGGTATGTCATTTCTGCATCATTAGATTTATTACGAACTTGGCTACAGACTCGTGTATGTCTGATATATATTGTTTGGAAGGGGATGTCACTCCAACCCAGCAAGCCGTGTGGTATGTCATTTCTGCATCATTAGATTTATTACGAACTTGGCTACAGACTCGTGTATGTCTGATATATATTGTTTGGAAGGGGATGTCACTCCAACCCAGCAAGCCGTGTGGTATGTCATTTCTGCATCATTAGATTTATTACGAACTTGGCTACAGACTCGTGTATGTCTGATATATATTGTTTGGAAGGGGATGTCACTCCAACCCAGCAAGCCGTGTGGTATGTCATTTCTGCATCATTAGATTTATTACGAACTTGGCTACAGACTTGTGTATGTCTGATATATATTGTTTGGCATCAGCAGCTAAGCCTCAATAGGACTTCATAAACTAAAAAATAGATACTCACAATGTACTGTTGAAACAAAATGACCAGAATGGCAGATAATATGAATAGTATGGCTGGCCCTGTCCTTTTTCCTTATGTTGAGCTAAAAGAAGAGGCAATACTTCGAATTTGTCAGTTAATGAAATATTAATTCCTACAAATGGATTTTCCCATCACATTGTTTGTATAGAAATTTTAACATGATATTAAAATTAGCTTGTCAAAGAGACTTTTCACACCTTCACAATGAAGTTTAACACCTCAAGTTATTAAAAGTGTATTTAATTACCATTTAAAGCCCCTAAATATGATGCAGTGTGAGATTATGTGCGTTTAAAAAAATGAATGTAGTTTTACCAAAAATATGCTGGAAATTTGTGTGTGTGGATTTTATACTTTTATATTTTAGCTTACATGACAGTTTAGTGCATTGTAAAAACATTCAAGTTTAATAAGTGTTTTAATTTACATATGCAATTAATAGACATGCTGAAAATTGACACTTAATTTTAGAAGATTACGTTACGATACTATGAAAAGTG
The DNA here is from genome assembly GCA_027627225.1 of Congeria kusceri. Taxonomy (NCBI): domain Eukaryota; kingdom Metazoa; phylum Mollusca; class Bivalvia; order Myida; family Dreissenidae; genus Congeria; species Congeria kusceri. Next base: position 47,726,355 of record CM051031.1, on the reverse strand, counting down.
ATACTATAATTGAATTTGTTGCATCACTGCCTATGTGTTGTATCGCATTTTGACTGTAAATACAAATGCATTAACTGTCGATTAATTTTGATTTTCATGTACCTACTGCTAATTTTTCTCTTGACCAGGCGACAAATTGATCATTATGTTAAGGTTTCAATGTATAACAACGCAATATAGATTTGTGACATTTTCAAACAAAAACAGATCAAATGTTGCAATGCTGATAGAAGGGAAAAATCTTCCTTAACTTTGTGCTATTAAACTATAACTATCCAGACCTCTGTTTCCAAGAAAATTTAATCAACAGCTTGTAGTATGCCAACTTTGAAATGTGCGCGCATTGATTACGTGCCCTTTGGGATTGTCTAGCAGCATGTGACAAATGCATTGAGACTTGCATGTTGCACCATGTAGGAGTTTCCATTGGTAATTTACAGCAACAAAATTGGATTTGAAAGAACATCTCCAGTTTCTGGGAACACTTATAAGGTTTAATTAGTGTCTTCAATTACATTTACAACACAACACTATTAATGGATACCCAAGGTGAATTGGAACATTTATAGTTCCATGCATCACATTATGTTATTTATATGAACTCTTAATTTGAAAAAAATGGGGAGAAAGCAAGAGAAAAGTGCAATAGTTTTATAAGTTGCATTAAAGAAATGGCACAAGTTAGGATTGAGCTGAAATCAATTACTACCAAGACACTACCGATGTTTATTGTTAGTAACATCATTCGTTATGGACCTATTTAGTTCTTGTGCAAGGTGCAAGTTCTAAGCGAAAGCTACAGACTAAAATTCTAGCCTACTAAGCAAAACACTTGTATTTCTCAGTTTGTATGTTACTGTTTCAAAATGGCACCTGGAGAGCGTAGACCTCCACCAAGATAGGTAACTACTGTAGGTAACAATTGATTTTTCCAATGATAGATTATCTTCCTTGCCCTATATCCCTGTCATAAAGATTCCTTTACAAGATTCCTGGATCCTGACAGTGATATTAGTAGCACTATCCGAATCTAATTTCCATCCTTCTCAGAAAATTCCATGCCAATATATTCAAAACTTTTTGCTTGAAATTGCTAACAAACAGACAGGCAAATAGTTCAACAAACCAATTTAAATGGACGTCAATTTGACCCAGCACCCGGCTGATGCTGTCAGATGTCCGGGCGAATGTCAGCGGGACATCAGTTGATCTATAGGCGATAGCATAACGTCCCAACGTCAGGACTGATTATATTTAATTGTCATTGTCACATCATCATGCTTTGATTATCGCATTTCATTAATTCACAGGAATTTACTTAACGGTAGTCCGCACTATTTACCAGACATAATACACTACAGTAGCAAACACATTTTCGTTTTACCAACTACGGGACGGCCTTGGGCCAGAAATATGAAAAATGTGAGTGCACCATCAAGGTAGTCAGCACCGTTTCTCAAACATGCCAGTACATATCTAACACGTTTTCTACCTATTTCAGCCACGAGATGGCCTACAGCCAGAAACTAAATCCAACATTTGAGTGCATCATTTTAGGTCATCCGCACCATTTCTCATACATGGTGGTACAATATCTAACACGTTATCTATTCCAGCCGCTGGATGGCCTACAGCCGCAAGCATCTGGAGTACCCACTAGACTACCAGGTGCTCCTGACCCTGCTACAGGAGCTGGACGCCATCTGGGAACCAACTGCTCTCTCCAGGGAGGAGGTGGGTGGGGTATTGCACAATGAGTCAGCACATTTTTATTTTTGGGGGAAGTTGGGTGGGGTATAGCACAATGAGTCAGCAATTTTATTTTATTGGCTTTTGAGGGTGGGGTGGAATGGGAATGTTAGGTATTGAACTAATAAATAAATTAATAATTAAAGTAAATATATTTTATTTAGATTGTGCTCTGTATTGTAATGAGTTTAATTTGACAAATAAACGCCTTTGAAAAGATTTAGAATTAGAACATCAAGTAGAGAAAGAAAATGGCTGTGATATCTTTTACAAAATTTGATTGGAATGGAAAAAAAATAATTTCAGAAAAACAGTGTAACTACTTTTAAAAGACAGTTTAGAAATGACTAAGAAATAGTGTATGTATAAATTGTCATTAAATGATTTAATTCATATTTTATACAAATACACATTAATGTGTATAGAACAATTAAAAATATATTGTGGGATTTTCTTAAAGATTGGAATTCAGGTAATCTTGGGCCTTGGGAAGATTGCTTACCCTTCTTGTAATCTCCATTTCCTGCCTGTTTTGGGCCTGTCCTGTTTGTACAACATCCCTATGGGCTGTCTCCACATGCTACTAATATAGCTTATTATTAACTTAAATTATTAGTTATTATTTACGTTTGCTAGTTTGTAGGGAAGCAATATAATGCTAACCAAGTACTAACTTGACACTCGATCTTCACGAAAGACATCAAATACCGGTACTGTCTAACCATTACAGATTTCTGACCTTACTAATTATGTTTTACATTTGACACTGTAATTCCTAGGTCACATTTAACGTGGCACCTGGCCGATGGGCTCAATTTTTAGACATTGGCAAGCGTAAACAGTATGGAGACAAATGCTCTGATATTTGACACGAACTTTATATGGCCCAAAGTGGCATGCCAGCTTGTTTTGGGTCAGCATCTGCTTGGCACTCGCCCAATGTCCTGACTATGCCCCTGCAACACTTATGTGGTAACAATGCCGATGTCTGTTCGATTATTGACCAATCATCAGGTCCAACATAATTCTGGCAGGACCCAGCAAGCGCCATGCTAGAACCAGTCCAACCCCAGACAGATATATAGACAATGATAAAAGCTGGCCGGCTAGCTCAGTTGGTAGAGAGCATGACTGTCCATCCAGGTTCATGAGTTCACTCCCCGGCCCAGCCATGTCTAGGAATTGGTCATGAATTAATTTCTATGGCCAATCTCCACCTACCTCTGATTCACGTAGGGCAGTTGTCAGTTACTGGCATCAGTATGTGCACTTAGTGCTGGTTATCCACTAAGATCGGCTAAGCTTGCCCAGGAAAAGTGTTAGTAGGTTAACTGACCGCCGTTTTATGACTTAAATACATTTTAAACACGGTGAAAAATCCAAACAAGCAAAGACAATTTTAATGGACGTCAGTTTGACCCGGCGCCCGGCCAATGCTGTCAAATGTCCGGGCTAATGTCAGTGGAACATGGGTTGATCTGTAGGCGATGGCAAACCACGTTGACGTCTGGACTGATTTTAACTCCACGTTAACATCAAGTGGCACCCGACCGATGCCCAAATATGACCCATCATTCAGCAGGTGTCTGGAAGGCTCCCAAACATCAAGTGGCACCCGACCGATGCCCAAATATGACCCATCATTCAGCAGGTGTCTGGAAGGTTCCCAGCCAGAAGTGTAAAAATATTGACACGAAACTAGACATAAAACCTTGGGGGCTTATTTGTGGGTATAAGGAAGATATAAAATACTATTTAACCATATTCATGATATTTAACCCATAACTGACAATTATACACTTTGTAGCCAAGAAATACAAAAACTATCGAACTATATTTAAAACTTAGCTGACATTGCAAATTATATTTTACATTAAACATGTTATACTTAAAAAATAACATACTGTCTTACACTTTGTATGGCAGAAATAAAATATTGTCTAACCAATTTAACCATTAACTTATATTGCCAGTTATTACTTACATTCGACAATTTGTATTGAAGAAATGAAATACCATTTTGCCATATTTAACCATTGACTGACCTCAAAATTATATAAGGCCAGAGTTTTTTAATTTTTAGATTTACGGGAAGTTTTTCAAAACTGAGCACCAGGAGGAGGGAATAAAAATAAAAATAAAATAGAAAAAAGTGAGCATTGGAAATAATAGTAAAAATAAAATGATTTAAAGTAAAAAAAAAAATAATTTATTATAACTGCACCTAAATTGAAAAATGAAGGTTAATCTAGAATTAGAAGTAAAAATATTTTTCCATATTGTTAGAGGGTTTTATAACTACTATTTGGATTTTCCAAGTTATATCTTTTTTGAAACAAATATCCCATCAATCTTAAATTTATAAACAATCTGGCTTCAATCAATGTAGAACGCATATTCTGTATTGTATTCTAGAACATTTTTTTGAATAATGTGCATGTAGTAGATCTACATTGTTGTTGATTCACATCGTTTTTAAGCTGAAATTCTAAGAAAAAATATACAAGAACACAGTTGTTGTAGTTTTCTTCAAATTTGGTACGAACCGCACTAGAAGAAAACATACATTCGTACCCATTTCGTACCCATAGAAAAATATGAAAATATACGTATTTTAAACACGAATACTTTACATTCGTTGCATGAAACAACATATACAATTACATTGTATTGGGCACCTGCTAAATCTTTTGTCCCATGCTGCTTTCTGATATTATTTCATTATAATTTTTGGCAAAAGAATGTAACTGTATGATTTTAATTAATTATCATTTTTTCTTTATGTTTTAGATAGCAACTTTAAAATACACAGCGGTCGCGCAACTTTGAACTACTCTGTTGTTTTTATTGTCCCTAGCTAGACTGATTTTCCCGTTTTTACAATAAAATACATGCGCAGAACGCCAGAAAATAACGTCAATTTGTAAAGCAGTCTACTGGCGCGCAAAAATTACTACAAAATGACGCTGTCGTAAATAGGTTACACAAGACCAATTTATTTTATAATTCGGGAAGCAGAGACGACCCGCGGAAAATTAAAAAAAAATATACGATTGTGAATTTTATTTTTATTTGGGTTTTGCAATATTTAGGACCGGCGCTCCCGTAAATCGAAAAATATAAAAACTCTGGCCTAATTAAGACTGATGGACACTCTGCATTGAAAAAAATCTAATTATGTATAACCTTTTACTTAGCTTGTAAAAATAGCTAAAACTTTATAATAGGACTTTCTATTTTCTCTATAAACATTTTTTTTATTAAACTTGGTCAACAAATTGTGCATATTGAGGAAGATGTGTTTTACTCAAGTTGAATGTGCGTTTTGCTTTGTTATGGACTCAAATGCTTGATATCAGACAGATTTCTTTTGCCACATTTTTATTGAGAAAACAAGATATTATTGGTGTCACTATCAATATATTTGGTCATATCTGAACCTTTTGGATGCGACATATCTTCAGATAATCACTAGGCAAGGCTTTCATAAGGGATGGGTTTTGACAAACATATATATTTTGTTTTAGAATTAATGTAACATGATCTGCAATCCGAAGATGCCTGAAAAAGTCCAGATTTCAATTTGCATAATCAGTAATGAAAAGTGTCCAATTTTTGAGAGAAAACTAGATATAATCGGACATTCTTTTCAGACTCTTATCACAATAGATGATATTAGATCTGTAGGATACAGCATGTACATTGAAGGATGAAACAGAGAAATGTTACTCCATGGTTTCGTTTTCTTTGGTTATTCAATGACAATTTCAATATGAGTATAATAATTTTTAACCAAATTTTTCGAAGAAAAATTTTGGTTATTAGATTTGGGTATGTTGTTGGGCGGACGGGTGGTCAGACGGGCGGGTTTTTGGCGGCGCCAACTTTTCGTTTCCTCTCTATAACTCAAGAACAGATGGAGCTATTGTTATGAAACTTAATTCATAGGTACCTTATACCTAGACCTCGCTTGGGATTGCATATGGGGTGAGTGGGGTCAAGGTCACTGTTACTAAAAATATAAAAACAGTTTCTGCGCAATAACTTGAGAATGCATCGAGACATTTTAATGAAACTTCATACATAGATACCTTATATCAAGACCTCGCTTGGGATTGCGTATAGGGTGGGTGGGGTCATGGTCGAGGTCACTGTTACTAAAAATAAAAAGAATGGTTTTCACTCAGTAGCTTGAGAACACATTGAGATATTGTAATGAAACTTCATACATAGATTTCTTATACCTAGACCTCGTTTTGGATTGCATATGGGGTGGGTTGAGTCAAGGTCACCTTTTTTTGTGCTGACTTTAATGCATTTCATTTGATACATTTGGTTTTTGTGGAATTTCCATGTTTGTTGATATGCTGTTTAATTACAAACAAAAGTAAATCAAATTAAATTATTTATTACTTTTATTGGTGATCATAAATAAAACATCTAAACACATACAAAGTCTCACACTATATTTTTGTTTTTGGTTGTTTACTATATTGTTGCTATGTTGTCACATTGTTGTTAGTTACATGTAGCTGCTGATGTTGTTGACAGATTGTTGCCTACTTAGTTTTCTTGTAATGGCAGCTTCGTCTGTTCGCCTTGGTAAGATCCTTTTAAGATCTCCTTTGGTAAGATCCTTTTCAGATCTCCTTGTTTTATATCGACCTTCGCACCAGTCACTATGTAGAACAACAGGTTTCATGTTTAAACTTGTCCCCAGTTTTTTATTTTTCGGTCTTACTTAAAAAAGTTGAAGTTAATTACCAAACAGTTTAAAATGGGTTCCCAGTTTTTTGGGGGTGTTAGATTAAAGCTGCTTACATAATTAAATTTGCATTCAGGTCATTTGTTATTTGAGGTATTATAATTGCTTGTAATAGTGTTAATTCAGATTTTAAAAGAAGAGTTTTTGTTTTCTGTTTATATCGCAAATTTTTGTATATTATTGACAAATAACCATATATAGTTATCCAAATATGTTCCTTAAAAATAGCATGTTAGGAATATTAAAAAAATAAAATTTTAATGGTTAATTACAATATATGTTATATTTTATAAAAACTTTCATATTTCAACAGGTTATTCATTTTCTTTAAACAAACAAATGGATCTTTTAATACAAATTCTTTGAATATTACACTTAAAGTTTGGATGAAACCTCAAGACAGAGTCAAAAATAATGTTATTGTTTTTTTGCCAAAATAGAATTTTACCAAATATAGACTGAAGTTTTACATGAAACCTTGAATTGTTTGCCTACTCACAGCAAAACGTTCACACAGTATATTTGCTTGAGCATTAAAGCTTTACAGTATTCGCAGTGTTGCTATAAGTTAGTGAATGTAAATGTACGCCTTGAAGTGTGACAGAAACCAATGTACTTTCACAGGCGTACTTCAGAAGAAATCCTCATAGAAGGCATCAGTGCTGAAGCCTGATCTTGTAGTTGAATAAATGTCACTGTTAGGGTTTATTTGCACAACTCCTGCTGCGACAGATGTGTCTGCAATCATGTGCTGTGCCATATTGTTGTCTCATGATGGTCAGCAATGTAGGACCAGATCTCCTTGGTGAAACAGTTCAATGGAATTTCTCAAAAGCTCAATGTACAAATATTCATGGAGTATTCGGAGAAAACCATGGAAAGAGCACTGAAAAACAATAGCCCGTAATAATTTCTGCATAGGCTGGAAACCATGGAACTTGCATCTAAGTGTACAATTGTCCAACTTGTAGGACAAACAATAGCCCGTAATAATTTCTGCATAGGCTGGAAACCATGGAACTTGCATCTAAGTGTACAATTGTCCAACTTGTAGGACACTAGTAATCTTTGCAAGCTCGTCATTTGCTTCTTGTACTGTGTCGTGACATTTGCATGTGTCTGTATAGCACTGCACTGCTGCACACACCGTACTTCCACGTTCTACATGCATTGAAAAGACTTAAAGCTATTCCAATCTCTTGTTGATCCTTTTTGTAAAATGAAAGTCGACTAATAGTTTATTGTTGTCAGCACTTCACCAAAATCCTCAATCCATATTCATGTATGGTGAACAAACTTTTATTGTTTGATATATGTAAATAACTTATTAGTTATATATTTGAACTAATCAGATGTTCATTATAACTTATGCTAATGGATTGTACATTAGTCGCATGTACTAAATGCTGTTTTACTTACGTATAGTTTACCATATTGTCGTAATCGCTATTCATGTTCGTCAAGTTAAGCTAATTTACTGCTTAAAGCAGATGGAACTTCAACTTTTATTGACAAGTCATGGCCCATATGGGCATGGAGCTGAACAAATGTTTCCAATATACAGGATTCCCTGCGTGGAAATTAAAAATTTACGACAAACACATTTAGAGTTAAAGATAAGAAATATGCCATGTCTGAAAGTATTTTGTCTTTATGTTATAATTTATCAGTACTTTCATAGTATTTTTGTCCTTGGAGTGCCAGTATTGAGTCCTTTGCAAAGATCTGTGTGATAGAAGACTACACAACGCAGCAACAGAAATTTACTTTATGGCAAACGAATGTAGAGATAAGGAATATGTTTCAAATGTATGACAAACAAATTTATAGATAAGAAATAAAGAGGTATTTAATGGAGTTTATCAGATATTATTATCTGTTTTTTTTTTTTTCAATAATTAAATGTTTTTTGGTTTAATAAGTGTCTGGGCTCGGCTAGCTCAGTTGGGAGAGCGCTGGACTCTCAATCTAGGGTTTGTGAGTTCAAGCCCCAGCCCGGCCTCACAACTTGTGTGGGGATTGGTCATTAAATAATTTTTACAGCCATTCTCCCCTATCTCTGATTCAAGTAGGGCAGAACAATTTCAAGTTTTTAATTGTTTTAGCTCACCTGAGCACGCAGTGCTCAAGTGTGAGCTATTCTGGTCAGTCACCGTCTGTCATCACCATCGTCAACAATTTACTTTAAACAACTTCTTTTCTGAAACCACTTCGCGGATTTTAACCAAACTTGGCAGGAATGTTCCTGGAATTTTTCTTTAACAAATTCCGTCAATTCATTTGAATATCTGGAAAACTCAAGTTGCATACATGCCATACTTCCTGGTCTCGCTCAGATGCATTTTGTGTGCTTTATTGGGTCAACAATTAACTTCACATCGTTAATCTCTTAATTGGTCCCTATGACAACAATGCCAGTCAGCCGCGTGTCAAAGAGGAGCATTAATTATTGTCTGGTTTGGTCCGGATTTTCGAGCCTACAATGCTCGTCATTGACACCTGTATTTTGCGAAAAACAATCATCCAACCCACGCAACATCAGAGTGTAACAGTTTGACGTCATCAGTTAATATCGCGCATGCCATCCATGGCAACGTCTTTTCTCGGCTGTCGCCGAATTACAGCAATGGGTCGTGAAAAACATGCTACACGTGGAGGTCGTTTACAGCAACTGTATGGTGACAAAAGACCGAGTAACAATATGTACTGCCCATCATTCGAGATACCGATACCGAATTTTGTTGTTTCGCACTACGAAAGTTGTATACAAAAGTAAAGATTTCACAATTCTTTGCGCTACAAAATTTTTATATCGTGGTCAGTACACCCATGCTTTTCATGCGGATGACGTGGCGTTGTACATATCGGCATAATTTTCCCGCGCTTTTCTAGCAGAACACAGAGTTTACATGCAATGCATGTCCATCTGAACTATGAATAGAACTTGTTTACATCGCGTGAACAGTAAAATTCAGATAGGCGTTTCGGATTACGATTTTATTATATTTATATATATATATTACATTTTATTATACGCATGTTCATACATGATGTTATAATTACTATATAGTTGAAAATATTTATGTTGTGAAAAATGTCGTTGTGAGTATATTACGTTAACTTTCTCGTGAAAATAGGCTAGTGTACACATAGGTGTCCCGCTCAAATGTCAAATGTCCCGACGATTTTTTGTCAATGCTCCGTTTTGGCCTGAAACATTTTGGGCATGTATGTCTAGTTGTCATGGCAACCAAAAGCTTTAAAAACTGGAAAACTTTAAAAAAATCTTCTTGTCAAAAACTGCTGGCTGGATTTCAAAATAATTTCACAGAAATGTTCTTTCGGTGACCCTCCAATAATTTGTTTCATATTATTTCATTTATCCAAAACCATGGCTGCCAGGGGGCGGGGCAGTTTTCCTTCTTTTACTATATTGAAAACTTCAACAATCTTTTTGTCTGAAACCTATTTGCTGATTTTTGAAATAATTTCACAGCCATTTTTCCTGGGTGAAACTACCAAATTCCTTCAAATCATTTGGTTCTTTAAAAAAACATAGCTGCCAGCGGGCATGGCAGTTTTCCTTATATGACTATATAGTAAATTTTTAAAATCTTCCTATCAGAAGCCACTGGCTTGATTTGAAAATAATTTCACAGAAATGTTCCTTGGCTGACCATCAACCAGATTTCTTTTAATAATTTTGATTTGTTAAAAAAACATGGCCACCGGGGGATGGGACAGTTTTCCTTATATGGCTTCTTGTCTGAAACCACAAGACACCACAAGCTTGATTTCGAAATAAGTTTAAAGAACTGTTCCTTGGCTGAACATTTACCAAACTCAAAATATTTTGATTTGCTAAAAAACATGGCTCTGAGTGGTCCATTGTTAATAACTGTTAATACTGTTAATACGGCGAAAAATCCATACAAACAAACAAGTTTAATAAGTGTTTTGCTTTGATAGCATCCACTTCAAAACAATGTTCAAAGATAATACCGATAAGTTTTGAATATTTATTTAGTTTTAGGAGCTTCAAGTTGACTATTTACTAAATAAAAAATAAAAAACTAACTACCTATCCTAATTTCTTAGGTCAATTTATCTCATACAAACATATTTTGTTATGCCTAATTTTAATCTTTTTAGAAAAGTTGCCTTAACAGTGCCTTTGATACAACCCGAGTGCCAATATTCTCTTGTGAAACAATTTTAGATCTGTGTTGTAAATTAACAACTGCAATGATGTTTCAAATAATGCACGATTTTAAATAAATGTCTCTGTTGAGAATTTTGTTTAGAGTTAGAAATATGGAATGTGTTCAACATTCCAGCTAAATGATTTTTTTATCTTTGTAAAGCTTATTTAGTACTCCTGTCGAAATTAAAGCCAGATAATAATTTCATGGAGACTATTTTAAGAGCAGTGTTTTTATTGCTAGAATAAAATGTTGCTAATGAGATTTTCCTTATCGTTAATTTCACTTTCTGAGTTCATATATAAGCTTGTAGCTTGTTCTGGACACATTTATTGCCCGCCTTTTGTCTGTATCTATATTTGACAGTCTTATTTCCGGGGAATAAGAGAGGCACATTATAAGAGCTTTCGACAGAATTAAAGCAGACGTAATGGAGAATTCTATTATCATGTTTGAATTGATGCTAATGTTGTTACAGAGACATAATCGATTGCATTAATGAAATGTATACACTTTTGTGAGACACAAGGCTTTTAAAGTACGGCAGAGATGTTTAATGGACAAAAATTAAGGTTTTAATTTAAGAATAAAGTGTAATGTCATTTCAAAATGTCATGAAGTGCTGCACTGTTCCTATATAGTAAGATAAAGTTAAAATTCCAGACATACAGGTAAAGATTTAACTTCTGATGCTTTGTGAATGGCTCTGAAAGGATGCTTTGTGAATGGCTCTGAAAGGATGCTTTGTGAATGGCTCTGAAAGGATGGTTTCTGAATGGCTCTGAAAGGATGCTTTGTGAATGGCTCTGAAAGGATGCATTGTGAATGGCTCTGAAAGGATGCTCAGTGCCAGGGGCCATATTCCAGAAACATCTTTAGTTTATCTTAATGTACGTTTACTTAAGTTCCAATTTTTATAAGGTAATATTTTGAAAACTACATACAAATTAGTGATTCCAAATACAGTTAAGTATATAGTAGTTAATAATAAGATGATAATTGGTAAACACTAACCAGAATTTCATGTACACATGGAATAAAATGTAAAAGAAAAATGATGATTTTAAGGTTAAGAATAAGATTTCACTTAAGATGTTTCTGGAATACAAGCCCAGATCAGTTTCAATATTTTTTTGGAGTTGACATTCAATTATTGAATTGTCTTCCCTTGCTCTTTTCAAATTCTATGTCAAACTTCAGGGGTTGTGACCCCTGAACAGATTACATAGTTTGAACATTGTCTTGGATTTGATAATTATTAAACTACTTCTCGTTCCTTTCAGGAGGAGTGCTTGGCAGAATCGTTCACGAGGTTCATCACACACTGTATGTCGCTGATACAGCGGCAGCGGGACGTGTTCCCGACTAGCAATCGGCAGGCGATGGCACGCCTTGAGGGCATGCTGCGATGTCTGGCAGCCGTACATGACATGGACGTCTTCAAACGCACCTGCCCGTTCCAGAAGGAGTTACATCCGCAGGTCACCAACATCATCAAGGTGAGAGTTAGGTAGAACATTGTAGTCTCTCATTTGAATTGGTTTTTACCACTGCACAGTCTTGTTTGGCCATATTAAATGTATAATACATTCACTTAAGGATTATATCGGTTGGCAACGAATATGAAGTTGGTAAGAGTTATACAGTGAATTGATGCTTCTTATTTGGTGGTAATTTCTTGGGCACTACAGTCATGCTTTGTTGTATTCAGTATTAAATAAGGGTGTAACAATAAATTCAACTACGGAAACTATAGGTGAAGAACTTGTGATTAATCATTCTAAGAATCGCATTGCAGTTTATTCTGGTGTTAATACTAAGCCTGCAATGTTTGCCGTGTTCACTGATGATTAGTTAGTGTACGGAAAAATGTAGAACTCCAACCATAAAGAGTTGAGTGACATCTCAATATCTGTAATTCTTCTTAAATGCTAAGATATAATTTATTGGTGACGTAAAGTGAGAAAAAATACTTAATATTAAGCTTCTTAATTTAACGGCACGATAATGTGTTGAGTTGCCGTAAAACCCAAATAAACAAACAAGCTTCTTAAATTGGAATACCATAATAATTTCATGTATCCATAGAAACTAATGATCTGAAAATTACCAGTATCTCGCAGTCGGAAATTGTTGCGGAAACTGTTGCATGGTGCACATCGTTTCAACCATAATTAAGGATGTAGCAACATAACAAGTACAGTCTTAATGATGGTTACATGGAAAAGGCAGCTTTACAAAAATCTCATATCCTAAAATGTAAAACATAGCAATAATGTGATACACATGTATTTGTTATTAAAGGGGCATATTGACGGTATTTAGCATGCATATAGACATAATATTATATTAAAACAAGACAATTATCTTTTTTTTTATTTTTCCCTGATATTTTGTTCACCTATTAACAATATATTGATGACATCATTAAGGAAAAAGTATATACAAAGACAAACAATAATTTTGGGAGACGTGGTTTAGAAGGATTCGAACTCCCGCCTACAAATTTGCGCTCTACAATGAAAACTTTCCCATGATATGCAATGTGTATCAATGGTGTACATGGCCATAACGGTACCTCATTCATAGCGATTTTACTAATACTACACATTTGTGCGTGCCATCGAAAGTGTCACTGGTTAGACCACTGTTTATATAATAATAAAATTATATATGTTTGCCAAATGTTTATTGAAACAAAACCATTGAACTTAACAATCCTTCAATATTAATTCTCTGTAAATCAACTTCATTTTTGCAAATGTTATCGTACGCCCCTTTAAAAGGATTTCTAATCATGCACTGAAGATGCACTGAAGATGAACATGTTACATTTTTTCTTTTTATCACTAGTGAAATTTAAATATTCATATATAGTTTTATGTTAAGTTAAAATAAAACATCAAACAGAAAATAAACGGTTTTATTACCCCAATGTTTTATATGTTTGAAAATAAAAGCTTTTGCAAAGGAATTAGAACAGTTGACATCTGCTCTCGTGAGTACATCATTGAAATTGATTGACTGTACTAAAATTACACACTAAACAGTATATTTTTAATACTTGTATGCACTGTCAACATTTTCACAATAAAAGTGAACATACACATGGACTAAATTTTTCAGTACAATGAAAACTGTCAAAAATTGTTTTTAAAGAAAAAGTACAGGAAACCTGCATGACATAATGCAATTCTCATAAAACTAAACACAAACGCAACATAATGTTACATAAAATAGTTAAGTATCAGAAGAAATGCACACAATTTTGGTTTATTGTTTGCCTTTTTCTACAGAAAAGTGCAGCAGAGTGGTACGAGAGAACGTCAAAGCGATGTCGGAAGCACACAAGTCCGGACATAGAAGAGGACGTGATTCACGGTCTCCTGGAACTGACCAATCAGCTGAACTGTGACATGCACCATGCCGTTATCTTCTACACCAAGCTATATGAGCAGTATGTATACTGGGGTGTTATCTTCTACACCAAGCTATATGAGCAGTATGTATACTGGGGTGTTATCTTGTACATGTAGCTGTACGAGCAATATGTATACTGGGGTGTTATCTTCTACACCAATTTACACCAACAGTATGTATACTGGGGTGTTATCTTCTACACCAAGCTAAAAATTCAGAATGTATACTGGGGTGTTATCTTCTACACCAAGCTAAACATGCAGTATGTATACTGGGGTGTTATCTTCTACACTAAGCTGTACGAGCAGTATGTATACTGGGGTGTTATCTTCTACACCAAGCTACGCAAACAGTATGTATACTGGGGTGTTATCTTCTACACTAAGCTGTATGAGCAGTATGTATACTGGGGTGTTATCTTGTACACCAAGCTAAACATGCAGTATGTATACTGGGGTGTTATCTTCTTCACCAAGCTAAACATGCAGTATGTATACTGGGGTGTTATCTTCTACACCAAGCTACACAAACAGTATGTATACTGGGGTGTTTTTTCTACACCAAGCTAAACATGCAGTATGTATACTGGGGTGTTATCTTCTACACCAAGCTACACAAACAGTATGTATACTGGGCTGTTATCTTCTACACCAAGCTAAACATGCAGTATGTATACTGGGGTGTTATCTTCTACACCAATCTACACAAACAGTATGTATACTGGGGTGTTATCTTCTACACCAAGCTAAACATGCAGTATGTATACTGGGGTGTTATCCTCTACACCAAGCTATTCGAGAGGTATGTATACTGGGGTGTTATCTCCTTCACCAAGCTATATGAGCATTATGTATATTGGATTGTTATCCTCTACACCAAGCTATACGAGCAGTATGTATATTGGATTGTTATCCTCTACACCAAGCTATATGAGCAGTATGTATACTGGGGTGTTATCCTCTACACCAAGCTATATGAGCAGTATGTATATTGGATTGTTATCCTCTACACCAAGCTATACGAGCAGTATGTATATTGGATTGTTATCCTCTACACCAAGCTATATGAGCAGTATGTATATTGGATTGTTATCCTCTACACCAAGTTATACAAGCAGTATGTATATTGGATTGTTATCCTCTACACCAAGCTATACGAGCAGTATGTATATTGGATTGTTATCCTCTACACCAAGCTATTCGAGAGGTATGTATACTGGGGTGTTATCTCCTTCACCAAGCTATATGAGCAGTATGTATATTGGATTGTTATCCTCTACACCAAGCTATACGAGCAGTATGTATACTGGGGTGTTATTTTCTACAACAAGCAATTTGAGCTAGTATGATTGCTTACACTAAACTTATTTATGTCGCTAGGACGATTGCTTACACTAAACTTATTTGTCGCTAGTACGATTGCTTACACTAAACTTATTAATGTATGTATACCACAGTGGTAGAAATTATAGCACAAGCCCACAAGTAATACGAGCAGTTTTACACTTTGGCGTCGGCTTACTCTAAAATGACTTCTATGTAGAAGTTTATTAAGGTGCTATTGTCAAGATACATGATGGCACTTAAACCATTTATGTTTTTAATGAAGGTATCATTGTAAGATCCATGCTTACGCTAAAAATATTTATGTTTATTAATGTATCCAGGTGTGTCTTTATAAGATGTCATTCTAACACTAAAGTTATATATATGTAGTCATCATCAATACCTACTTACTCAAAAAATACATACAACTAAATGAAAAGCTGGTTACATAATGTTCTTAAATGTGGTGTTATATAACATTTTGATGTTGTTGTTTTTTCAGAATTCTAAATGTGCAATACTTTAGGATTTCCTATCAAGTAGTTGAAAAGATGGTAAGTAAATCTTGAATAAGACTTCATTTTCTGCATATTAAGCAATTTATACAGTATATGGTAATTTAAAATTGCATTATATATTGGTGTATGTTGAAGATTTTTACCTACACCATCATCTATATAAATGTATCAAGCATGGCTTTTATTGTATGTAAAATATGTGCTACCCTACATATTATATGTGAAAAGTGAACATGTATAAACTGTTGTTGATATGCCAGTAGACTGTTTTTGTACTTAGATGAATAATCTATTGAGTTTCTCAATATAGAAGAAAAAATATATATATATATATAATTGCATGGACCGTTTACATACATACTTTAAGTGTAAGTGTAAATTTTAATTCCATTCTAAAGCACTGTAGCAGAATTACTAACCAGTTTTAACAAAATCATGACTGGCTACAAATTATTATGGGAGACATTTATTTTTGTTATAAAACAACATTGTAGTTTATGTTGGTTTTCTTCTCTAAGCCATGTAAAAGTTATGTGTCAACAAATGTAAATGTAAATATATTCCTAAAAGTGTAGACCTTAAACTTATAAACTTGTTTGCCTTACAATATTTTAAGGTGATTCAGTTGTAGGTTGTCTGATAGATAGGTACATCATACTTACACCATTTATACGTACACTATGTTTCTCATCGTAAAGGTAACGATCAAGATCAAAATAAATGGGTGCTGCATCCTGCTTCTTTTTGTATCCCCCTGGTGCTCCTTGGTGCTTGCCAAAATAGAAAAGTGAATTTCTTTTAAAATTCAATGTATTTATAATGTAATTTTTTTTTAAAGTAATATAAAATTGTTTAAAAAACTATATTTGAAGCATTAAGACCACTTGAATGGTCACACTATTAATGCTAGGTTCCCACTATCGTGCCATCCGTCACAAACACCATGATTGGTCACTCGTAGCTGATTGTGGTATTTCTCTGAGATTTCAAGCTTGGATACGATGTGATTTGAGTTCATACGTTTTGATACGATGTTTTGCGCTCTGTTGCGATCTGGTCACGATTTGTCAATTAAAGATGTCACGATCTGTCACGGTCTGATCTCCAGTTTAAATATGATTACATATGTTCCATTCGTTTCGATTGAGTCCACGATTGGGTCTTGATCTGACACAATCATCACGATTGGGTCCCTGGAATTAAGACGTTCAAGTACGTACAGATAAGTTCAGATACGCTTATCAGGAATCAGTGCGCTCCATTATGATAATATATGACTGTGGTCGCAATGTGTTTCTCGATTATGATAGATGGAGATCACGATTTGAGCTACGACTGGACAGAATGATATAAATACAGCCCGACTGACTATTGACTTCATTGTTATTTGAGAATGCAACACAAATTTTTCTGGTCTACGATCGATCCAATATGATGCAATAAGATCTGATACGATGATCCGATGGACAATTGATTGGCATTAATCTTAGATAATTGTTTAACCGTTCAAAAATTTTCTACAATTAACGCGATTTTTCTACAATTAACACGATTGCCACGACTGACCTCAAGATCTGATAAGATTTGATAGGATCACCACGATTAAGACCACAATTTCAATCGTGACGCGAATCGTGATAGTGGGAACCTAACATTACAGATGTAAGAATTATTGTCCCTCCCCTCCCACTCTAACTCCTTGCAGCACCCTGTACCTGTTCTGATCTTGTATCTTTCCCTACATCATGGCTTCAGTATGATTTGATGTTCGTCTGTCCTGTGTTTTGTCAGCTGGCCACGGAGGTGCACGCTGCCTTGCAAGATGAGGTCTGTTCAACGCTTGCTGTGGTTTATCTTCAGTTTGCCTTAATGGTCACTGTTTGTATCTATATGTTGATTCACAAAGTCTGTTGACTGTTTCACTTTCATTTTCACTGTTTTTACCCAGTAATGTTTCCATGGCCATTATTTATAAAGCTCCTGGTTATAAATTATAAG
The DNA here is from genome assembly GCA_027627225.1 of Congeria kusceri. NCBI lineage: Eukaryota > Metazoa > Mollusca > Bivalvia > Myida > Dreissenidae > Congeria > Congeria kusceri. The sequence continues at coordinate 47,708,378 of CM051031.1, read as the reverse complement.
TAAATTTCTTACAGTTGTAAAATTCTGCAAGTTTTAGTTTCATTTATACCTCAGTCTGCATTGAGTGTTTTTCAAGATAGAACTGTATGCTTCCTTTTTGAAACCAAATTTTGAATAAAAACTCTTGATTTGCACTGACAAAATTTGCTCTGAAAGTTAAAGAAAACATTCACGTCCAATTTTGCTATGGAGCTTTGAGAATGGAATGGCCCAGGAATGAATGCGAAAGTTCTCCCTCTTACTCTTAGTCTTCACTTCAAATATAATCCATTGTAAATGGCAGTTACATAATGACATATTATTAGCTTTGAATTTCAGTGGTGCGTATTTACTATTGAGACTTATATTAAGTTTGAGAACTTTTGTAATCTGGAGTCCAGGTCTGGGTCGGTCAAAGCTTAACAGTTGTTTAAGTTTTATAGGAATGTCAAATTGAAGAACAAATTGTAATAGTTTTCATTTAACGTTAGTATTAGCTAGATTGAAATTATTAATTTGCGCCACCTTTAAATGCCCTTTTTGATGCCACAGACCTTTAATTAATTGCATATTTTATTATTATTGTTTATAGTTTAAGGTTCTTTAACCTTCTTTTTGTAAAGTTTTGGAAAGGAATTGAGTCTTACCTAAAATTACAAAACATTCTTTGATGTTAACTAATGAAGTTTGTATCTGTTGATATTCTTTGATGTTTGTGTTGTGTGCTCCATTTTTTTATCATTGATTTAACTTCATCTGTTTGAACTATATCTGCACTGTTTTGTTGTGCCATGCTTTCTGTTTGACATATATTTTTGATACCACCTAAACCACATACTGATACCATCTCAACCGCATACTGATACCACCTCAATGACATACTGACACCACCTCAACGACATACTGATACCACCTCAACCACATACTGATACCACCTAAACCACATACTGATTCCACCCCACCCGCATATTGATACCACCACAACCACATACTCATACCACCTCAACCACATACTGATACCACCTCAACCAATACTGATACCACCACAACCACATACTGATTCCACCTCAACTGCATACTTATATCACCTAAACCGCATACTGATTCCACCCCAACCGCATACTGATACCACCTCAACCACATACTGATTCCACCTCAGCCACATACTGATTCCACCACAACCACATACTGATACCACCTCAACCACATATTGATACCACCTCAACCACATACTGATACCACCACAACCACATACTGATTCCACCTCAACCGCATCCTGATACCACCTCAACCGCATACTGATTCCACCTCAACTGCATACTGATACAACCTCAACCGCATACTGATATTACCGCAACCGCATACTGATTCCACCCCAACCGCATACTGATACCACCTCAACCACATACTGATTCCACCTCAACCACATACTGATTCCACCTCAGCCACATACTGATTCCACCACAACCACATACTGATACCACCTCAACCACATCTGATACCACCTCAACCACATACTGATACCACCACAACCACATACTGATTCCACCTCAACCGCATCCTGATACCACCTCAACCGCATACTGATTCCACCTCAACCGCATACTGATAACACCACAACCGCATACTGATATTACCTCAACCACATACTGATTCCACCCCAACCGCATACTGATAGCACCTCAACAACATACTGATACCACCTCAACCACATACTGATTCCACCACAACCACATAATGATACCGCCTCAACCACATCTTGATACCACCTCAACCACATACTCATACCACCACAACCACATACTGATTCCACCTCAACCGCATACTGATACCACCTCAACCGCATACTGATTCACCTCAACTGCATATTGATACAACCTCAACCGCATACTGATATTACCGCAACTGCATACAGATTCCACCTCAACCACATATTGATACCACCACAACCACATACTGATTCCACCTCAACCACATACTGATACCACCACAACCACATACTGATTCCACCTCAACCACGTACTGATACCACCTCAACCGCATACTGATTCCACCTCAACCTCATACTGATACCACCTCAACCGCATACTTATACCACCACAACTGTATACTGATAACACCTCAACCACATACTGATTCTACCTCAACCACATACTGATTCCACCTGAACCACATACTGATTCCACCTGAACCACATACTGATACCACCTCAACCACATATTGATTCCACCTCAACCGCATACTGATTCCACCTCAACTGCTTACTGATTCCAACTCAACCGCATACTGATTCCACCCCAACCGCATACTGATTCCACCCCAACCGCATACTGATACCACCTCAACCACATACTGATACCATCTCAACCACATACTGATACCACCTCAACCGCATACTGATACCATCTCAACCGCATACTGATACCATCTCAACCGCATATTGATACCACCTCAACCACATACTGATACCATCTCAACCGCATACTTATACCACCTCAACCGCATATTGATACCACCTGAACCGCATACTGATTCCACCTCAACCGCATACTGATTCCAACTCAACCACATACTGATTCCACCCCAACCGCATACTGATTCCACCCCAACCGCATACTGATTCCACCCCAACCGCATACTGATACCACCTCAACCACATACTGATACCATCTCAACCGCATACTTATACCACCTCAACCGCATATTGATACCACCTGAACCGCATACTGATTCCACCTCAACCGCATACTGATTCCAACTCAACCACATACTGATTCCACCCCAACCGCATACTGATTCCACCCCAACCGCATACTGATTCCACCCCAACCGCATACTGATACCACCTCAACCACATACTGATACCATCTCAACCACATACTGATACCACCTCAACCGCATACTGATACCATCTCAAACGCATACTGATACCATCTCAACCGCATACTGATACCACCTCAACCACAGACTGATACCATCTCAACCGCATACTTATACCACCTCAACCGCATATTGATACCACCTGAACCGCATACTGATTCCACCTCAACCGCATACTGATTCCAACTCAACCACATACTGATTCCACCCCAACCGCATACTGATACCACCTCAACCACATATTGATACCATCTCAACCGCATAATGATACCACCTCAACCGCATACTGATACCATCTCAACCACATACTTATACCACCTCAACCGTATACTGATACCACCTGAACCGCATACTGATACCACCTAAATCACATATTGATTCCACCTCAACCGCATACTTATTCCACCTCAACTGCATACTGATTCCAACTCAACCACATACTGATACCACCTCAACCACATACTGATTCCACCTCAACCGCATACTGATACAACCTCAACCGCATACTGATTCCACCTCAACCGCATACTGATACCACCTCAATCACATACTAATACCACCTCAACTGCATACTGATAACACCTCAACCACATACTGATTCCACCTCAACCACATACTGATTCCACCTCAACCACATACTGATTCCACCTGAACCGCATACTGATAGCACCTAAACCGCATACTGATACCACCTCAACCACATACTGATACCACCTCAACCACATATTGATACCACCTCAACCATATATTGATACCACCTAAACCACATACTGATACCATCTCAGCCACATACTGATACCATCTCAACCACATACTGATACCATCTCAACCCATCTCAACAACACTTTGATACAATCTCAACCACATACTGATACCATCTCAACCACATACTGATACCATCTCAACCCCATACTGATACCATCTCAACCACATACTGATACCATCTCAACCACATACTGACAGATGCCTATGAATAAGCATCTCATATGAAAACAAATTTTCTTGACTTTAATAATGAGTAAACAAAATTTCGTTGACTTTCATAACAATCCTGATTTCCTTTATCTTTCATAAGATAACTACCCCAGGTAATTTTCATTAACTCGTAAGAAGACAACATGACTTTAACTTTAGTAAGAAAAAAACAATCTTTCTTTGACTTGTAAATAAACATAATTTTGTGGACTTTCATAAAAAAGTGTTCTTTTACTTTGACAAAAAAATGACTTTTATAAGAAAACAAATCTTCTTTGACTTTCATAAGACACCACATTTTGTTTGTCTTTCAGTTCGGGGAGGAGGTCTCGTCCACGTTGAAGGGCAGCCTCAGTCGCATCAGTCAACAGGACAGCGAGATCCCCGAGGCCAACAGCGTCATCATAGAGATGGGCACCCAGCTGTTTGAGCTGTATCTGGCTCTACAGGAGTTCTGCAGGTTCAAAGAACATCTCCCAAACAGGTTGGTGTGTGTCAGGGGTATAATTAGGCACATGCTTGAATATGTGTGTATGAAGGATTTTGTAATTAAAATACAGCCCATGCTGTAAATGGTTGACAATTGCTGACAGTATTCTTATTGTGACAATTAAATGTTCAAGAATCATGATAGTCAAGTACAAATAATGTTCCAAATGTGTTGCAGTCTAAAGGAGTCTTTATCTACTGTCAAGTTTTCAAAGTGTTTCATAGAAGCTGTATACAAATATGTTTTATGTATCCATTATTTTCTAGTCTAAAGAAGGATTTATCAATCTGCCAGTTTTACAAGTGGTTCACCTTCGCCGTACAGAAGTGGCTTCACATCGCCAGACAGCGGGCCATAAAGAGGATACACAAGGCCGTGGAACTGGACAAGGTGACAGCACTGTGTTCCTGAAATTATGTCACATTACACTACATTCAGAATGCAAAAACTTTTGTCCCATTATATATACCTTATTTTAACTGTTATTATATGCAATTGTTAATATCTTAATTTCAGAATTGTGGCTCCACTGGCTGAAGGCCAGCGAGCTTTTGCCATGGCAGTTCATCTGCCTTCCGTGCGTCCGTGCATGCATCTTTAAATGACATCTTCTGTAAAACCGTTAGGCGGACTTTGATGAAAAAGAAATGTTCCTTGGGTAGTCCTCTACCAAAGTTGCTCAAATTATTCTGGTCTGCTGCAGAAGATGGCCACCAGTGCTATAAATAGAAAAAACTACATCTCCTAAACGCCTGGGTAGATTTTCAAATAATTTTTTAGGAATGATCCTTTGGTTGGATTTATAATAATTTAACAGAAACGTTCCTTGGGTGGTTCTCTGCCTAAGTTGCTCAAATGGTTTTGGTCCATTAAGAAAATGGCCACCAGGGGGTGGGGCCATTTTTCCTAATAAGGCTATACACTGCAGATAAGTTATATCGCGATCTGTTATTTCGCGATATCCAATATATCACGAATTGGCAGTGGAAACCCTGATTTTTTTTCATGTACTTCAAAATTTCACTATTACACGACGTTCATAAGTGTAACCTTTGCTAACTTCTGGCGGGCCACCCATGACAATATCCTCCATGTGGAGGGTGTATACAGTAACGGTATGTCATAGATAAATACTGACCTATCTGAACGACAATAACGTTATCGATACGGCGTAACTGTTTCTTTTTTGTTTAAGAGGAAATGCTAAGTGAACATCGTTCGCGATATGGATACCCAATTTTGTTGTTATGCGCTATGAAACTTTTATATAAAAGTAAAGATCTCAGTGTTCTCCGCGCTGCAAAGTTTTTATACAGCAATCAATATAGTCACGCTTTGCATGCGGATGACATGACATTGCGCATGTCAGCTTAATTTTCGTGCTCTTTTCTAGCAGAACAAAGGATTTACGTGAAATACATGTGAAGTTTAGTTGTCAATAGAATTCATGTTTACATCATGTGAGCAGTAAAATTTGGATAGGCATTTTGGAATTGGAATTTATTATACAAAATTTGAAAATAACTACAAGGAATAACATTATATTTTTGTATACAAATGGAGTATTTTACATATGGATATAACACATTGTGGATGTTAACAACTATGAAAAAGGTGAGTTAATTAGGTTTATATTTTGAGATCGTGAAAATAGGCCAGTATAAGTAAGTCAGTCATGTGCATACAACTGAGTAAACGAGCATATACGAAGCATATATGTAGATTGAGCACCCAGCCCAGTGGACCTATATGCAACCATAAATAAATATGTGATTAAATTTTGTTTTATATAAATATTTGCAAAACACTTTATCATTAGGATGATATGGGCTGTAATAAACATAAAAATGGATATTGATACAAACAAATATTTATATATAACTATGCAATAATGGGATAATAACGAGTATGATTTATAAGTAAATGGTACTTCGCCTATGTAAATACACTTTCACAATGAATTTTGCTGTTACCCTGGGGTGCAATGTTAATAACATTGTTAGTGTTTCCTCACAGTTATCTGTTGACAGTAACGCTATAGTGTTACTTATAGTGCTGGTCCTAATGTCATCGTACAGAGAGCACTTAAGTGTTATTCACTGTCAACTGTTTCAGAGTCACAAAATTGACATAGCCTGTCTTTGGGGGATTCACCAATGTATCGTCCTGTTTCAATTCGTAACGGAAGTAATTCCCACTTGGAACTGACCCAGAACAGATCTTTCGTATTTAGATAGATTCAATTTGACATACTCTTCGCATTTAAATTCGGTCTTAAATGTTCTATATGTCCTGAGCTTTGGTGCCGCTTGTATATCACGGGACCATATTGCTGCGTAGTAATTACGTATGCGCGCTTCGATGTCTTTGAGGTTAACTTTGAACGTGCACATTATAGTTTTAACGTCACTTGACCAATTATTGTCATTCTCATAGTTATGCAGAAATACTTTCTTCGTGAGTCTTGTGTTTAATTACATGTACATTAATGACCTGACAAGTTATATCAAAATCCGGCTATATCGAGATCGCGGTCCATGGACCCCGTGAATCGCAATATACTGGTAATGGATCTGCAGTGTATTTAAAACTTTGAAAATCTTTATGTCAGGAATCACTGCTTTGATTTCGAAATAATTTCACAGAAATGTTCCTTAAGTGGTTCTCTACCAGAGTACTTTGAATTATTTTGATTTGTAAAACAGAAACATGGCCACGACAGGCGGGGCGTTTTTTCCATATATAGCATATTAGGGTCCTTTCGCTTTTGGCACTCCTTATTAAATAAGCCAGTGGAGCGATTCAGGCACTCGTGTGCCTCTTGTTTAAAGAAATTACCCTATTGAGGACCTTTACGTTGACATAGTCCTTTTAATATTTGTTGACAGTGTACACTATGCTCTTTAAACCAGTTGATATTACACCTACCCTTGTGTACCATTGCAGACGGTGGATATCAAGTCAGGTGTAAAATACAGCACCTCTTCTGTTGATGTCTGCTGCTGCTTCTCACAGGTGCGACTATTTTTAAAAGCAGAGACAAGTTGATCAAACATCCAAACCAGCAAATGTATCTGAATCAAATAGTTGGTTCTAAGAATTTTCACATATGCAGTACTTTCCACACATGTAGAAGAACTATTTTCTTTAATATAGTAGATAATCAATATTTAAATATTATAATTAGAATATTATCTGCTGAAACTCAAAATGTGCCCTAAAATTAGGAAACATACCTAAAGTCTCTCATGTCAGAATTGTATGTAACCTTGACAGGATAAGATTTACCCAAAGGCTAAAGACATGAGCGAAGTTTACTTTTAAAATAAAAAAGGTTTCAAAGGTGGTATTCTCATAATGCTCCCCTTTAAACTGGGTGCAGATGACAGAGTTCTGGCGTAACCTTGACTGGCCGGACCTGATTGACGCGCTACCGATGGCCCGGAAACTGACAGAGGATGTGTGCTCCGGGGCGGTGCTCTATGCTGACCTCATGCATGATAAACTCAGGTCCGCGGGATACTATGATGAAGAGGGACAGTTTGATGTCACAGAACAGGTTCCCCACTCTAAGAATATAGTCACAAACTTCATTTGGTAATGTTGTTGGATCAAAACAATGGCTGCGTAATAGTTTTCTTGTCTAGTTGATCAAATTGGACTATGTTTAGACTATTATCGACACATGAATTGATGGTTTACATTAGCGGTTTTTTTTTCCACAAAAATACTGTCAAATGTTTAAATTTTTTATTTATTAGAACTAAATTCATTATTAATGCTGTTTATTCAGGATATATTTTTTTCAATTAATTCTTTATATGAATAATAAGTTTCTTTTTCTGTTTAAGTGTTTGATCGACGCTGGATACTGAATGTGTAATATTTACTTAAATACATGTACCCATTTAAGTTTTCTAAATATATCCATTGTTTCTATTCACCCACAGCTATGCGTGACAATAAACAACATTGAACAGGTTCGCAAGTCGCTGACCCCAATGCCAGAAATGCTGCAGTTCAATGAGATACAGACTGCGCTGGAGAACTACTCGGGGAAACACCGGCCCAAGTCCGACCTCGGCAAGATCCTGGCACACGCTGACTCGGAAATGATTAGCAAGATCAAGAATGTTGTCGATAGAGTGGCAGACAAGGTGAGTTGGAGATAGAGTGGCAGACAAGGTGAGTTGGAGATAGAGTGGCAGACAAGGTGAGTTGGAGATAGAGTGGCAGACAAGGTGAGTTGGAGATAGAGTGGCAGACAAGGTGAGTTGGAGATCGAGTGGCAGACAAGGTGAGTTGGAGATAGAGTGGCAGACAAGGTGAGTTGGAGATAGAGTGGCAGACAAGGTGAGTTGGAGATAGAGTGGCAGACAAGGTGAGTTGGAGACTTTGCCACAGAGGTATAGGAACAAGCCAAGGCGCATGACAGGGGAATAGAAGAGAAAAAAACAACACAAAATTAAGAAATTCCAGATATATTAAAAACAAAACAGACACAGAAATCCCAGGGTTCAAACTGCGGGCTTCATATTAATGAAAATGTATGTGTATATAATTATTTCAGATGCGGCCAGATGTCAAGAAAGACGTGTTCCACCTGAACTGGGCCCCAGAAGCAGTCCCCGCAGACGATGTTAGTATCCAAAACAGCTAATGGTCTGCAATTTCCTTGGTCTCCAATAGCTTTTGAAAATTTACAAAATTTTGAAAAGAGGCAAAGTTTTTTAAGTATTTTTTGTTGTCACAAATATGTTTTCACTCAGTGACAAATAAAGATGTGATGATAAATGTTTATTATTCACAAAATTTTGAAAATAAAATGACGCAAGAAATTATTCAAGAAGCCAATGTTACCGTATTTGTCTTTGTCTTCAGCATTAAAACAGAAACCAATGTTACCGTATTTGTCTTTGTCTTCAGCATTAAAACAGAAACCAATGTTACCGTATTTGTCTTCGTCTTCAGCATTAAAACAGAAACCAATGTTACAGTATTTGTCTTTGTCTTCAGCATTAAAACAGAAACCAATGTTACCGTATTTGTCTTTGTCTTCAGCATTAAAACAGAAACCAATGTTACAGTATTTGTCTTTGTCTTCAGCATTAAAACAGAAACCAATGTTACCGTATTTGTCTTCGTCTTCAGCATTAAAACAGAAACCAATGTTACCGTATTTGTCTTGGTCTTCAGCATTAAAACAGAAACCAATGTTACCGTATTTGTCTTTGTCTTCAGCATTAAAACAGAAACCAATGTTACCGTATTTGTCTGTCTTCAGCATTAAAACAGAAACCAATGTTACCATATTTGTCTTTGTCTTCAGCATTAAAACAGAAACCAATGTTACCAGATTTGTCTTTGTCTTCAGCATTAAAACAGAAACCAATGTTACCGTATTTGTCTTTGTCTTCAGCATTAAAACAGAAACCAATGTTACCGTATTTGTCTGTCTTCAGCATTAAAACAGAAACCAATGTTACCGTATTTGTCTTTGTCTTCAGCATTAAAACAGAAACCAATGTTACCATATTTGTCTTTGTCTTCAGCATTAAAACAGAAACCAATGTTACCATATTTGTCTTTGTCTTCAGCATTAAAACAGAAACCAATGTTAATATGCTTCATTGTTCTTCCTTCTCAGGCGATAGGGGACCTTCTGGAGTACCTGGACAGTAATCTGCTGGTCCTCAACACAAATCTGCTCAAGGCGAACTTTGACCGGATACTCGAGTCCATCTGGATGGAGTGCCTCGAAGAGTTCAAAGAGGCTCTCGACATGGAGGAGCCGGTATTAGAGACTCAACAGTTTAGAAAGCAGAACTTTGCTTATGTTTCTCATTGTAGCGCTTGTACGTGCAGAAGGGCTGCAACAATATGCCAATATGTTGCCCTAATCAAACTGATATTTGCAATATATTGCCCTAATCAAACGGATATTTGCAATATATTGCAATGTATTGTGAAACACAAATAATATAAATGATGATAAAGGAATAAATCAAGTAACATAATAAAGCATTTATATCATGTTTATCTCAGAAAGAACATCAAAATGCTTATTTAATCATGGTCCAGCTATCCCATTTTAATGTAACAATTATAAGATATGAGTAGGCTTGTTTACTTGTTTTAGTAGATGGACTTGTATAGTAATGGATACAAAGACTGCATTTACCAGTAATTGTATTGATATTTATCATGTGGCAATATATTGTCCTAACAAAGACATATTGCAATACAATAAGGAAAACACATATTGAAATACGTATCGTATAAATTTAGCGTTATCCACTCGCTATTTTTAGCACATGTTTATTTGATTCTTATTTTTAAAATGCTATGTATTTCAATGTGACATCATACCAAATGATGACGTATTAGTAAACAAAAAACCCAGTGTAAAAAATGGGAAACCAAAGCTATTGTTGACATATTTCCACGCATTTACATGATTTATGAGCACACATTATTGGGATAAATAGAATATTATGTGTTGGATAAAGATCTAGTTTATCATGCTCGCGCTACTATGTTTCTAAGCCTCGCATGATAAACTTGAGCTTTATCCAACACACAAATAATATTCTCTATTTATCTTCAAATGTATATTATATGCGTAAATTGCAATGAAGTATTGGCAATTTTTCCCATTACTTGATTTTGTTTTCTCCGCATCCAAATCAGTATCCATATGTATTTGTCCCCTTTCATGAAGACTCTTTGACAATCTCTTTAAAACTGAGATGTGATTTTTAATGGCATTGATAGATCTACCAAACAGATCCTGTATCTTCATAATATGGAGCAGCTGTGTTTTACGTTGTGTACAGAAGCCGCCCGTGTTCTACCAGCGTATGTACGATGCCATCGGCCTTCTGGTGCAGTTCTTCAATGCCAATGACAAGGGACTGCCCATGCAAAACATACTCTGCCCTCTTTATCAGGTGCGAATTAGAACGTTTGAGTGGTCCTGAAATTATTCATATGTTAACTGTCTATGTCGTCTAATGACACTTTGTATTTTTATTGTACATTTTAATTATATGTTTCATTATACTGGTAATAAGCAAATATTGCAGATTTTCTTGCATTTACACGTAGTATATTTTTCGCACATTTCCGTTTTTGTATTTTAAATGGTATGTATTATTTTAATAAATCAAAATGCTGAATTACTATACTGATCCAACGAAGGTAAAGTAGCCTTAGACAGGCAACTTAAAGGGTCACATATGCTATTACATAGATATTGAAAGCTTGAAATAACTTAAAAAAGAATTTATACTTTCAAAATGTTAGTCACATTTTTTACCACAAACCTTTACTAGATATTTATCATATATTCCTCATATTTTTAGGACCTTGGCACCAACAAAGCTCTTACAGAACAGCAAACATGGGTTCCCTCAATTAAGTGCACAATATCCCCATTCTGTAAAATAGCCCTTTTTTGCACCGTGATATTGTCTGTGACTGTCATTCTTGTTCACCAGGAACTGCGAGATGAGCTCGGCCTTCACAAGTTAGACACCCTGTCACTTATAGAAGCATTCTACGAGGGCAAACTCAAAGAGCAGGTAAATAATACGAACTGACACTAACTTTATCACTGAAACTAACTTTTTTCACCAAAAGCAACATTTTTTCACTAACATTTCAGTTTTGTCGTGCCCGCTTGCGGTCAGCTTGACTTAGTTGTCACAATGGCATTCAGTGTTTGTGCGTGTGTCAGTGTGTGCGTTCGTCCGATCTACAGCTTTTCCTGACATTTATTTCATCATTCATCAGGGAATTTTAAAATAACTTGGCACAAATGTTTACCATGTGGGGACAGCATGTTGCATGCAAGACCTGTGTCTCTAGCTCAAAGATCATGTCACACTTGGAGGTCAAAGGTCAAATATAGGCATAGTACAGCTTGTCCGGACTTTAAATTTATCATTCATCAGGGAATTTTAAAATAAACTTTCCACAAAATGTTCACCATGTGGAGAAAACGTGTCACATGCAAGACCTGTGTCCCTAGCTCAAAGGTCACACTTAGAGGTCAAAGGTCAAATATGGGCATAGTACAGCTTGTCCGGACTTTAAATTTATCATTCATCAGGGAATTTTAAAATAACTTTCCACAAATGTTCACCATGTGGAGACAACGTGTCACATGCAAGACCTGTGTCCCTAGCTCAAAGGTCAAGGTCACACTTAGAGGTCAACGGTCAAATATGATCATAATACTGCTTGTCTGATCCAGATGTACTTCAGTTGTGAGTGAAGTTTTCACCTTGTGGAGTTTGCCTTTCCCTAGGTAAAAAGTCGAGGTCGCATGAAGAGGTCAAAGGTCAAATATGGGCATGATTAAGCTTGTCTGGACCAGACGTTCTTCATTTGTGGTTTGTAGTTTAAAATAGTTTTCACAAATGTTCACCAAATGGCGACACGCGCAAGAAACATGTTACCAGTTCAAAGGTCAAGGTCACACTTAGCAGTCATATATGGTCAAAGATAAAGTTATTTAGAGACAAAATAGGAGAAAGAAGATCTGCTTGTTAAAAAATGTGGTGTTAAAATAAGGTCAATATAAGTTGCTTTCAAGACTACAGGCTAGACATGTTGCCAATAGGCATCTAGTTTATACCTACAAACATTTTTTACGCACATTAATTTTTGTACTGAAATAAATTGTATTCATTCACACTTAGTTTTTTCACTAACAGTACATTTTTACGGACACTTTTTCAATTACACTTGATTTTTTACACTGACATACACTTTTTTCACTGACACGTGTTTGTTATCTGGTTGAAAAATTCAAACAATTTTTATTAACAAAACAAGTAAATTTCTACCAAGATAATAGACCCAATAATGTTTCTATAAGCCACTGGCATTTTACACTTTGACAAGCGCAGACGAATATGTTTCTTGTTATTTTTGTCAGACGTTTGTGGTTAAAACATCTGTGTGAGGAAAATAAACTTAAAACATAAAACAATTAAAACCACAGCCTTTTCTACAAGAAGTTTTATGTTAATTCTAGCGCGAGTGGACAGGTACAGAGTTTGGCACCCTCAGTGTCCGAGTATGGTACAAGCAGGATACCAGGACCATGCTAGTGGAAGGTAAATGTTTTTCATTTAATTGGCCATATTCTTATCTGATGTAAGATCTAATGAGAGACCATTAAAGGTTGTATTTGAAAATTCTCACATTTCCAAAGAAAGTCAGAGTATTAGCAATGGTATGATTTGTAAACAAACAGTGGCATAATCAAGACATTGCTATTAGCATATGCATTAATGTTTGTCCATGAAATGTGAACGTCATAAGAATCTAGATGAATTTTTTTCTGTCTTGTTTGCCTACCAAGAAATTACAAATTTAGTAAAGTGAAGCAAAAACAAAATATGCAGATATTAGATTTGTAAAACATTAAAACGTGTTATGTTATGTATCAGTGTTTTTAAGTCCAATTTAGGGCCAAAATAGGGCAACATTTTCCCATCTCTTTAGTGTATACATTATTTTTCCCAAAAAATCTCAAAAGTTTTCCCCTTAATGTCTTAAGTGATTGCATGATCAACAGAATTATCAGTATTTTCAAGTTAAATGCTTCAAAAGATGTATAACAGGAGATTGTTTGAAATAAATCTTTATAAATTCTTTGTTTTTTGTTAGCTCACCTCTGCACAAAGTGCTCGGTGAGCTATTGGTATAGCAGACCTCTCTGGCGTCATCCAGCGTCCGTATGCCGTCAACAATTTGGAATGTTATCGCGATAAAGAGTACATTGTTTATTCAATCTTGACCTTACTTGCACAGTGTGTATATGACCATAAAATCTCGAATGGAATTGTTATTGGGTCAGATCACACCAGAACACCAGAGTTATTGCCCCGTTTTCATGCAAAAAAAAGTGCAAAAATGCCCTTTTCCAACTTATATACTTTATTTTCATCCAATCTTAACCAAACTTTCACAGTTTGTGTATGACCATCAGATCTCAGCAGACACCAAAAATGGGCCAGATTGTTTTCAAACACCAGAGTTATTGCCCTTTTTTATTAAACAAATATACAAAATGGACATTATTCAAGATAGAGACTTCATTTTTCATCAAATCTTCACCAATCTTGCACAGTTTTGTCTGTTATCATGAGATTACATTTGAAGATCGAATATACGCAAGATCAGACCAGAAACACCAGAGTTATTCCCCTTTGTGAAAAAAATATGCTATAATGGACATTATTCAGGATAGAGACTTCATTTTTCATCCAATCTTCACGAATCTTGCACAGTTTGTCTATGTCCATAAGATTAAAGTTGAAGTGGAATATAAGCAAGATCGGACCAGA